>JAPYKE020000050.1:3435000-3960291 GCA_028554795.2 Sinohyriopsis cumingii | reverse complement strand
TTCATCTCGTTTTGTTCTTTCCCCTGGCTTTCATAGCTGTCATGATATATCTTCTCGTATGCACCCAAACAAATCTTGTTTCTAGTTTCAGACATAAACTACTTCGTATTGCTCAAATGCGTACGAACACTGGAGCACCTATACATTGCATTTGACTTCAAAAGTCGCTATCTTCTGATTGGAAGAGATGATCCGCGCCCTGACTGAATTTTGTAACGCGATCAGAAACTGGTGAAACGATAATCCATTTCGACCCGGCTACAGGTACCTTGTCTCTTGGCTTTATCTGCTCCCAACAACGATCAAGATAAATACCACGTTGAAAATTGTAGAGTCCAAAATGTACCGGGGATGTAATCAGTGCAACTCAATTTGTTTAGCAAACCCGATGGCACTTTTCAAGACCACTCAGATCTCTAGGAAAATATATTACACCATGATTGTCATGTGTGTTTTGTCTGTGTTGTGTGTATGTGTTGGTTTTTCCATGACGTAAATAACCACAATCTAAACCTTCAATCCCATCGACCCTTTAACACATTATTAATTGCTTTTGAGGCTAAAAAAGACATTTGAGACCATACTTTCTTAGACTCCTTAGGAAATGGTACCACGGCCTCAAAACATCAGTGTAATGTTCCTTTCTGTTTGAGGCTATGAATCCATTTCCATGATAAACAAGTGGACCCCTTTTAAAACTAATATTTCTCATATGTATCTCACCTGGGTCCTACTGATATCAACTTGAACACTATAAATGTCACCGTCCTAGTGAGTTTAGTCGCTACCGTTACCATTTTGTTGCTATAACCAATTCTAGGCTATATTCCACCCATAATTTATACTATGAACCATTTTAACATATGATTTGCCATTCACGCCCAAAACGCATATATTACTACTCTTATATATATATATATATATATATATATATATATATATATATATATATATATATATATATATATATATATATATATATATATATATATATATATATATATATATATATATATATATATATATATATATATATATATATATATATATATATATATATATATACATATATATATATATACATATATATTTATTTATAAATATATTCAAAGAGAGAAAGAAAGATAGTGCTCACCTGCAGCTATTCTGAAAGACGAGCAAAAGTCCGTTGCCTTAGATCTTTTTGCACATCTGAGTGAGGGGCCCTTGATACAAGCTTGGTATGCACCTGCTTCCTTTCCTGGTAGTATCGCAGATTGGTTCTGTATGTATTATTGACCAATATATGAAATTAATAACAGAATATAATCCTACGAGTTCACATTGGCTACAACCAAATCTTGGCAGTCGTATGCCTTGTCATGGCAAATATATTTGGTTAAGATATATGTTTCTCTGATTCTTTATCTTCAAACTACCATTTATTTTAACTATGTTTTTGATAAACTACTACTCATAGTGTTGTAGTACGTGCATTACACTGTGCATTGCATTATCGATGACCACTGACGATAATAAAGAAACTTGAAGGGGCGTATTTATGGACATACATATTTTGTCATTTGTTAGAATACATATGCAGATAGCGGATCTATATGTCATCTCTAACTGGAGGATAACTAAAACATGTTAGTACAAATGCATAAATTTGTGTCAATGCGACAAGAGATGAGCATTGGAAAGGTTAAACTGGATGACAACATAAAAACTATAAATATAAGTCACGATTTATGATTATTGATATACTTAGGTTTCTGTACCATATATTAACATTTGTATTGCGGTCACTTGCTCTATAATGGTACCATTATTTTGCATCCTTGAAAACAAACGTTAGTCTATGGAAATATTATGTGCGATATCATCAACCATGTGACTGTTCGCAGCAGCTACACTTTATCACAGTTTGTAATCAGGCAAGCAAATCGCTGAAACTAAATGAAAATCTACATAGTTTAATTAAGAATTTAATAATTCAATAGTGGACGTCAATTCCCCACTGTCACCAACAGTACCCCTTATCGTGGTCCTGTAGCACAGTTTAGCGCATTATTAGCACAAGCTTTGCATCATTATCGAAACTGATGCAAATTTACTTAAAGCTACATTCAAGCCACTTTATATATTTGTTAACCATACATCACCAATTTGACAGATATGTCTCTATGAACAAGTCACAAAGGAAAATGTGATATGGAATTATAACCAATGCAAATCAAAATAACCAGTTTGGATGACAAATCCCTATTTACCTAATTTTATACTGGCTTTTCTCAGATAGAGCCAACGCAACATTGGTGAAAGAACTACACAAAATGTATTGTGCATAAATATAACGGGTTTTGACTGGGCAAGGGTAATCGTCATATCACATTACCCTTGCTGTACATGTTTGCTGTTGGTAGCTGGGAAATACTATACCTTCACTGGCAAGCAAGGTCATAGTCAGGATGGCTTTCAATTGTGGTTTTTCGTGCAGGTAGGCTACTCACTCGTTTTTGAATTTGATGTAAAGTGAAACAAACGATTGCACTGACGCCATTTTAATAGCAGTATCTCAAAACTGTTTGTTGTGAAACATATATTCTAATAAACTAAAGTAAATTTTTTACTGGTACAGCGTACTGACGTTTCAATATATATCTTCAATCACAGATCAATACTACTGGTTATAGTAAGACGAGAACAAAGCTTTTTTAAAGAAGCAATATGATTCCACTATTGTATATGCACAACTATTGGATATTCTATTCACTGTATCAAGATTACAAATATCTAACTGAAAAAGAATGTTTACTTCCCTGCTCATTTATTTATTCATTATGACACAAAGTAGTAGCAAATTAAGCTTTCGACCAAGAACGGTTTAAAAGTGTGATTTGACGCCACAATAATTCGTTGGTTTGGTTGGGGATCCGTTTATGATTTTTGGTTCGAAAGCTAATTGACACTCATTTCGTGTTCATTCAAGAGTAATTCACAATTTCCGTCAGGCATGGTGTTGTCAAGTAGTGACTTGTGAAGCTTGACAATGCTCTTAATATGTAAGTCATAAAGTTGAATATGTTTGCAAGCTTAAAGGTACGTTTTTGACTCCGATTCAGTACTGCGTTGGTTTCATCAGGGGCATATTTAATTTTCAACAATATAGCTCTTTGTTTGGTTTTGAGTCAGTTGTAGATCCTGGCTGATCCATTGTTGTATTTAGGTGTATGTAGTGTTGTATGCTAGTCATAAGTTTTCTATCCAACGCAACCTGTGAGCTTCTTCTCGTCGTATTGCGTATGTTTAAATCTTTCGAAACACTTTAAAAATGTTGTATATATTTTAGTAAGTAGAGCATCGTCTCGCATTTATCTTGGTGCATTTCTGTTTTTTATCGATATTGTTAACCATGTTTGGAGTTTGGTTTTGAATTTATGCATAAACTTTGGTAGTTGTTTTATCACTGTTGACAGTGGGATTTGTAATTTACGACTGTCTACTTTGAATGTAGATGTCATCTCGGATAAAAGGGATGGAATGTCATTTTCACTAAGGGCACGGATACAAGAACGGCAACGATTGTTTGCAAACTGCACACCCCATCCGTACTGATACCTATAGTCACATGCATCTGTATGCTAAAAGCTCCATCCACCACATTTACTACACGCTTGTACTTTTTCACCGGTCAGTTTCAGCTGGTAGTTAGGTTGCAACCTCTGATCTTATTCAGGTAATCAACGTCGTGTGAGTATTTTAGCTTTGGGTATACCATACCCTTAATTCCTCTATAAATAGGATGACACGCAACTCTAACCTACTGCCATAGCCTATTGATACTGTGCTGGTGATGCTAAAGAAGGCGTCAGTTTGGATAATATCGATAGATCTGAAAATAACACTGATTTCAACACCTTATCCAAGAATAACAAATACCGTGAGCAATGACAGTATGTTCAACGCTACTGTCTTTTCCTGGCCCATTACTGCAATGCGGCAGAGAGTCATTTTCGAAAAGAACTAATTGTTTTCTGTCCGTGAGAGGTGTGATAGAGGGGCCAACATAAAACTATGGAACTTGCCTTGCCGTGAGCATTTTGGTAAATAGCGCAGCATGGTAGTACCAGTCGAACCAGTGACATCCTTTCGTTTCGCATTTCTGCTCCAAAATAAAGCATCGCAATAAACTCTAGCTACTTGCGGGTTGACTTAGTGTGCCTGGGCTCAGTGTTCATCTGCTTTGCATGTGAACTGGTACGTGTCAAAGGAATCGCATTCTCTCTCTCTCTCTCTCTCTCTCTCTCTCTCTCTCTCTCTCTCTCTCTCTCTCTCTCTCTCTCTCTCTCTCTCTCTCTCTCTCTCTCTCTCTCTCTCTCTCTCTCTCTCTCTCTCTCTCTCTCTCTCCAGTAGCTGATCTTCTTTGCTGAAGTAACACTTTGCGCAAGCAGACTAAATACCTGGTGACTCCAGGAGAAATTTTTTTAGACGCAGTTCTAGTGTAAACCTTACGTATAAGACATAAGCGAGAAGAAAATAGTGATTACTTTTGTCATTATGTGCCCGTAAAACTCCGTCATTGCCCATGTTTTGTCATAGCCATTTTGATGGAGGCCAATTAAGTACAATCCTGCACTCAAAACGGTGATAGTATTATTATTGCTGCTGATAGCAAATCCATAGAGATTTTGAATGTTTTATATTGAACATAATCGATAGTATCCAGACACATTTATTGACATAATCCCGTTAAAAGATGTTTTAATATCAGTTGTTAGGTATGCGACCTTCAAGGCGGAGCAAATACCTGAGCTTGCGTTGGTCGTACTAGTTCAACCAGCTTTTCAACACATATTTTCATAAATTATAACGTTTGCAGCGCTGTTTATAAGACAAAAAGTACGAGTAGATTCATAGTCTGTTAGTACTGTATTATCGACTATCAGTTCGCTTCAAGGATAATCTTGGAATCCAATATCCTGGGTGCTGCTATCAAGAAGTCTACGTTAGTCTCACATTCCGTAGCAGGCACTATGTGAATCCTCACTGGCCCACCATAATTAATAACTTGTAGCCCACTGAGGTTTCCTCCATCAATATTATTTGCAGCTACGTTTATTTGTTTGAAGTGGACTATAGGCCTTGTGGTCTAAGGTTGACATTGCCCGGGGTGGGAGTGGGAGACAAGCGCCCCAATCCTCCAAAATGCCCCATACGGCCTGTGTCTCTTACTGCCTCTGTCAACTAAAATCCAGCTCCTGGCCTTCGCGAGTGGCTTAGATTTGAAGCCCGGCAGACCATGTTTTCTACTAACAGGAGAAGGGGTGAAGGCGGCCCACTGGCGCCTTAAAACCAGTTGCTTCGGGTAGATGGGACTCGTAAACCTTGGATGGTAGCTCATCTAGGAGAAGGAAAACTCCGATTCCAAACCTCTGCTGCCTTGTGGCTATACCCACTCATGGGAAAGGCTAAGGGAGTAAACCCCGACAAAAAATCCGGAGATGGAGTCCCTAAGGCGGTATGACATTGACTTCAACGTCATTCCGGCAACTCCTGCGACGCCGTTGGTGCCAAGCTGTATCGGCATTCTTCGTTCCCTTGGGCACACCAGCTGCGTGGAGAGGGGGGATCTGCTGCATGGGCAACAGCTGATTCTCCATACCACCCTGCCCAGGCTTCATAGCTCCACTGGAGAGGACACTCCAGCGTCGTCGTACGGCGTCGGCACAACACGAGAAGTAGCAGTTTACCGGTTCTAAGTCAAAGCTCGATTGGCGTAGAGCTTGGCGCCAGGGGTTACTTCTGACGGTGGGAGAGATCATCAGGTCTCACTGGACAGCTACCGCCCGCCTCAAGCTGGGCAGCCCCCAGTCAGTAAGGTGCTGCCCGCCATGGCCTGCCTGCTTCACTGGGTGCGTGGAGCTTAGAGAACCATCTCGACAAGTGGGCCACAAAACTCTGCACCAGGAAAGACTAAAAGAAGAAATAAAAAGACTCCAACTCTTCGTTTTGCAACCTGGAACATCAGGACCATGTGTCCTGGATTGACCACTGACCTACAGCAGATCGACGATGCACGGAAGACTGCCGTCATTGACAGAGAACTCTCCCGACTGAACATCGACATTGCCTGCCTCCAGGAGACCCGACTGGCTGACAGCGGCACCATCAGGGAAGCCAATTACACATTCTTTTGGCAGGGGAAGCCCTTGGATGAACCTAGGCATCATGGTGTAGGCTTTGCCGTCAAGAACACGCTAATCGCCTTCGTTGAACCTCCATCATCAGGTACTGAGAGAATCCTTGCCCTCCGGCTGTCAACATCCTTAGGCCCGGTCAACATCTTCAGTGTGTACGCTCCAACCCTCTACTCCACCTACGAGGAGAAAGACAAGTTTTATGAGGCTCTGGATCAGGCAATATCTAGTATCCCCAACAATGAAAGCCTTTACTTACTAGGAGACTTCAATGCTAGAGTGGGAGCAGACCATGAGGCCTGGTCCACCTGTCTCGGCTTTTACGGAAGGGGAAAGATCAACGAGAATGGTCAGCGACTGCTGGAGATGTGCTGCTCCCACAGCCTATGTGTGACAAACACTTTCTTCAAATGCAAGGAGATCCACCAGGTGTCGTGGAGACACCCACGTTCACGCCACTGGCACCAGCTAGACCTCGTCATCACCAGGCGTGCAGAACTGGCCAGTGTCCTCCTTACCCGCAGCTACCACAGTGCCGATTGTGACACGGACCATTCCCTCGTGGCCAGCAAGGTGCGAATATTACCCAAGAAGCTGCACCACACCAAGAAGAAGGGTCACCCACGTATCAACACCTGCTGTGCAAGCAACCCAGAGAAAACACAGCAGTTCATCAGCAAACTGAAGGAAGCCCTCACCAAAGTGACACCTGATGACACCATTGATTCCAAGTGGTCCCATATCCGTGACTCTGTGTACAATTCAGCCATCACAGCTTACGGGAAGAGGGAGCGAAAGAATGTCGAATGGTATGAGGCAAACTGGGAGGAGATGGAGCCCGTGACTGAGGCAAAGAGGAAAGCCCTCCTGGCATACAAGGCTGCACCTAGCCCCAGAACACTACAAGCCCTCAGGATTGCAAGGAATAATGCCCAGAAGACCGCCCGCCGCTGTGCCAACACCTACTGGCTGAACCTTTGCAACAGTATACAGACAGATGCTGACACCGGGGATACAAGAGGAATGTATGAGGGTATCAAACAAGCGACAGGCCCCCCCCCCCCCCCCATCTACAAGACCGCCCCCCTCAAGTCCAAGACGGGCGAAGTCATCACAGACCAGGGGAAACAACTGCAGCGATGGGTTGAGCACTATCTCGAGCTATATGCAACCCAAAACAATGTCACTGGAACTGCCCTGGACGCCATTCCAGACATGCCTGTCATGGAGGAGCTAGACACACAGCCCACCCTGGAAGAGCTCGGAAAAGCCATCGATTGCCTTGCCTGTGGGAAGGCTCCCGGAAGCGACGGCATTCCGCCTGAAGTCCTCAAGAGCGGAAAACCAGCACTGCTCCAGCCCCTACACACACTCCTCTGCCTTTGCTGGGAACAGGGATACATCCCACAGGACATGCGTGATGCCAACATCGTCACTTTGTACAAAAACAAAGGAGACCGTAGTGACTGCAACAACTATCGGGGCATCTCCCTCCTCAGCATCGTCGGAAAGGCCTTCGCCCGTGTTGCCTTGGCACGCTTGCAGATCCTAGCCTCCCGCGTCTACCCAGAATCCCAGTGTGGATTTCGAGCCGGCAGGTCAACTGTAGACATGATCTTCTCACTACGTCAGCTGCAGGAGAAGTGTCGCGAGCAGCGGATGCCCCTCTACGTTGCCTTCATAGACCTGACGAAGGCGTTTGACATGGTTAGTCGGAGTGGACTCTTCAGACATCTGCAGAAGATCGGCTGCCCCCCACGTCTGCTTGCCGTCATTATGTCGTTCCACGAGAACATGCACAGCACAGTGTGCTTCAATGGCGCAACATCTGAAGCATTCCCAGTCGTTAGCGGAGTCAAACAAGGCTGTGTCCTTGCACCGACGCTCTTTGCCATCTTCTTCTCCATGCTTCTCCAGTACGCATTCAAGGACTGCTACGAGGGAGTGTACATCCATACCAGGGCTGACGGCAAGCTGTTCAACATCGCCCGTCTCCGTGCTAAGACTAAAGTCACAGAGGTACTCATCCGTGAATTGCTCTTTGCCGACGATGCAGCCTTGACATCACACACGGAAGATGGACTTCAGCAGCTGGTATGCTGCCTCTCCAATGCATGTAAGGAATTTGGACTGACCATCAGTTTGAAGAAAACAAATGTCATGGCACAGGACACAGACTCCCCTCCCTCTGTCTCCATCGATGGGTACAATTTGGAAGTTGTCGAGAACTTCACATACCTCGGGTCTAACATCTCCAGCTCACTCTCCATTGATTCTGAGGTGGGCGGCAGGATTGCCAAGGCAGCAGCAGTGATGGCCAGACTTAACCAGAGGGTCTGGAACAACCCCAACCTCACAGAGAAGACCAAACTGCGTGTCTACCAAGCGTGCGTGCTCAGCTCACTTCTCTACAGCAGCGAAACATGGACCACCTATGCAAGACACGAGAGGAAACTCAACAGCTTCCACCTGAGATGTCTGCGGCGCATTCTGCACATCCAGTGGCAGGACAAAGTACCCAACACAGAGGTTCTAGAACGCGCCAACATGAACAGCATGTTCTCCATACTCAGCGAGAGGCGCCTTCGCTGGCTCGGCCATGTCAAGAGAATGGACCCAGGTCGCATTCCCAAGGACCTGTTATATGGGGAGTTAGCAGAAGGTGCACGACCAACTGGACGACCACATCTGCGCTACAAAGATGTTTGCAAGAAGGATATGAAGACAGCAAACATCAATGTCAACGACTGGGAGAGCTGTGCAAACAACCGTTCCAGCTGGCGTCTAGTTGTCAGGCAGGGAGTTCAAAACGCAGAGGAAAAGAGAAGAATAAAGCAAGCTGAAAAGAGAGCTAAAAAGAAGGATAAGCAAAAGCGTACTTTGGAGCTATGCCATCGTCTCTCGTAGACGGACGGATGCCAAGAAGGACTATAGGCCGTATGAAGATGATAAATGCATGTGTCTGACGGTTCTGTAAAGCAATTCTGACTCTAATTAAAGATGAAGTCGAGGTTTCTGTGTGTAGTGTGGGTTGAACTATACGCTTTCCATCTTTCATTCTTTAAAAGCCTCAGTCATACTGCTTTTTATTGAATTGTATCTACTTTGAATTTAATCTATTCCTGAGTCTCTCGAGTTTTTTATTTTATCTGGATCGGTGCCCCTTTTGCCTCCACCTGGTTTGCAGCCATTCGGGTTATTATTCGAATACCTTCCTTTCTTTCTACATGTTACCAACACTGAAATCCATAAGCGTTCGATTTATTCGGATTCAGGTCTTGAAGTGCCCATGTGCATTATAGGATGTATAGTAAACACTATGTCAGCTGTGTCCTTGGCATCTCCGCCACGAACATCAACATAGAGATTTGCTAGTTAGTTTCCTATCTAGTCATCTTTTCATGGTCATAGTCGTAGTTCTAATGCTTGCCACCAGTGTGGGTGTATAAAACTGATTCATATTTTGTGGAACGATCGTCTAATTATCAGCGGAGGTAATATAAATGATTTCCCATTTAGATGAAGGCTTGAAAGTAACCAGTCAGACATATTTACTTGAATCTTAGAGTGAATGATCACACTATATAATATGTGACAGGTTTTAAGCATACTAATATCACAGATATATTGTTTGTCTTCCTAAAGTATTGAAATCTTAACAATTTCAGTGTAGATAATTATTCCCTAACTACGAAGATGTGAGTACGTGTATTGCTGAGTTAGGTGCGTTTCAGTTTATATATAATAACATAATTATCTGTTTTGTGTACTCTTGCATTGCATGCACCCATTCGCATTTTCACAAAGTAATATTTGATACTACCCTCTACATATAAATATATGTATATATATATATATATATATATATATATATATATATATATATATATATATATATATATATATATATATATATATATATATATATATATATATATATATATGCAGTCTCACCAACAACTGTCCTGATATTCGTTGCATTATGTTCTTTCTCTTGCTTTATGTCAAAAGCGTGCCAACGCTCTCAATTTTACACAAACCTCGACACTGAAGTCAGAATTACTAACGTTAACTGCGGGATGTGCCTTGTTGTTTCCGCATGAATATAAACTCGTTTATCCTCCCAATAAGGCAACCGAATATAAACAACTCAACCGCGATCACGTTACAATATAGTTCAGTTTTGCGTGAATGATGCTGATCCACCCGGTCAATGCGTTCTAATCCCCTGTAAAACAACGAATTTTATTTCGTATTCATCGGGAACTTCAGCAGCTAGTGGATAGTTTGCTGCTGTGCCTCATACAATGAATGTTATGCTATCAAGCCCGGAAACAAATATAATCATGTAGATAACGAAACCATTCTGAGTCCCAATTGGGTACCAGTACAAATCACTTGATTTCTAGAATCACCCATTCAAACAGAGTAATAAATAAGCAATCATTCTCAGAACCTGGATTACAGAAGGAGAGATGTTATTGCGACAAGTACTTCACTTTGATTGTGACTCGGCCTATAGAGTCTAGCGATACAGAGGCAGCTCAACCCATTTCTCAAAATATACATTATTGTGCGAGTTGGGTTTCATTAAGGAACATATTTATTGGCACTGCCGATATATACATGCAACCTTTCATCAACAGAAAGGATGTTATAGGTTAATGGTACAAAGGAACGCCAGACTTCGAGGTAGTGCTGGCAAAATCAATAGCATAATGCAGTCAGGTTGTGGTGTCCGCGTTCGTGGTTATCTGTTGCCTGCTGTAACTGCACATGTGCTGGAAGGGAATAGCACATTTTATAAATTCCATATTTACTACAAAGTGAGAAAAAGTATCAGATAGCTGCGGGGCCCTTTCAAACGCAAACAGTGGACAACGCACTTGGAAACAACATATATGTGGTAGCAAACGAACTTCTTTTCGCAATAGCTTAAAGTGAATAAAGTTCTGACTGGCAACAAAGTGATGACGAAAACCAATGCTAAGATGTAAGATGTACCGTATATTTATAGCGGCATAGGCGTCTTCTGGCTGGTCTGTGATACATGAAGATCTTAAATAAGCATAATAGTGACTAATTTGCACCGAACTAAAGATGAATATATGTCAATCGTGGCATAAGATACGTCCACATATTTGTACCTTGGACAACAATTATTATTGTATTAAAGTTTACATATGATGTAGGTAAGACTTTGAGGGAAACGTTTGCATAAACACAGAAGGCAAAACATAGTCTCTTCGTTGACTAGTTGGACGTTTTGAAAGCTTCTACGTTTTTACCTTGTTCTCTCTCTCCGACGATATTTATCACTGTGAGATCTGTAATTATTAGAGTTAATATACCGATTGTTAACAAAATTATTTTAAACACTGTATATGCTCTTCTAGATCAGAGAGATTAAACGAATCGGGGCCTTTAACATCTTTGGATATTTTAATTGTTTAGTTTCCTACTGCAAAGGTCAATTCATGAAAGTAACGCCCAGAACATTCTAACGATTTTATTTTGTAAATTGTTACAAACCACTTCATTACCGTGCATTCCTTCCTTCATATACATTTGTCTGTATAGCAAGTTTCTATATGTTTTTCATTGCATGTTTTATGATTGTATCTATCGTCTCCTTTCCATCTCCCCAGTAGCCTTTCATAAAGTGTTTGCACTAATAATTGCTTTTGTGAAAGTCAATTGTTTGTTTTTATTGGTTTTGCTTTCCTATGTATCCAACATGTTGTATTAATTAAGTTTAAACATGGAAAATAATAAAATTGTTATTTTTAAAACCTTATATGAAGTGTTTAAAAGCTGCGTTACAAATAGCAGCTAATAACATTTTATTACTGATAACATATTTTGGGGATAACGCAACCATTCAGATTATAACAAAATTACTTTGACGAAATATAGTATCAACAATATACAGAGCATTAACATTATTGCAAATTATTTCGAGATAGAAATAAAAGTAGATCGTTTGAGCATAAAGTTGACACCAGAATTTCTCAAAGGGGAAACAGTTCAAGTTTATAGATAATTGTTAAAAGTTTTTGCAATCGTTTTAAAGCCATGCATCACATAGAGGGCAACATTATTTGTGTTAGCGACCAAGGAAAAAGAAGTTCAAATAAATATACGTTACCAGCATAGGTTAGATTAGTGGGTGATGTACTAAAGAACAACAAAACTTACAACTTGTAAAAAATTAAGTGGTTGGATGAGTTAGGGTTTAAAACTGATAGCCAAATGATATCCTAGAAATATTTTGAAATAGGCGTAACACAGAAGATTGCCATTTTTTCATGAAACTTTAAACTCAGCTTTAATAAGTGTTTAAGTAAATGTTTAGACAAAATGATTTAAGATGCTAGCAGTTTCAACAAAGGCAATGAATTTGATGAATAAAAGAACAAACAAAAATGATTATTTATAATTATTTCATTCAGCCAATTTAAAATTTATATTCAAATTTGACAACGTGATATGAAGCAAACTTCATAGATGCGTAATTGTTCAAGCATTAATGAAATATAAGGGATAATAGCATTTCAATTTTTAAAAGCAAACAAAAACACCTTTAGTAGTCGAACACATATCAAGTGGCCTGAATATGCTAAACAGTCTAGTTTTACAAACGATTTTGATAAGCCTATGTTGTGTTTCTACCAACAAATGAATTGGTGCAAAATATCTAGTCGACCGAGTTTGTATCCTACCGAGCAAGTAGACACATATTATATTTTCTGGATGCATACGATCGACGAATCTTTCATTATTTGGATGAAGGAATCAAATCATATATAAGTGTCAAAGAACAATAAAGTATATATGGTTTCAGAGTAATGTCAGAGTGGCTATTGTTTCTGATCATATAGATGTTACATTTCTAAGTCTTCGTATGCAATGAATAGATGCAGGATTCGTTATTCATTTGTTTTACTTTGGTCCAAGAACTATCAAGACAAATATAAATATACACAAACGTAGCAAAATATGATGTGATATTAAACTGTACTACGAGGAAATTAAATAATAGTGACGATATAATGGGTAGGGAAAAAGGTGAAAACGAACTCAGTCTTAATGAATTTAATTTCACATTTGCAAAAAATAACTGATGCACTAATTAATATTGCGATAGTAACTAACACTCAACCCATCCTAAAGACAAACAATCGTTTCAAATGACGTATGCCTATTCTCGGAAGAAGCGGATAGCAAGAGAGACACAGACAGAGATAGAGAGACAGAGACAGAGAGATACTCACTTTAAAGGTGTACACAACATATAACTTTGTAACACCAATCAAAATAGAAATTGAACTAAATAATCGTAAACCTTGGCTATTTAAATTTTTCCTATGAAATATAATGGATTATGTGATGAAGAAATATATGCTGCGAATTGGACTCTGTGTGTGTGATTATATATATATATTGTATATTGAAATATACGTAAAGGAAGATATAATGAAAGCTAATAATGCAAATATAGAAGGTATTTTTATTATTATTATTATTATTATTATTATTATTATTATTATTATTATTATTATTATTATAACACAGCTGTAAATCCTGTCCCGCAATACTATTGTTTATATTACGTAGTCCCATTCATATCATAAGGATTTAATACCCTGAGATATGTGCAGATACTGATTAAATCTGACATAGTTAGTAAGTTTCTGAAATCTTCAAATTTAAACATTTTTCTTCAAAAATAAATAGCATATTAAAATTATATTAATAATTCATGATTAATATTCTGTACCATTTCGAAAATCCTTTCCCTCTGACATTATATCTTACAGTCTCAATGGTCATCATGAGGAATGGCAAACTAAGTCATAAATAAATTTACGCATCTACATTAAATCTGATTATGCCAAAAAAAATAGAGTATGCCAGTAACATATTTGTTCTACCTAATATAAATGGATAAGATATATTTAAGATGACCGAGTGGGTTTGTTTTGTATCCATAGGGGTAACATGCATTATTAAGTTAAACAATCAATAAACAATACCGTAATTTTGAACATCAACTGTAACAATAGTGGTACAGATTCATTCCATTCATAGTTAGTTTAGCTGCGCCGCTGACTTGAACATATAAATAATTACTAAAACAAATTCAACAGCAAATGGTGAACCATTACAACATATATTAACACATATATGAATATGGTGCTTTAGTCGCAGAAATGTTTAAATTTATTTCCTATGTTATGCAAGAATAGCATAATGTATGTAATTTTCCTTACAAATCCTCGATATATATTGAAGAAATTTGGGACTATATATACAGTGATGAGAGATTCAAATGTCACATTCACAATAAGAAGAGAGACTAACATCCTATAGAATCTACAACACAAATTATAATTTTTATTACCTCATTAATATGTGGTGGATTTTACGTTGAACATTTGAGCATTTGGTGTAACAAATTACAAAACAAATTTCCATTTGACTCCAAAGTAATGGATTACATACACTTTTTACCTTACATTATATATGTGTCCACTCTTTAAATACAATATCACATAATACGGAATTTAATCTTCTGTTTAGATACTTTGCTTCAATTCCTAGAAATAAACATGAAAACTATAGGTTTTGCTTGCAATGTCTTTAGAAATTAGCCATAATTACTGTAAAAGAATCCTGTAAATTTATAACTTGCTTTAATGAGTGTTTGTCTTTATTTTAATATTTCTTTCTTTGTCATAGCTAGTTTGACAGATTTCACTTAGTTGATGTTATTTGACGGATCGTTTTTCTCGAAGCAATGTTGCCTTCTAAATTTATGTCGGGATGAACAATAAAATATACGTCGTCAGAAGTACTCAGTATATGTATATCAAGTAACTAATTATTGTTTACAAAAATGATTGTATCACAAGGGAGTATGTTACTAATATAACTAAAAAGGTGCTGATCGCTTCACATACCATATTGATTGTGTTGGTAGCTGTCAAGACATTTACTATTCTAGGTACAGATTTAGTGGAAAATACGCGGTGTCTTGTTGCTGTAATTAGCAAGGACAACATTCGAGTATATTCAAGAAAATCTTATAATCCCTTAACTTATGAACATACATTTGAAATCATAACCACATAGAACAGTATTTATGTTATCCAGTACACAGTAATGGCAGTTGAAGGGACACAAATCCACATATTGGTTCATAATGTTATATATCTAATTATTGTAAGATCATTGTATAATTTGCATGGAAAACGCAGTCGCTTTGATTATGTATTGGTGAAAATAATGTTTCAAACTTGTCATGACTGTTGTCAAAGGATCAACGCTTTGTTGAGGAAAAAACGGTTTTACAAACATTACACAATTCACTCGTGAAACATCTGCGACTTTATTGCATATTTCGTTTTGATTCAGATCCATTGCGTAATTACTTGTCATATTCACTCTGGTGTTCTTGTAATCCGGGAAGTCGTTAACTATAGAACAGGTCTGTATCGGTAACAGTTAATGTTTGCGCTTTAAAAGTTTCCATCAATATGTTTATTCATGTTACACTTCTTCAGAGAGCAAACGTATTTATCTATGAATGTTATCGCAGATGCGAGTATCCGTTTACAAAACATGGACCATTTACAAGACATGGGCGATTTTTTATCCATTTTCCTTACACACTTACCTTCCATTAGCCCTGTCCTCTATCAAATATGCTTAAAACGAACGCGTGGAAAATAACAAAGTGTATATATATATATCGACGTAGCGACCGAAAGCAAGGTTTTCGTGAAGTGACGATAACATAAATCAAGTCGTGTACTTCAATGTACACTTACGGCTCTAGGTCTTAAAATGTAACAAACGGAAGAGAAACTAAAATTCCCTAGAAGAAAAAGTTTAAATTCAGAAGACGCTTACAGTGATTTGAAATAAATTATAAATAATCCGAGAAGGATTATCAGAAGTTCAAACAAATAGAATGTAAAGAAAGAATTCCAACAGAGTTGAATATCCTGATATACCAATATGGATGTCCTAATGGTACAATCCATATAGTCTTTAAATGGACTCACACAATTACAAGCTTATTTATTATATCAAGGTCAGTGAGCACTTGAGTAAATTCAATGCATAGTTTAAATAAATAATTTTTTCCCGATTTGTATCTTATTTCAAGACCACAATTGTAAAATGTAAAACAGGACTGAATTATTTGAATATCAACTCACTATTTATTCAGTTTTACTTGATCTGCATGAAAACGATTGCAGAGGAATCGCATAGAAAAAGTCTCCTTCAATTATAAATATGACTGACCTTGAAGTTTCCCACTAAAATCTATACTCATCAACAAAAAGACAGCTATGTACTAAATTATGTTTAGCATGTACAATGTTAAGTAAACAATATAAATATTCATAGCAAATTGCATATAATATTAAAGCTATGGCTCAAACTAATGTTTTAATATCTTTTGTACGTTGATAGACTTGTATGCTTCTGCTTTTGCATAAATCAGCAACAGATTGAAAAGTGTTTTTACAAGCATGATTTATTTCATATGATCATAAACTAAAAGATCACAAGAACGTAATTTTCATGCAATTATGCCTGTACATAGGATGCGCGTGAATCGTTTGAAGGAAAGACAGAAACACATACAATCATTGAAGTGGTCTGTTTGAGTGAACTTACATCGTGTCCAAGCCAATAAATGGATGCGGTAGGTGTGCCACAGTCTTCGCCTTTAGGATAAGCAACCAGCTCTTTATCTACACGTTTCACTTCGGGTTTGCAACGCATACCTGGTGCCACTAAACGATGAACATACATTCTGTCAGTTAAAAGAATATATACAATATACTCAAGTTAAGAATATTGTAATAAATCCACTACTTCTTAATGAATGCATGTAACTGGCATGACATAATCATCATAAAGTGACAGATATATAAAATAGCATGGACATAGTACTACTGTATCTATTATCCAGTGTATAAAGGTAGATACGTATTGTTTCAAAATACCGGGTTGGAATAACTTAAGTGCTAAACTCATTCAAAAAGACATTCTGGAGTGCATCGTTGTTATATAAGAACATTCAAGACCATTACTTGATCCATGTTTAAAGAACAATTCATTCGAATTCATGATTATTTAAAAATTACTATCTTACTTGTATATATATATATATATATATATATATATATATATATATATATATATATATATATATATATATATATATATATATATATATATATATATATATATATATATATATATATATATATATATATATATATATATATATATATATATATATATATATATATATATATATATATATATATATATATATATATATATATATATATATATACATATATATATATATATATATATATATATATATCTGTGTGTATATGTGTGTGCACGATTTTGTATATATCGGTTAGGTTTTGAATATTGCTTGCCTTTGTTCAATGTATAAACACGAATTACTTTAATTCGCAATGCAAATAATGTACAAATACAATAGTACACTGAACAGGACTTATTGCAAGCAGGGAATGGATTAAAATCAAAACTTGAACATCTAAGTATTTTAAATGTAATTATTTGCTCAATATATCAGCGACCACAATAATGACCTATAGGCAGCGGAGATTAAAATGTCTACGGACAGTTTATAATGCTGATATTACATTCAGACAACGATCTAGGATAGGGTTGCGGATATATAAGTAATGCAACCAGCTTAAGTTTAAACTTTAAACCAAACTTTACCTATAGTTTATATATTAATACAACTACCAGTTAAGGAGATTGTTTAAATTGCAGGCAATGTGAAAAGCGGAAGGGATACTAATATAATGGCCGAGCTAGGTCCTGATAATAATCTCTTGGAGTATGGCACCAGGGATGAGTATGCTTCCTATCAGCTGACTAAGGAGGAGGGGAATGGAGTAAACTCGAACTCTTGATTTATTTTCAACCATAACACAAGATGGTTCATTTATTGAGAAACAGTGAATAAAATCAGTTCATAACCATCACACTCGTGTTATTTTTAATCTAAGCCAAAATACTATCATTGTTTTGAGGTACAGATTGGTAGATGATAATTTCACGACAGGTCAGGGTACATATTAGCACTAAGCTATTAGTTCATTATATTGCTTATGATGAATGAAAATTATATTAGAGTTATCATGTGTGGATTTAGCTGCAATAACGTTTACTACAAAAGAGAAGCTATGACTTGATTGTAATATGAAATGTAAAATCTGCAAGGAAAACACTTGCTTGGCTTAACCCTACAACTATAGCATAATACTTATTTCAAGTGAATTGATATAGACGGAAGTAAATTAGCTGTCAAGTCGGGAAGGAAAACACATTGACTTAAACAACTAATACAATATAAAATAGAAAAAGAACTTATGTTTTATAGATTGCAAGAATAAGCGAGTATTGTTCAATTGAATTTAGAATCTCAAATCGGTAAGGAAAACATTCATAATTTTTAACTTAGACATTCTATTTCCCTACGAACTTTGTTTGATCTATAATTTAAGAAACGGAATTATATTATTGTAATGTAGAGCAACTTCACTGTATCTCTAGAAATAACTAGAATGCATATAATTTGGAACAGAGAGAAAAGAATTAAAACTATAAATAACTTAAATACAAGCTGATTTGTACTTAAATAAACTTTAACAAAAATGTACTGTCCAAAGTATTGCCTAAAGTTATATAACTCTATAATAAACTATAAAACATTAAAAAATACAAAATTAAAACTCACAATACCTGTGATGTACCTAGTTTGATTTCTGCTATCTGACTGAACCCCCACAGACAGCTCACAAAGCCTTATAATCTCTTGACAAAATCCACAATCAACAGAGCCCACAAAACCCCCAAATCCAACAAAACCCACAAAACCCACAACGCCAACAAAACCCACAGTTCTAATAAAACACACAAAACACACAACTAACAGCCCACAAAACACACAATTCTAGCAAAACCCACAATTTGTGTTGGAATATTCAAACAATAATTAGCTAGTATTGCATGTGTATATTTAGTCAATTTTCATAATGATTATCTATAGAAATTACCAGCTTGATATTTTGCACTGTGCTACATGGCGATTTTATTGCCCCAAGAAAAAAAAGAACTAAAAAATCAGTTTTGTATTTCGCGGCTCATACCGTGTTATGTTTATACTCATAGCAATGGTTCGGAAACCGTGTTATACACTCTTACGATATTACCGCGGTAGACGGCATGACATGGGAGTCAGCATGTCTATGCACCAAAGAAATAAATTAGAGAAAAAAAAAACTTAATGCGTTGATGTATACAAATGAAACGTCAGGGGCTATAAACACATTGAGAATGTATCGTACAGTCTTAAACGGTTAACTAGAAATAGTCACTAATCAAATTATCAAGGATGCCAGCCGCCGGCATGATACTCCCTATTTTCGCTATCTCGAAATCATGTAGACTATACAAACTAACTATTAATCGACGAAGTAAATGGAAACTCACGTTTAATGCACTGACCTTTAAAAACAAATCTAGACCGAATTGGGCGGGTTGTATGAATAGTTTTTACCGTAAACACGCGTGCATACATCACTCCCTAAATGAAGGTTATTACATACATTCAACATAATTGGAATAGGTCATCGAATCCTCATCTAAAAGGGGCTGTATACAAATTTAAACAAGAACTATTCACCAATATAGCCCACAGACAAAACATATAAGCACACACATACAAGCTCTCATGTTGACACACAAAGTTTTGATGCCACTTTGCCTAACGATAGTAAAATACAAGTGCACCTATTATTGAATAGAAACAGAAAGACACAATAACATAATACAGGTATGCAGATAAACGAGTTTAAATAGTCTATCTGATAATAAGCAATATACTTTTTGTATATTTCCGTTAACGTTGGTGTATAACCTTAAGAAGAACTGGAGTTCGTGGAAACTGCACGGATTATTTTAATATTAGATCTGAGCAAACTGCCGTGGGGAAACTGAGTGTACGATAATTTCTTTTATTTTCATAATGTACAGCACATTTTTACGACAAATCCACGATTGTGTTGGTAAAGCAAAGATGAGCAAGACCAATCCATATAAAATATCATCCTACAGTAAGATATAGTTTATTCCTTCATGAATATCATAAGGAAAATTGTGGATTAAATATATATAACCAAGATTTATAATAATCAGTCAAGCTAGAATCAATACCTCTGTAAATTGTTTACTAATTTCAGTGATTATTGCATATATTTCCAGTTGCACGTTCATAGTCAAACTAATATATGTTTTGTCTTACTGGTCTGTTTAGAGGTTTTAAACAATATGACTTTAATCAAATGTCTACTTGTGGATTCCCAATAAGAACTCAAAACGTTAGCAATAAATTGGTCCATGTGCGCAATATTTTTGGCGTTGCGAGGGGGATTTTACATGCAATTCGAATCTTTTTTAAGTAATTATTGTATACATTATCTGAAAAATACTAACTTTTGATATGAAATAAACATGTGTAAAACGAAAGCAAAATATATGGGCTTCCTTACACAGTTGAAATCCAGAAGAACTTTTTCTCATTTTCTTAATGGATACATATATAACTGCAATTTATGTTATTGTCAGTTAGACATTAAATAGTACCCAAATTAATGTGGACTGCATAAGCATTGACAAATATATATCACATGTGTGATACTTCCCGCATTTTCCTAGAAAATTCTGGTAACTTCGAATTCTTCGCAATAATGTTGTAAACCTAGTGACCGATTTTCCGTAGCCCTACAATAAAGTAGCCTTGGCAAGTTTGCTCGCTTAAATCTAAGTCTAGCTGCACAGTTGCTTCTAGACTGAGACATTTTGAGAAATTCTTAATTGAATCTATCGGACTACATGCCAAGAAACAACATGTTGTGTCTCTGTTCTTTAATTTCCCAAAAGTACAAAACTATTTAATGAATATTTTCCAAAGCCTTACAGTTGCAAAACAGAAACCATTAGGAAAGTACGTTCAAACTCAATAATACACAATGCATTATTAATTAAACTGATATTTAGTTTCTGAACATCTAAATATGCATTGTAGAAAAGAACAGCCAATTAAGTGACACCAACGGCATTCTGTGAACATCAGTGTTTAAGATCCACATACAGTATACCTATTCCTATGACAATAGTGAATTAGATTTAGAGAGCAAATAACATAGTCCGTGACACAGTAAGGGTTTCCTTAAAATTAAATTTGTTGACTGGATAAATATGTCAAAGGTAAATTGGTAAAACAATTTACAAGTAGAATATTATTCACAGTTATGGATCTATTTAGGATCTTAATACAGTGGCATTTTATAAAACATACAATTGCTTTGTTAGCATGAGGTACGTGTTAACTTACAATAAACAAGCACATTTGTGGAATCGTATGCATTGGATTTCAGATAGCTTATACTGTAAACACAATTAACTGTGAAGTTACAGGATTGTATTCTGAACTTTGTAATGAACGGCAACTCCTGAGAGTCATGTATGTTATGACAGTCTCCACGTGCTACCACAAATATCTTTTAAAAAGTTGATCAAATGGAAAGCAAGAATATGAAACTGAATAAAAGTATATAAGATGTCAAATAATTTCGATAATATGCACACTTTGTCTGGACAGTTCAAACCTCTAATTAGATTGTAAATTTTAGGCCAAAATTTGTAAGAATATTCAAGCTCTTCCAGTTTCTGCCCATCCCCTCATAACTGTATTGTTTAGTTGAAAATCTATAAAATTTCTGTACTATAAAGAGACCCTCAAGAATAAAACATATGGCAGAACATACAAAACAAGCACGTGTAGTGAACATGTGATCAATTTTAGTCAGCACCTACACTATTCCACGAAGTTCTGAAGTTCAACACATTTCCATCGTGCGCTATATATTATTTGCATTGCAAAGACTAAAAAGCAGCCATATTAAAAATATAATGGTAATACGTTATATTCAATTGCATATAAATGACATAAATATGAACCATGTAGCTATCACCAGAAGTAAGCTAAGAAGAGCATTGCATGATATTGACCATTTTATTTATTTATCAAGATATTAAGCCCAATTTGAAACAGCAAAACGCACGTTGAATGATATATATTATTTAACCTCATCCCTGAAATAGTCATATTCAAACTTTATCTTGTCTTGAAATAATTCTTGTTTTGCAATCAAACATCTGTTGGGAGTGGACTATTGAACATAAGTAGTAGGATATAAACGCAAAGCGACACTTTCATTACCAGTTTAAACTGCATGATCGCTGCATACGAAAATATAGAAATAATAGTCTTAAATATTCGCTGTAAGGAACACTGAAAGTTTATGTATATATATATAAATATATATATATATATATATATATATATATATATATATATATATATATATATATATATATATATATATATATATATATATATATATATATATATATATATATATATATATATATATATATATATATATATATATATATAGTACTACAGTTGAATACTCACCCAAAACAGTTAAATCAACAAATTCTTCTAAATTGTACATTCGATCTTCCCAAATCATAAAATATTCATCTTCGTCTGAAAGCTGAAGGTTGCGAATCCAAATATTTCCATCACTATCAAGGTAATATTTGTCATCCAAGGTACTATGAAAACCCTGCGTCCACATAGCAATCAGCATTCTGCTCCGGTAAAGTGACAGTAAAGTATCTTCATAAAGAGTAATATTATGAAACAGTTCCACAGAATCACCCAAGCAACCGGATTTTGAATTAGATTTTGTCTCTGAAAATTAGAACACGTGTACGGTAATTTCATATTATACAAATAATAGCATACAGCTACCCTCACCGCAAATAACAGTGACATCGGTTATGACAATGATTAGTATAATACAAATAATAATAAAAAAATAAATAATAATAATAAGAATACATCATTGTTTATGATTGTTGCATTGTATCTGGTAAGAACTATCCATATCTGCGTTATAGGTCAGATGTTAGAGACACTAGATCATCCCCTCAAGCTTTGATCTAAGACAAAACACAGGTAAGCTTGAGTAGACGTTCATACGTCTGAATTTACACCCTATGCATTAGTTAACAATTATAGATTTAGCTATGCATGATGATCTTAAGCTGAATGAACACATTGGATTTGTAACAATATATCATTACAATCAATAATTATTATTGTACCTAAGTGTCTCAATCTGAATAATCAACCTACACAATTTTCTTTTCTTTTGTTTCATTAATATTTTCACTGTATTTTCGAAATCAACCATCCTGTAGCTGAATGAACACATACTTTGTTTATATGTAACTATAGTGTCTGCTTTCACGACCTAAGGAAAAAACAATTGACATGGCTAAACTAACCTTTAGAAGAAATGAAGAAAAAAAAAAAACATGTATAATTATGTTTGAGAGTGTACTTGCACAGTTAGGACTCTATTCTAAAAAGAATTGAAAGATAATGTACCTGTTTAGCTATGACTGTTTACAAACAGGATCATTAGAAAACGAAACTTATCTTCAATGAAAGCAGTCTAATAACATAGACAAGTATGTGCTTTATATTATCAAAGAACAAAGCAATAACACATTTTAATACGTCTAGATGTGATTTCGTTTTCAACGCAAGATACTAATAAGTCCATGATGTAAAGTAAATCGGTCGTTGCTCAAAGCTTTCTTGTTAGCTACATGTTATATAAGCTATAAGCGTCAAGTATCTCTGATGTTTACAGGATCCAATGGGACACATTTGTAAAATATTAGGACACTAGTTTATCTGACGCTCATAAAACTCTTCTTCAAGAGACACGGAAGAGTAAACAAAAAAGTAGTTTCAGCAAGACACAAGCGTGCTATTTATTTTTATATTCCAAAAACATTTGCTGCTAAATTTCAAAACTAGATTTATTATTAACAAGGACCATTACAGATACAATTTCAAAAGTAAGTATTTTGGAGAATTGAAGCAGGATAATACTAATTAGCCGACAATTCCAGATGCCGCTTGAAGTTTGGCTGTATATCTGGATTTTTCATCTTCTAAATATAAATGTGCATGTCTTCCCTTGTTCTTAAACATTTTACCATGGAAAACAATTTATTCATTTGTACGTGTACTTCACAATGGTGTGATGCAATTAAATTTTCTTTGGCAACATTTCTTGCAAATGAAATAATTATATCAACTCTTCTATTAGGTCTGATTATACGGTGTATGATTCAGTAAAGACTCTCTTTCCTCAATTTGCTTTTTATAAAATCAACACTTCCTTTTTTTACGCAAACCGCTCTGAAAGTGTAATATCAATAAAGACACCTTTAAGCGATCTATAAGCTATCGTATTCATTTGTGGCAAACAAATATATTGTCCTCTTGGTCTGTCACTAGCGAGATTATGTTTAATGTCATCCATTGTCTTTGTAAAAAGTGTATATCTCAGCGTGGATACTCTGTCACCATCTTTCTTTGTTTTAATTTCAGGTATATTAGTACAAGAATCACATGCCTGACTTTAACACCATACAGCCTTCGCATACAGGTTTAGTTAATTTGATTTTCTTTGTGTTAGGCTAGTTAAGTTTGAGTGATCATAAATGATTATTCACTACCTTACCTCGCAACTATGACATGCCTTTCACCTTAAACATTATTTTCGTTTCTATATCTGTATATAGTGCACCTTTCATCATTCTGTTTCTCGAAATCTGACGCCCTTTAGAGAATGAGATATTGCTCAACATGCTCTGTGTTACAATTTGTTTCCTATTAAAAATCTTTCAAGAAATGATGTGTTGCTTGGTCTCAGATTTGTATTTATTTGTCTGTAAGGATTTAACATAAATTATGGCTCAAACAAGACATCAATGTATATGCAAATTGACTGATGTATGTCCGGAATAAAGTATATAACTTTATCAATGTACGTATTAGATGCGGCATAGTTTGTCTTGTTTTCTCTCCTGGATCATTCAGCGTCCTCTGCTGTAAAATTCATAAACCATTTTCACTTAGAATTACTTTCGGACGAGTTAATATGTTGTCATTACATAATAACACTGACGTCGATATCTTTTAGATAAAGGTTTTGTATGAAAATAATGATAACTATAAAAACTAAATATAAATTAGAAAACGGCAACATGCACATGACCAGGAAATTAACTACAATTCAAATTATTAAAGGACTTCAATTTAAGGATAGTAAGCTTAAACAATGTCCAGATTATCATTCTGTACTCGTCTTGAACGAAATAAATCGTTATTTCCAAACAAATTATTATTTGTCAATTTAAAATCAAAACACGCGTCGTTATATCTGGCGCTATGTGTTTGAAACTACTATGCAATGTAATATGTTTCAAGTAAAACTCGTTTAAAACTTATAGCTTAGTGGTACGTTTTTGTTTTGATAACATAAAATGAATATACGAATTGAAGTTTAAAAAGTAAATTGTTGTAGATTTTCATTTTCTAGCGTCACGTATCAGTAGAGTGTGTATGCTTTCTTAGGTGTTAGCTATGAAACTATCGTGTTGATAACGGTCATGTAGCTGTTTTTGATTAACTTCTAAAATAATACCCATTTCGTATGGTCTTCCCAACACAATATATATTAATTCACCACTTGAATTGGATTTTCTCGGATAATAAAACTTTCCATGTGCAAACATTTAAACATATCCTAACCCATTATATGTTTGTTTTCATACCATGCAAACCTTTTAACACTACTATGAAGTCAGTGCGAGCGCATTGTAGCTGTGTACTGGATCTTCATTGAATGTTCTAAATTCTTAAAAAGTCACATAAATGGATCATTACTTTTAATATCAGTTTATTTGCATAGAGTGTATTTCACACAGTGAACACTGACTGAAAGTTTGCATGAACTTCATTATTCTGAGATATAAACATGTCGGGCAGAGTAGAATAAGATAAGGACAGAGCAAAAATGTCACTTAGCTTATTTCGATATATCTGACAATGTATTTATACATATACATATAGTATGGCTATATTAAGCAACGGATAATGAAAGTTTAGTAACAGATTGTATCTTTCGTCTGTAGAACTTCGTGATGTGCAGATTTCAGGAGTATATATATATATATATATATATATATATATATATATATATATATATATATATATATATATATATATATATATATACACCTTGTGGCATGAAATGCGCTGATACACGAAAGGATCTACTCGGTTGCATGATCTTTGACCCATGTTCTTTTCAAGGGTAAAGTACATCGACTATGTCTTAAATTCAATGTATGATTGCACGCTAGCATGACGTGTGCATAGTTTTTGCATATATATCAAATTGTAGTATTTACAGTTAATTGTTTTTCCATATTTTGACGTTTTCACGAGTTAATAATTTGCATCGTCAGTCGTTTGAAATTACTGAGGCTTTATGTTAGAAAAACCCTTTAAAAGGAAATTTGGTAGGGCGAGCCTTCATTTAGTTTTATTCGGAGTGAGGGTAAGTAAAGATGTTATTCCTAAACTCGTCAGGAAGAAAAATTAGTCTCTGAAGGGTATTCGTAGCAAGGAACTTGCTGAAGGAAGTACCTGTGGTTATTAGTCTCAGATAGCAGACACGGGAGAAGCATTCCAAAACGTGTTTTCCCGACCAAAGGAGACCCCCGAGATGAAAACGGATTAAAACTACCTGATCTCTAATTATTAGAGCCAATGATAGAGTGGCTGCGAATCCTGTAGAATATTCGTTAAATTTAAGTCCCACGCACTGAATGATGTCTGTGACGGAAACCAAAGGAAACAATCTGGCTATAATTGTGAGTCGCTGTCAGAAATGACATTGCGTGTAATAAAGGTACATATTACAATGATCAAACGCCAAATCCGAGTTTCAACACAACGAATCCAATGGAGGATAATTAAGTCAAATTCATTGCCTGGGACGGCGATAGTAACGTTATCAGTTTTGACGGCAAAACCCCCAATTGTGATCAGTTGCATTTATTATTGTTAGCCCAAATGCACGGGCAAAGAAAGGTAATGACGCTTCTTGCCAGGAGATGACTACATCGAGTCCTCATGATGATGCCTTCAAATGAGCTGCATAAGTAGGAGGGGACTTACCTCTACCAGGAATAGTCTGTAGCACTTTATCATTTCCAATCAAGTATATTTCCAGTTTTGTTTTTATGCTGGACATACAAGCAGTGGATGTTGATAAATGATGGGGATTGTGCGATATGCGTGTAATCTTGGAAATAAATATAAAGACAAAAGAGGGATGTCTTAGAAGAGGCATTGATTTGGCTCGGTGAGCGTGAGTATGACCAGCCCGGCAGGAAAATTTAGTCATTTCAGGCACAACAGCCCGTATTGCCCTTTAAAGCGTGTCTACTATGCACATTAAATCTGGGATGATTCATGGGTTTATACAGACCAATTGAAATATGCTATTACGATGCGCATCTGACATGTTCGACCATACTTAAATATGTTCAAAAGCGATTATCCCAATAAGAGAAATTGCCATTGCAACCTATATTTGTCAAACATAACACGCATGCGTGATGAGATGAAATGGCTACAAACTGGTCTCCATATTATCGACACAAAATATAGACTTGACAGCGTTTTAAAACTTTATATGCATTTGCCGTGGCTATTTTGTTTCAAATCACATATGGTGAAGTGGCCAATAAGTAAATTCAACCCATGGTTTAGTCAGATATCACCTGCTGCCGTAAGATACAGTAGACGGTACTACCTGCGGCAGTTGATTTATAATGGACAGTTACTCCTGCCCCCCACCCCCGTAAAGTCTCATCTGGTGAAACTGGCGTCGGAACAGATATGCTCGATATCCGGCTGTGAAGGCAATATACAATGGCTGTGCGGACAGCGCATTTCATCAGCTCAGGTGGTCATCCATTGCATCGTCACTTAATGACGTGTGAGTGAGGACGGGTCAGATCAACTTCTCTCACTTAAATCCAGCTCACACGCAAGTTATGACACTATTTACCTCCCCCACCAGAATCTTTCAAGTCCTGTGGCGACGAACGAACGAAAACGCAGCACATGTGTATACACTGGGGGCTGAAGCTGCAAACCAGAATACAGGCTAAAGGTAATGAGTCGCTTTTCACTGGATCGAAGAAACATTAAAACTCGTCCGTCCCCTGGGTGACTGATCGGCCCTTTTAGGTTCACACTGCTAAGCTCCTAAGCATCAAGGAGGGGTTCCAAATCTGAGCCTTAAATAGTGTCTGCTTCACCTTAACCTGGTCAGCATATTACCCATGACGGGGATCCCATTTTATCGGTCGAAAACGGAATAAGGAAATAAAAGTCAAGCAATTCACGGTTCATCAGCGATAGACCAGAGCGAAGGACATAACTAGCTAGATAAAACATTCAGATATCAACCTTGAGTGAAATTCACCTAGCTCTGGAAGGACACCTCACAACATAGAGCTTGATACACCGTCTTCTGGAGTGGCCGGCGTGAAGAAGAGCGATATGACGCTGAAGATGTAAAATGCAGCTGGTTAGCAATCTTAAACATCTTCCAAAGGTCGTGAATGACAGCCGAAAGCAAACGAGACTCCCACTGTCTGGAGAAAAAAAACTTGAAATATCATCCGTGCATTTGCACCCATTATATCCCAATCCAGAAGATATAAATTACAAAGTCCAAGAAGACTTGGCGTCTATTGTTGCAGAAGCAGCATCATCCTTGGTGGCTTCAATGCTAAAGGTGGCACGGATCATCATCCACAATCAGGTATCTTTAGCAAATATGTATTTGACAAAAGCACTGGATTCCTCCTACTGAGAAAATGCGTTTAATATGACCTCCTAATCACCAACACAGTATTCTTCCTGCCAAACTACACTACGACGTCTGAGTTAGCATGAAATGAGAAGTGTATAATGGTGGAATGACGCAGGCTTATGGACTCTAAACACAGTATCAGCACTCAGCCAAGGCAAAAATGTGCCCAAAAAACTTACTGTCACAAAATTTTAAATGGAGAGTGTGAAACAGACATTTACTGAAGCGAACTTGATACAATTGATACAAATCACGAGAATGTCGAGGAAAATTGGGCATCCTTCTGATACAATGTGCACTCAACTGCATCCGAAATCCTCGATCTCACCACATATAGACATCAAGATTGCTTTGATGAGAATAATGATGCCATTCGGAGACTTCTGAATGAAATACATTGACTGCAAATTTTATCATTTAACTAGGTAGCCTTATAGAACATCAAGTGCGCAATCCCATGTAAAATCCGAGAGGTGTAAGACTTGTGGATGAGAAAGAAAAAAAAAACAGATGAGATTTTTGTCGTACTAGAATAAACTTATTGGAAACATTCAATGATGCTTTAAAAAAAAATACGGGCCACGGTCATCATTGATATTTCCAACACTGAGTACTGACAGTGCCCCGATGCTCGCTGATAAAGGGAAGTTGCTTCAAAGATGACCAAAAACATTTCAACTACATTCTCAATCAACATTAATCTATCAGCGAGGAGGGAACTTATCGATTGACACAAGTTGAGATCAAAATGTCACTTGCTGATCCTCCAGAGATAATTGAAACTATGAATGCAATCTGTCTCATGTCCAATGGTAAAGCACATGGAACACCTACTATAACAGCAGAAATATATCAATCTTAGGTCTCGCACATGGCATATAAACTGGAAAAATACTTCCAATCAGTGTGGTCTCAGCGAACGTTACTCCAAAAGTACAGGGATGCATCCATCGTTCGTGTCCCACAATGTCCTAAACTGTGAAGAAAAATAAATCTTTTTCTGAATTAATTGACAGATTTGCATTCTTAGACAATTAATGAAGTTCACAATGGTTTGCAAGCGATCTTTCAAGTTGTCGTTGTAGATAATGACGTCATCGATGTGAGCTCCACAATTATCTAAACCAGATGTTATTATATTCATTAATCCCTGTGATGTTGATGGAATTATTTTCATACCAAGCGGCATTACTTTAATATTGATAAAATCAGTCTAGTTTTGCTTGTGCTGAAATTCCCTTAGCCGTTTCCGACATTGGAATTTGACAGAATCCTGTCAGAAGGTGACATGTTTGCAGTTACAATTTCATCAATACAGTCATAGATTATTGACATTGGAAATTAATCTACTTTGGTGACACTCCTTACTTTTCTATAGTCAAAACAAACAATAAGCGTATGATCTGGCTTCGGCACAAGAATACATTATGAACTCAATCACTTTTACTTGGATCAATACAATGTCCAGCGAATATCGATTTTTTTCAAGCATGACATAATTCAACCTGTTATGACACTGTTTGACAGGCTTATATTCTACAGTTTAGTGTCATTGGAGATTTCATTTGCTCGCGATGGAACATCGGGAAACAAGTGCTCATATTCACATAAATATCCATTTTACTTAACTCTTTTCATCTGGCTGCAGATGTATGTTTCTGGTCCAAATTGTTCAATAGGTCCCAATGTTAACTGTAGTCACTCATGTCTGATTCAATAGCATCATTTAAATATATCAGCGTTCTTCTTTAACATATTTATAATGCCAAAAATGATAACGTTCAATCCACCGAGGAGTGTTAATTATATAATTTAGGTCAGTGGTTTTAAGTCGTCTATTTTCTTTTCAATTGTATTAGGTCACAATAAATATCATGTTGAGGATTTTAAGGCATGCGCAAGAGAGCCAGAACTCTATCAGCAGACTCAAAGCTTCTTTCCATTTTATTTCTGTCAAACGTTAATTTCGTTTATGACTGAATATAGTAAAGATTAATTCTTTCTACTTCAAAAGCTTTTGACAAAGTATATTTAAAGCCGGAGACATAATGAAGAAGATTTGTTCTTGTATCATCATTTGAAAGATGCTTCTCTTTTAATGAATTTAATTTTCCGTGTAGAGTATTTCCAAACACTAGCTCTAATGGAATAAAAACCAATAATTATTGAACTGGTTTCCTAACAGCTATAATAAAAAATAAACACATTTTTCCCAATCTTCTCCTCTAGCAAAGCAGTATGACCGATCAAATTCGTTTAAGGTTGATAAAACCTTTCTAAATTCCAGCTGACTTTTATTGTCATAAGCATAATATTTAAACCTTCGAATGACGAATTGCTGCATAACTTGAAATTTGACCATTTGTGAAACTAGGCAGACATGGGTAGCGAAAGTATGTAAAGATAATCCTTATCGGATGTTTTACTATGATTTTATTTTGAATAATTCTCAAAGGGATTGTTCCTGAAATTCTTGTTGACGCACGCATACGTTTCAGATGAGCCTTATGTGTTTTCTGATTGGGTTTTCCTACCAATTAATAAGTGTGACAAGATCTTAAGTGTCACTAATAACCTCTGAAAGAAATATAAGGTATCATGATAGTGTTTCTGTTCGAAAATGAGTGATGGTCTTTGGCTACCAAGATCAGAATGAAAAGAACGAGTAGTACATAGGGTCACTGCTCTCAGCAGTACGTCTTGATTAAATAATACCAGGAGCAACTGTGGCCACATCATAAGGCTGAACAATAAATGTGTAAGCTAAAGGAATAATTTCCTGATTAACATCATTCTCAAGTGCTCGTTTTGCCATAGATCCAGTAACAGCACAAGCTGCGTATGAATCAGCTATGACATTTTCAACAGGATTAACCTTTTTATCCAAACAAGGCTTTCCAATTACAAGGGGATAAACTAAACACTAGTTATACGTGGTTTGTCCACACACTTATATCAGCTTGGTCTTTGCCTAGTAATAAATGAATACATGCAGTGGGTAAAGAAGGCTCTGTTCAGACAGCCACGGGTCCTGAGACTAAGTCTGATGACGGTTAACACATTGGGGAGGAACATTACATAATCCGCACCAACTCCCTGAATGAGATCACTTCCACTAGTACAAGATCTATCAGACAAAGGTATAGTACCTGACATAAACAATCTCTAAGCATTGTATTAGGGTTAGGCTTGGCAGAATGAACAATAAGTGATATAGAACCTTTTGACATGAATGATTTATCAATATCCATAATAAGATTTAACTGGGATTTGTTTAACCCAGCATTGTATTGCTTTCACTCAGGAATGATATGAAGAATTTATACGTCGCTTTGAAGTCACCCTACCAGCTAGTCATCAGAAACATATACAATACTTAATATATAAGTGCCAGCGTGTACAGGACAAAACTTTAGACTCCAAAGATTAGAATATTACTTCAACAACATCATCAAACAACATTCATCTATCAGCGAAGAGGCAATTGATCGATTGTCCCAAATATAAATCAGCATAAGACTTGCTGATCCGCCATCCTCCACTTGCACAAGCGGCATGGCAAAGGAAAACCATGTCACAGCCATCGGAGCATCTCCTTCCGGTCAATAAAATGCATAATCCTTGCCAGAATTATGCTAAATTGCCGTGTGTATCACATCGATCAAAGGTTCGTGTCAGTGTGGCTTTGAGAAAGAAAGACGTACCACAGACATGGTGTTTGAAGCTAGTCGACTCCAGGAGAAATGACAGGAACATAACTGCATCCTGTAATCGACATTCATTGACAGGACAAAATCCTTTGTCACTGGCAGCCGATTAGGACTTTGAAAGACAATGCCAGAAGTTTGTTGCTCTGAGAAATTTTCGTGTTTCGGCAATTCCAAGAAAGCATGTTTGCTCGTATTGTGGATGACGGTGGGTCATCTGAACTATTCCCAGCCTCTACCTTAATTCAAGCCGGTCGAGCCCCCTTCATTACTTTGCTCTCCACCTTAATGATGCGTTGCGTGACTACGACACTGGGATTTACATCGGATACCGGACTGTTGGCAAGCTGTTCAATATGAAAAGACTGCAGAGAAAGACACAGAAAGTAAATGTTCGTGATCTTCTACTTGCTGACGACTGTTTATTTAATGCCAAATCTGAGCATGACACTCAACACATTTTGACCATTTCTCTTCAACTTGTGACAAGTTCGGTCTCCGAATTAAAACAAGAAGACAGGATGATTCACAAACCTTCCCAATAACGCCTTAATGGACGCCTACCGTAAAAGTAAATGACCAAACAGTCGAGAATGTGGACAAGTTCACCTAAGAAGCACATTGTCTCGTGCTGTCCACATCTATGACACAACTAATGTCAAAGTTACTAATGCAATCGTGTAATTTGGTAGACTACGTGCAAACGTGATGGAGCCCAGAGACGTCAGTCGACAAACGAAACATAAAATTACAAAACCAAAAGCTGAATCTTGGACTGTCTGAGGGAACTGATGACAGAGCACGGTTCCAGACTATCAGGTTCTCACACGAACAGGCATCCCAAGCATCCACACTATACTACTCCGCGAGCATTGGGTCATGCATTTCTCCATCCCCTCCAAAGGAGACACACACAACATTTGGGATGGCTGTCGTGTCCAGGTGGATGTCCTGCCATCGTCAATCTCGTAGAATTATATCAAACGCAATGAACTATGTACTCAGGCATTATTTTGGGATTCCTGACCTTTATGTGTCGTCTTCCCCGCTGGCTGGTTGACCTCGAACGTATGCGTATCTTCGTAGATTTTGCCGTACCATTTTCGGTCCAAGTTTATGGAGAACAGATCATTGGTGTAGCGTTATCTGTCATGGCCGAATAGGTCTTCGGATGGCGCCAAACCGGTTAATTTCAGACCCGCTTCCTCTGCTGGCCACAACCTGTTGAGCCGTTCCTGATGTTATTGGAGTGTTTCGCAGCCCCATAGGTGTCTCGAAGGGATCGCACACTGCATGCGCCCCTTCTTTGGGTGATACCTTACTTGTCGTGTAAACTTTGTGGTATGCGCTATGCAATGTGTGTTTAAAAAAATTGCTAGAGTATACATCACACAACACGCCTTTGCTTTAGTTGACTTAGCCAGCAGATTGGCCCTTGCCAAGAACACATTATACAATTATCAAATATAATTAAATGGTTTACATTCATTGAAACATATCTAAATACAAAATATCAAGGCCTCGAAAGAACTACATATCTAGGAAGGGATCTGTTATCGAAGATAAAGACAAACTAGATTTTCTGAAACATAGTGTCCCAATAGCTGCAAGATGTTTGTAGTGATCAAGTAGTATATGTCATTACGAGGATATTATGCTTAGTAGGTATCAGTCTTTAATCTATAGAGCTTCATTGCTCGCTTCTTGCTCTACTTAAATGATACCTGCCACTACATAAACTAAGAAAGTATACATGTATGCATCAAGGTATCAAGGTCCATCGATATGTCCTCACAACAGTCGCAACACGGCGTTTGGACATCAAGCCACATACGTGAAATCTTTATTGGTACTGGTACGTAAATGTCTGCATATATTGATTGGCCAGCCATGCTCATGCAATCACATTAGTGACTTTTGCTGCAATAGATACTTTTCCATGTTGACCTTATCTCTCCAGTAGCCACGAGGACTGTAGTAAACTATATATATTTATAGTCTTTGTTTATAATATGATTTTAATGAATAAGTCTTTGTCTAACTCCAAGTGCAACCTTGACTTTCTCACCTCCTTTAACGACACATCTTGCGATTCCTTACTCAGTACTCGATTGATCGTATTTAAGTCATGGATGACAACTTCACGTGCTTTATGGGTGCTTCGCCAGGCTTATGTAGGTTGTTAGGATCGAGACGTACATCTAGCCGTGTGCCTGACCTAGAGTAACTATATCCGGAAGGGTGTTTTCACCCGGATATTTACTCCATGATGTCCCTGATAAATTTTGATAATGTAGCCGCGATATCACCGTCGCAAACATTTTGTATAAGCCACGTGCATGAGACGCGTTCGCACCCACGGCTTTCCTGATGAACGTGAAAGTCTTTATTCCACAACTAACACAAGTTATAAAGTGCTAATAATCGCTGCAGATCTATTTCGTGTTTGAACTTGAGTTGGATTTCGGTTACGTGTTTTCGCGCGAGATCGCACACAATATGAAAACATGACCGTATTAATAATTCAGTATTATGCGATGGTATCAAAAAAAAAAAAAAGAAAAAAGAAAATCGCAGCTGCATTCGGTGAAAAGAAAAATTTCAGAAAAATCAATGATTTTAAAAGGTTCGCTCTTAACATCCTTGAGTTATCTGCACAAGCAACGCCGAAACTGTCAAAGCATGATGACGAAATTTTACTTGAAAATCCAATTCGTGTGCTAACTATAAGCCCTGCTTGATCAGGAAAAGCTCAACTGATGCTGAATACAATTTTACGATGACTAGCTTGGGATCGGTTGTAGGTGACAGCACCATCGACTGATGATCAACATTGTTATGATGTTTCAAAACTGACCAAAGAACGTCGTGAAGTCGTCCATTGATTTATTTTCCAACACTGACAAAGCACTACCATTGACGATTTCGATGCAAGCAAAACCAATATTCTGGTCCCCGACGATGTGATGCTTGAAAACCAAGTCAAGCCCGCTGAAATAATCTCAAAAATACTGACGTGATTTAATTGACTTAACGTTATGTAATAGTACCTAAAGTGATCCATGATAACTGTAATATGTTGATGATATTTCGTGATATTGATGCGCAAGATCTTGGAAAAATTCATTTGACTTTTTCTGTGTTTGATCATACGTGGACCCGTGTCGTTTTCTCACCATTGATTTGACCCGAATCTACCGGGATAACTATCTTGCGGGTTTGAACGCTTCATTTTAACAATCGCACTAGCATCGCTGCATGTGAATTACATTTGGCCCGATATCCGATCCCAAACGTTCAGTGGTGGTCTGCCCGCGAACAATTATTTTGTATTGTCAGCAGATAGTGGATCAAACTGGGGTTTTCTTGTACTTCCCTCAAGTGCGTACGACATTATATAAATCAATGATGTGGTCCAAAGAAGAATGTCGGTGTTGACTGGCTGGGAATCCAAAATTTATAGTAGTGAAAATAAGTCAACACTCAGCTCTGTTATCACTATTTAATCTCCATCATATTGTGTTAACATTGGACAGTCGTCGTTCAGAACAGGTCTTGCTTGACCCAAAGATATTTTCCTAAATAAACAAATTTTGAGTGCAGGATCTAAACAGACCGGGTTATCATATCGTGTCTGATATTTCGAGGATTACATCAACGACCTAGGTTAAGTAAACTGTGTTACAATCAGTAGCAGTTGTGACGCAATCAGTAGCAGTTATGATAGCTTGTCTAAAACGACAGGAGTAATTGTTCAGGGTTGTATACTGTTTGTATTTTCACCAACCGTGGAAATAGGTGATTTGGTATCGATTACTACGGCAGCAGCTGTGTATCTTCCATGTCATACTAATCGGCTGACACATATTTCTCTTTCTGTAGTAGATACAGTCGGTTACTTTGACGGTCAGCGCGGTGAAATATTGATAACAGTAAACAATTGTTTATTAGAGTTCGACATCACTTTTCAATATAGCAATGCCTGTGGTGCGTGCACGTGAGGAACCCATTCAGGTTACTAACGCGAGAAAACCTATGTATATGACATATTACAGAGTTGGCCTCGATGATGTTGTCTGATGATTGTTCGCGGGAGCATCCTAGGTAATCACAACTTTGCCAATCGCTACACGAGTTGCAATTCGAATCATGGACATCATCGAAAATGCTACTGTGAATCGAATATAACAACTGGGCTAGCAGGCTGATCAGTCACTATGATGATTAGTGATAAGAGCACAATGTAAAATAGTTACGCTGCCTTTAGCAAATTTAATGCCACCTGGAGTTTGTAAAGTCATTATTGAAGCCTCTCAACAAAGATTGTCAGATTTGCAGATCGAAACTCTGGCAATGAGGAATGGATTTAAAATGCAGCTGCTACATAGTGGTATTAAAGAAAATCAATAATTATAAGTAAAAACAAAATTATCATTATGGCTCAATTCAGAGATATATCTGATCCAGCATTTGATATCGGAGCGTTTATGTTAGTGGGTCGAAGCAAACGAGATTTTTAGTTTTTGGTTCATATCCAGTCAGGGATCCCAATTGATTAAAATAGAATTGCAAGTGTAGCGTATATCTAGGTTTTTCCCTCCATGTGAAGCTTTATTAGAAGTTGAATAAAAACAGATCCAGAATGGTGCTGGTTTTACCGATATCACAATTGAATGTGTTAACAATGGTATCATGGCGTTATTTATCGCTGTAAGTTATTCCATCTATGAAACGGAAATCGAACTTTGGAGATCGTTGACGTGGCTCAGACAGTTATTGAACTTGCCAGATATAGCGATGATTACAAGAGAACAGTTGGTCCAACATTGATATTTATCAAGGATACATCTGATAATGTGGATTCGGAACATTTATAAAGGATTTGCTCAGCGTAAAAGACAACTTCGCGGAGCCACATCACGAATTTTGTGCGCAATTCCTCTGTCACATATTTAGGTTTGAGATATGTTTGCAAGGTTATTTTTGGAGTCAAACATACAGTTACATTAAACTACAACAATAACTCCAACAATGCAATTTTAATAAGCAAAGCTGCTGGTCAGGCTAAAGTTTTATTAGCAAAACCACCATTTTGGAAGCCTGTGTTATCCCCTTCACTTTGTACAGAATTACGTTTGCTGTCATGTATTGGGTCGATAACCGATTCAACGCTGTCGTTTCATGTACATACCACAGACGCACGCCCATCAACTGCTATTGTGAGACAATTTATATGGACAATAAGTAGCCAACATGGTCCCACTGCACAAAAACATGTGTTTGTTTCGTTTTTAGTTCCAAATTGAGACAAAGACAAAGAGAGTGTGACGATATTTAACAACATAGAATTGATTGAGGTTTCATTGCGAATAAATGGATACCAATAACCTTCCGATGAAATTCGTCTTATCTTTGAAAACAATCATTCAGCACGTGCAGATCACGATCTGTAATCGTATAAGGACCGGCATCAAAAAGTTAACACTGCTTTACAAATTTCCCAACTTGACTCCATAACACGGTATCCTATCTATTACTTTTCATTGGAAAACATATAATTGTACAGGTAATCCGTTGGCGACATGTATTTTCATGAAAGTGTAGCTCCCTTTGGTGCTAATTATATATGCTATGATGTGATACTTTCCAATACGACTCTGTTTTTGGAATGTGCATGTGGTTGAATGAGGATGACCAATGCACTTGGAAAATTCGTTGAATCCATAATTAAACTTATGTAAAATACACATAATGTCAAATAACGAAGTGAACGTCGGCCTTTGTAAGAGACCTTTTGGAACAAAACATATAAAACGCAATAAACAATAATTTTGCGGACACACTGAAACTTTCTCCAGCAAACCGAACTGTAAATGTCACTGTGTAGTTGACCCAAACACAGCCCGCTCAGCTTAAAGCAGACAAAAACCATAACTTCTCAGTAACATTAAAAATACTCAAGCCTGAGGTGATTCATTTCTCGAAGACCGGCGCAATATTTCCATCCGTTGCAGCCATTCCAGCGTTATTGACCACATCATTTTGGGTCATTCTAAACTGCATAAGGAATGTAATTGTAAAGGTAATTGGCGGTCGTATATAAGAAAGTAAACAGCCTTAGATTACCAGATGGATGTCGTCAAATATCATTGGGCGAAGTTATTCGTTTACAAGGTCGCAGATGATCAATCGTGATTTACTCGCAACGGCTGAAAATAATCAATATTTTCTCGGTGTTGTAGTTAAATGAACTTGATTATACGGTGCCACGATGACCTGAAAGCGGCATCGTAAATCTGGATTTCGCAAAATGACTTGGGCATTCATTGAGCTTCATACGTGGTAACACCTCAACACCGTTTGCATTTTGAATCGTATGGACTTGATCCAATAGTTGAAGCTGTTAATTATGTCTCTCAGCACGGTGACAGACAACCTATGTTTTATTCGACTATGTCAGTACACTCTCAGTTGGATGGACCTAAATGCGGCCATCTTGTTGTTGGGGCATTGAATGCACTGAAGCGTTCGTAAACATCGCATGCATTTATTGATTTCACATTATTTACATTTCATATTATACAAAATCTACATTAACATTAGAGGATGTTACTCTGCTCGATGACAACATACCGACGTGGATATAAGTAGATTTGATACAAAGAGCCATGTGAGCTTGTGTTTCTTGAAGCTCAAATTGCAAACTCCAAAAGTCAAACGAAAACATTCAAGATGTTATTATAAAGCTCCAATCTTGTTCAGCTCTCTGACAACGGCGGAATCAAAGAGAGACAGTGGTGTGTCGGTTACTTATCTCAATTGGTATATTGATAATATGGTTACCATACAACAATACCTGAATGAACAAATCGCTAACGTGACCGCGCCACTAGGTGTAGTACACTCATGGAGCGGAACTACGGGAATATTAATCAAAGAAGCAGAGGAAACACTACCTTAACAGCCTTAGCAAATGGTGCTCTTATTTGAGATCCAAATCATGGAAATGGCTTTGATACACTTACAAGTCTCATATTAAATTTGGGAGAGTCTGGATCATGCAGGTTTATTATAACTGGATGTAACGATGGGTGGGTAGACAGGAAATGTGGATGACAATTCGTCGGTGTCTTGGATTTCTGTAACCAATATCACGTATCGAAACATCTGGTGATTTAGATTTTTTTTCACACATACTCTATTAAAATCTTATGTAACCTGAAATGAAATTCAGTTCGAAGCACTCAAAGTTTATTTTGATGGGTCCTTAACGTTTAAGATTAGATCTTATCAGTATTATCTAAGTAATGGAATATGACGTGATGTGGTTGACGATAACAATTGTATTTAACATGTAACTAATCCTCTTATTAACTGTGTTCAGAGTCAAGTATAATTTGGTCTATGGAATCGCCCTGATGTACCACTGACAACTCAGAACAAGCTTCTAATCATCGCACGTGCACGGGAAAAAGCTTAATCGCTAACTGCAGCAGCAGATGCAAAATATAGCCAAGAAAGTACCTTCCCCAGTTAAGTTTATTAAGGAATATTTGTTGCTAACATTGACTCAGTTAGGAAGTTAAAGACCTCTGGTGTTATTCAGCAAGGATGCACTTGTCCGGTAACAGTCACCGGGCAAAGGCATTGCTAGATTAACATGTGCTGTCGTATTAGGCGTGTTTTGCAATGAAACGGTTACATGACCTCCAGAGAGCATAATCGCAGGTGATGTAAATACTCCGGAGGCAAATGGTTTGTATCACTGTATGACAATTATTACTGTAGGAAACGATAATGGCTAGAAGAGTTTCTGCGTATTGCGCTTGGGCTTGATGAAGAAACCGGAAAATGTGTGACTCTTCTACAATTAAGATAGGCAACTGCATTATTAGTAAACGAAACATGACGGATCCTCGGTCTTACGAACGTAAACAATGAATAGTCGAAGATTTGAGATGAAATGCTGTTCTCCGGAAACATTATTACCGCCAGCGGCGCTCATCAGCAACCCGGTTCATTTCAAACCGGAAGAGGCTAGCATCCATATAGCAACAGCAGTAATGAGCGAGAAAATTACATGAAGTAGTTAGCTATTTCCATATTATGATAATGCCTACGGAGTGTTGCGTACCCCAGTGCATAAACAGAGGGGTCCATACATTTCCCTGGTCCCAAAAAGATCGGGTTAAATCTTGGAATCGTGGCTATACGGAGAGACTTTTGGAAGCCCACAATGCACTGTGTTGTGTGTTCCAGCTACTTTGACTCGTCTGATTATCTCGGTGAAAGTTCGTCTGGTAAGTTCTATGTTACACAGCTTATACTTCTAATTATTTCTCATAATATATATTAATATTATATGTCAACCAAACAAATAACTATTTGTCATTAGTATCAGTATCAATGAGTATCAGTATCAATGAGCATCAATTCGAACAGTTGAACATAATGTACGCCTAATGAGAAGTGTAAACACACGTTGAAATATACAATGTACTGTATTTTCTTTTTCAAATTAGAATTTAAAATGTTATGAATGCTTCACAGCCACAGAACCATTGCAGAAAAAGTTGAACCCCACAGCTGTGCCCCTTATTTTCAGCTAGACTCAAGCTAATCTTCAACAATACTTAAACGGAGGAAGAGACACATCCAAAGAGAATTAAAGCAAAATATTCAGGTATGTTGAGGTATTTCATGCAAGGACTTGATACATTTTGAGGCTTATTGATACTTTGATTTTGCAATACATTACAGAGATAATCACACAATACAATTTATAAAAATAAAATACATCTCTGGAAACGAAAATACGACAAGGTAAGGAATTTATGCGGACTGTCCCTATTTTTTTATTTTCTCGTTGCTGACCCTAGCACTCCACCCCAAGATTAAAAAATAATATTTTTTGTAATTCCCAAAATTTGTTCATCTAGTTTAGCCCAGTACTTTATGCGCTCTGTATATTATATATACTAAACATTTTCATATATAAAATGCTCAAATTTTGTTACAAATCCCAACATATCTACCCTAATTTCAAAACCAGTGCAACATTAAACCATTCATTTTGTTGGGGGTGGGCCTTAAGTACTGTATACACGCTTTCCTTTGTGTATTTTAGGGCATTAGTCATGATAGCATGATGGATGAAAACGTTGAGGTTGGATGTCAAGAAACAGTGTCCTCAACTCCAACTGAAGAAACAGGTACAGTCAAGAATTTATGACTTTTACATAAACCAAATCATACATCCAAATAAACCGTTAAAAATAAAATTAATGCATTTGCTTTTGTAAATTAAAACCTGTTACTCAAATGTTGAAAATGTATTAAAGTTATTTCTGTAAGTCTGTGATAACCTTTAAATTCACCAAATGCAGTTACAATTTTTTTCAGTGGTTCCAGTGTACCTCCCTGCCTCAACTCAGACTGAAAAAACCAGCACAAGGGATTGTGGGACACAAAATGTTGATCAACCAATGTTTAGTATCCAGACTTTAGTGAATAATCCCCATTTTTATACCGGACTGGAGACTTATAATAATTTTAAATTTGTATTAGACACGTTAGGTGCAGCAGCATATCTCCTCAACTACTATGATGGGACATTACCTGACATAGGTATTGAAGATCAGTTTTGTTTGTACATTAATTAAACTCCGACGACACATTTCACATTTCGATCTCAGTCGCCTTTTTAAACTAACTTAGAGTTGGATTACCGAGGAGTTTGTCACATGGATAAATTTTATATTTCTCCAGTGGAATGAGGTCAACTGGTGGCCATCCAGAGATTTAGGTAATTTTTTTGCATCTACAGATTTTAAGGCAAAATACCCCAATACCAGGGTGATAGTGGATAATACAGAGTATCCAATTGTAAAACCCAAACAGACCATGGCACAACAATCAACATTTTCAACCTACAAAAATATAAATACTGTAAAGGTACTGGCGAGTGGACTTGTTTCTTATGTTTCTAGTGCCTATGGGGGTTCTACTAGTGATCGACAGGTATGTGAAAGAAGTAAACTAAGATGTGTAATCCAGGGGACTCAATAATGGCTAATAAGGGCTTCAATGTAAAGGATATCTTCATTCTGATCAATATTCATATCAATATCCCATGTTTCTTCAAGGCCAATACTCGTTTGTCATCCAGAAGCGTGATAAAAGATAGAAAAATCGCACTGTTGAAATAAACAGTGGTTTAGCAAAAATATACAAAATGTTGTGCGAGCCCCTTAACAATACATAATCTGCACTGGCAATATAAATAATAAAGGTGTGGTTTACTCTGTGTTCCTTTAGAGATGGAATGTGTACCTAGACATGCTTAAATATATTTGGTAAGAAAACGCTAAATGTTTGGAAAAACATATCATCTTAATCTGGTGATGGTGCAACCAAACAATGCATATGGTTCTTTCAGAACAGAGACATTTATTTAAATTCAGCAAATATGTAATGGTATTCTAACTCACTCTGATCACTTTTGAAGTATCTCATACACATCTTTATGTTCTATGTGCAATCTGTGACAAAAGTTGAATAAAAACAAAGATGCGAGATGTTACTACGGTATTTTAATACATGTACTTATATACATACCACAGTTAAGATACAATTTCAAAATAATTTAAGTGATATACTATTATGCACTCTGATTATTGTGTAGGTTTTCGTGATTGCTTATAAAATATGAATATACCATTAAAATAAAGCATCATTTTGAACCCAAAAATTGCATTTGTCTTCCAATCAACTACTGGTTTCAGTGTATATAAAACCTAGGATGAATAGGAAATACAGCAATGTTACATCCTAAACTTCAGACGTAATATTGTAATATTATTTGTAAAAGTGACGATTGATTAATGCTTCTATGAAATGACTTTCAAAACATTCTTTAAGTTTAGTTACCATCATTTCTACAAAGTCCATTGTCAAATTTTATTGAACTAACCTTTAATTCCTTCATGGTGAAGACAACACATTTGCACTCCTTTCTCCCAGGGCAAAACATTTTTCCCTGAATCTGATAATAATAATCATGATTGGTATCTAATGTGAGGCCCGATGATGATAACTTGAGGTAAGACATAGTGTTGTCGTTAATGACCTTGTCTTTGATTGCATATGGGCGTTTCACTTCCACAAGAGTAGTATCATTAATTATCCTATATGGAGTTGCTGCATTAACGAATAAACCACAACGTTGTGTCTTGATACCTTATAATTGTTCAAATTTATTTAAGGCTACTGCTTCATATTGTATGCCAAGGTGAATAGGTGCAGTGCGGATTGACGGGCACATGCAAAGTAATCTAGCTAGGGTTTGTTTGTCCTTTCTTTCAGTAGCTTTAAAGATAGAACCAAAACTAGAGGCAGTGCCTTATGAACCTCGCGTCGCCCCATTGTTTACAGGCGGACTGATTTCGTGTTGCTTCCTCAACTAGGTCAGCCTGGCCTTTGGTAATTTGTGTTAAGTTTTCTTCTTCGCGAAAATGTTATTCCATGGTTTGTGTATTGCACTGATGCTCTTTGCTAAATGTTGGTATGTTAGCGGGGGGTGGGGGGTGGCGTCCTGGCATCTGTATAGAACTGCTATAATTCAAACAAACATTTCTAAAATGATTTGGGTAGGATTATTGTGCACGATATTTGGTAGGGCATGGGTCAAATTGCAGGGTTCTATCATTTCCACGAATGCTCTGCAGGTGATGTGCCTTGAGAGGAGAACCTTTTGTGTTGCTTTGCTTTATGAAATGTCTGCAGTACCTGAGTGCACAGCAGTTCTGATAAAATGATTCCACCTTGTGAAAAAATGAAACTTGCATACAAGACCGTAACAACATGTTTGCATTGGGCCGAGGGACATTGTCCAGCACCACATTCACACTGAGCTTCTTGCACTATCCCGTTTTCGTCCAGTGATAGGTCTACCTTATAGGTTACTTACTTCTTCAATTCAGCCCATACAGTGGAAAAGATAAATGTCAAACCTCTCTCTGGGTATGAACACACTCAGTAGCATCGTTAGTACCTCTCTTCATACATGTCTCTGCACTTGGCATTAAAGTCCTTGCAATACTACGACAGGTATTCTGTCAACCTTCCCATGGTGAATTGGGAAAATTGCTGGCCATTTCGACATGGGCTTCCATGTACTTAACTAGACCTGGAATAGCCAGCTTGCAATCTGCCTCAGTAGTACCAAACACTTAATCTTTATCATAAAACTCCAATCTGTAAAGAAATACAATAAAAGTTAAAAGTTGTTTGCTGTTCGTTCCACCATTTGCCATACTGTTCATTTCACTGGTCTTGCTTGTCCCCTGATACCAGCCAAAGTACATAAACTGTATTGTTTGCCTCCTGTATACAATGAAGATAACTTACTCTCGTTAGTCTTAGTGGTGAATAGTGGCCAGAATTAGACCCTTTTCAATGTGTATTATCATTATTACTTGACATTTTAATAAATCATAAAATCAATTAATTATTATATTATTTGAATACTAATTTTGATAATGATTAAAAGGCTTTTTATGATTATTTTTTCGCAAGAAATTTGCTTGTTTTATTTCAATGTTGTAATTACATATAAAGTGTTCACTAATTTGGGATTTTAAAAATCCAGACTGCCTCATAGACACAAATAAAAAGATAAAATGTCATAATGACAGGACATTTTTACTTTGTGTATATACGTTTTTTAGTCATTTTTTAAAGCACTTATTAACTTCTGCCTTGAAAACGTAGTATATATGATTGGAGATTAAGAGAGAGAGAGAGAGAGAGAGAGAGAGAGAGAGAGAGAGAAACATGTGATCTGTTCTTTCCTAAGACATGGTTACTAACATGTGTGTGTGTGTGTGTATGTGTGTGTGTGTGTGTTTACGATTTTTAACGTAGCTTTAACAATTTTTCAGTAATATATCTAGGATATCTGCAGTGTGGCAGTTTATAGTGATGTCTAGCACTTAAAAATTATTGAATCTATATGACTGGATGCATCCAGGTCAAGTACTAATACAATATATCATTTAATTCAATATTTCATACTGTCATCATGCAAATAAGACTTGTATTCGAGTAAGTTTTGCTCATATTATACTATATCATATTTTCGAGGTTGGCGTCATTAAAATACATCAGTGCATCCTTGGTTGGATCATGCTATTAAAAGTGTACGCTCACTTACTTCTCATGGAGCTCATTTTTCCGACCAGAAACCTTGGTATTTCTCTTCGTTAACTCTTCTCTTATTTCTGCACGAGTCCATGATTAATAAGTTGAACTTCTTGACATATTATTATTGCTACTCCGTCGATATGAACCGAGTCTTCTAGCAACGCCACCTGGTAGAACTAGCACTGTGAGAGCCCCTTTACCAAGATAAACGCGTTGATCATAAAATACAAACGTGCATTTTTATTCGTAGATTATATATTTGGTCTTGCTAATGCAACGAATGTTGGTCTTGGTACAACTGGCATCACGGCAACATCAACAACTGAAGGTGCATAAATCGGTATTCGTGTCGGTTGTATATCAATAGTAAAAAGGTACCTATGATGGTGCAAACAAATTAATTTCGGTGGGATCACATTCACTAGGACGCTCCTATTCCAAATTGTTGGCAGCCACACAGACGAATCTCAACACGATCAGTTTAGTAGATTCAGTGTCAATCGAGGATACCATAATTAGTACCGCTAAGTCTGAGATTGTGCTGGCAGATATGGAAAATCTCCGATAGTTACGTGCACAAATGAGAAGCAGCGTGAAAGTCAAATATAATCAATCTTCATTTGCACAAAAGCCTTTTTGAACGATTGATTGATACTGTCGCTGTACAACCAATTTGCAATATCGATCGATATCTTGTACAAACGCTTCTAGTCACGTGTGTGGAAAACTAAATTCCTAAACATGCATGGGTCTCGTATGGGCTATGTAAAGGGACTAGAGGCTAGAACGGTTTGCGGGGACCGAAATGGTCAGAAAATGCCAAACACTCATTTCATAATACTTCCATGCTGAGCGCACACCACCTGGGAAACCAATAGTACTGATTTCTTGTAACTTCTGTCTCCTCTGGATGTCTGTCTGTCTCATAATTTTGAAATTATCCATGAAAGCAAAATTATAATGAACACTCTTTAATGGTATGGCGCTAGAAAAAAGACAATGTAAACGGTTTAATAGGGATACATTTTGCCTGCTTGTTAAGTTACATCTCCACTGAGTTTTCTCTACGTATCTTTATTTAAATATTTAAGAGGGCACAAGGTCAGGCAATAGTAAATACAAGTCCTTTATATATTTATGTAATGTTTCATCGACACTGAACCCACGAATGAGTGCATTCCATCTTCAAAACCACATTGGTATTTGCAATTTCATAAGCTATATTTCTGTCTTTCTCTCTCTCTCTTTATTTATCTGAATTGATCTTTCTACTAACAGTTCGAGATACGAAGCACATATTGTATCTTATAATAATCTTAAAAGACTGTAAAGTGTTCTGAATGGATATGATTATACCTCCCCCCCCCCCCAGCTGAACCATTGCAATTAACGCAAATATGCTACGAGTGTTTCTTATGGTTAGAAAAGTCGTAAAGTGTGATAAGCACAATTCATAGCAATTGGAAACAAAAATATTGCAAACTTCAATACGAAATGGAATGATTGAATGTTTTAATTTACTTAAACAAACATTAGAACATTATACAAAAGAATCGTTGCGCCTATTTCCCAGCCATAAGTATTACTATAATAGAATGTGTATGCATGATATTAAACAGGCAAAAATAAAATTAATTATGCCATACCAAAAGATTCTCTTGCCAGCAAAGTGATCACCAAGAGATAACAAAATGGAATTGTGTGCATCTTGTCTGGTCTGAAATATACAATATATATGCACATTAACAGAGGTATACAATAATTAACCGATTGCAATGAATAACATGTTGAGTGAACGGTCATTGACGTTTGAACGTAATCTGTGTCATTTTCTCCGTCTGTATTATGATATGATACAATCGTGCTTTATTTCAAAAAAGAAGTATATTCTGTTTTATTTCCTTTTTCATTTTCGTTACAAGTGTATTGATGGTGAACTGTAATAACCACGGTAAGGACGGTGATGTAAGCAGCATTCAGATCTTAAGAATGTTTGAAAGTCACATATCTTCTACAGCAGTTCCAACATTCAAGTGAACATCTTCATAATAACATTTTAAGTCTAAAGTTTGGTCATGCTAAAGTTTTTGTTTTATCAGCCTCACCTGCCTGTGTGTCATGGTGAATAAAGTATGTGGTGACGTGGATCACTCTGGACCAGTGCTGCCTATCTAACACTATTCACTAGTTTACATATGGGGCCGTTATCACCCTCATGGAATAGAAATGTTGAACACGTCCAGAGGTTCTAAATGAATATGACACAATGTTTCCCTATGTGATTATAATGTTAAATATGGTTTATCATGTTGGGGACACTTTAATGCTACATTCTTTTCTGAAGATAATGTTTGAGACAAACACACTGCTATTTGGCATTTATGATTAGATTACAATACTTCAAGCATGCATAATATATAATGATAGGGTTGGAGCATTTATTTACACGATATAATACAAACATAATATCACATAAGTAGGCACAAAACGGATTTATATAGATACACAATACCCTCATAAACGTACAATCACATGCAAAAAAAGGTTACGGATTTTAAGTTTACGTTGTAAGAATAGATGCAAACTTCATAGAATACACAGGCAAGTATACAACGACGGTACGTTTGAGTAGTATCTCAGAGCAATCTGTGTAGTTCTGAAAAGGGTTATTGCTTTTTGTTAACCAGGAAAGAGTAACACAGTCGGCATCACTTCACATGTCCTCTCTGGCAGCTGGCTAGTACACTAAAATTTAGCCATCCTTATCATTCCGCATACACCCATATAGCCTGTCTCTGGCATCTACTTGATCACCCACCATACATTCAGATAGACTATGACATATGGGTTGCATACATTCTACTCGATGATTTCCATATAAAATACAAATTAAATCTCATCATGACTTCATGCACGATTGTGTGAAGTGGGAAGATCTTATCAATACTAATGAAATAAGAGAAAGATACATTTACGCTTTCTTCTTTTTTTTATTCTTGCTAAATCAGAATTACGATGAAGTTCAGAACACGTTACAAATGTTCACTTAATTGCATTGTCTGTATCTTTATCTGAATTTCTTTACTCGCATTCCACTTGCCTTATGGAAGTTTTGACAAGTGCCAGTTCTTTGTTATTTTTCATGCTGGGAACACGCTGAATATAAATTCCTATTTTCTTCATAATGATTTGCCTTAGACGATCGTTTTGCTGTGCTTGATATACTGGAGCTAATTGTTCTTTCTATTGACTTGCTCTTCAGTTATCGTGACTATAATCATGTGGGATATTCCGTAGTCTTGCCGTATGTGGTTTCGAATGACTCTTCAAATCTTTAAAGAGTATGGAGATCTTTACTGACTCTTCCATATTCGCGGGCTGAAAGATTAATGAATATATTCTCTTCGGTTAAAAGGGCGTGTTGCCGATCTGCACCCTAGTAAAATCAACCGTTTGAATCAATACAAAACCATTAGAGCAAACACACACAAAACACCGTCAAGAGGAAACGACGACGACGATCGTTGACAAAAATACACTAGGTAGAGTGTTACCCCAAATGCATACCAGTGATTTTGAACATAACATAGGCGAGCAGGAATACACATTATATCTCCACAACAAGATCAAAATATCAAGATCACTCAAAAAGAAACATAGTTCGGCAGCTTATGACGAATATGATCACATTCCACAGACCATGGTAGAGACTTCCAGTATTCACCATCTATCTCCCTTACATAACAAATAATGCCAAGATCGGTTAAGGAGAAAATTTGTTCGGTAGCTCCTAACGACTATTGTCAAATTCTAGAGACCCCAAAAGTGAATTTCAAAAAGTTTTGAAATGCAGTCTACACCTTCACAGCGCGATTTAAAGATGTTAAATACAACGTGCCACCAGATACCTTTAACCGTTTTATTAAATATTAATGGAAATTGACTTTGACACCACATGGCTAGTCTTAAGATGATGGTTGACTGCGATCATAGTGAAATGCGAAGACGTAGCGGAATTTGCACCCTACCCCCACAATAACTCTCTGACGATTTTGGAAATGTCATCATCGCAGTGTATGTGACGGCCAAAGCCCATTTTAAACAATATTTTATCTTGGAACCATTGGTATAACAAATCCATTGCATTGACAGAGACAGTTGCATGTACATTGGTCGCTCTGGAAACAATCATTCTTGCATTGAAGACGATCGGTTATGAGAATGGACGCATCAACAACGGAATACACTATATTAAGTTTTGCTAATGGTGAAGTCATATATTAAAAACAAGAAGAAGCGCATGCACCAACTTCGCTTCTTAGTGCAAAATTGCACCCGTAAAGACGAACTTCACATAACAGCTACGAGAAAGAGCATGGATGATTACAATTTCAATGAAGACGATGTAGATCTTGTGCTTTGCGATATCAGTAGTACAGTAACGTCACAGCAAAGCATTACAACCTTACGAAACTACATTTCCGACGAGGTTGTGCGAAAGCAATTCATCAGAGACTTGGACTTCAGAGAATATACATAGATTACATATGTCGCATATAGATCGAACAATTTGCAGGCCTAATCATTTATATGTAGCTTTGACGATTTGAATGTCTGCCAAATTTGCATAAGGAATCAAAAATAGCTTATGTGATTTTGTGTTTTGATTATTTGCACTGATTTTGAAATGCCAATAAATGGATGATGTTACACTTTGAAAAATTGTCAACGTATAAGTAACGTATAAAATTTCTTTGTCGCTGACTGGAATCTCAGAATTCTAAACATCGTTGTTTTGGCAACAGCTTTCGTTCTCAAAGTAACTTACGAACAGTTAATCGTCAAATGTATAAGGCATCATTTCGTCACCATCACTTAAACATGTTCATAGTTACTTCAAGTACTCATTAACCGAAAAACGAAATTTTTCCAACGTTTGATCGAAAAGAATCATTATTGTTCTATCGTCCTCTTCAGCTTGTTATGTAGTGTTACAATCACCTTACAAGTTACTCCGTCACAAACAAGTGATTTCGCTTGCAAATCGCATTCCCCGCGAATACGATGTGATCGTATCTGAATTTAGTTAAATACAGGTATTAACATTGTATCAGATGTTAAGAGAAGACGTAGAAAAAATAAGCTTTGGATTATACGGAAAGGAGATATTTGCAATGTCTAGTATTCACATTCCTCAAAATTTGATTCAAAAATAAAATGAGCGCACCGCATCTTCAATCTCAGTTCACATTATTTGGCGTTATTTAAAGGTCCAAGAGACAAATCGTACGCGAGTGTCATAGCATAAGAATTAGGAAAACTTCTTTTAAATTATGTGTATGATGATGGCACTCAATTTTCACTTGAATATTTATCCATCGATTTAAAAACCGTCATTCCCACTTATTTGAGTTTTTGTATACATTTATTTCACAGTTGGTGCCGACAAGGAAATCTAGTCATTTACCCGTCACCTTTGTCGTACATTCTCTGTCCAAGGAAACTAGTAAAACATAAATTCGTTTCTTTCTAGCAGCGTTCAAATTGACGTCATTTCAATCTTTTCTTACTGCCATCACTACCGAAAGAAATGCACAAGAAAGTCACAAAAAGTACCAACATGGCCTACTTTGACAGCACCTCAGGGCGTCATGTCACACACAACATCAATGAGATATATAAATATATAACACAAGTTTAATGTGTCAGTTTGTATTCTTCCTTAAGCTTCGTCTTCGTATTTTGCAATTTCTCAAAAATCAAAGTCATGATGTTCCTGGCAAGGGCGATTTCTTATCTAAACAAATAAGACATAATACATAGTTAATATTTCTCTGAGCATATATTAAAAATCAGGATCATTTTTAATAGATGTAAAAATGTTTATCTTCATCTGAGCCTATTGTATTGGCTTGTCATTGGACAATTCCTAAATGAGTTGAGAACTTAAAATGTTTTAAAATCAACTGACGTTCATTATGGCTCTATCAATGGGTCAGCTTCTTAAATCAATGTTGTTAACATGAAATAAATACTCATTCATATTTTAGCATCCCATGTGCAATCAGTCTTGTTGTTGTCTTCCGTTTTTTAGTTTAGGTGGATTAAATTATTTAAATTATTCACTAGAATGACAAAATGATCAGTAATATTATAGGACACGATATTATTTTGCAATTATAGTGAATTCGGAGTAGGGCATTTTCGATTATATCATGGTGATACTTGCACAGACTATGAGGACATAATCGCAATCCAGGCCACTGGCACAATATCACGTTAGATGATATATGCACATCAACACATTCAATATCGGAATACCAGTGGAATTCAGATGGAACTTCATACATGTGGACTTTTGTTAGAACTTGTAAGACTATTTGTGTTAATAATTCACAACACTATAAGTCCTTCCAAAATGTCCACTTTGTATTCTAGAAAAATACATTTGGTGTTGACTTTTACAAACACGTATTGATTTTAGATCTTTTTTCTTACTTAGTTCAAGACCATATAGTAGTGACAAAGCCTGGTATGTATGAACGTATAGTACATACATAAACTCTCCTAAGCCTTTTCTTAGAGAGTATGTAATGGTTTGATGTAGGTTAATCAAAACGGACATGGTGGATATGTGTGTGTATGTACTTACATATGCTGGATAGCAAACAAAAGGAAATTTTAAGATTACACTTTTTCACATAAAATCGATACCACCCTAGTATTTTATAGCTATTTTGGTCAGTAGGATACATGAGGAATACACTATGACCCATCTTTTTGCACCTGCATACATTCTTAACATTACCATTTACATAAGGGGCTAAAATGTAAACCACATATCAGACATATTTTTAGCATTACCATTCAACTAATGGGCTAATTCTGTCCCACATGTAAACCTACAGCGTTAAGGATAAATAAATGGTCCTTATTATTATAGGTGACTGCATTTGTATGGGAAAATATGAAAGATTTTTTGGGATGGATATATAAAATGAGTTCATATTTTCCCATATAAATGCAGTTACCTTTTTATTATACGCTCATTTTCTTATTCTACTTAAGGCTTAATTTTATAAACAAAAATAAATTTCAAGGAACAAAGTTACTGAATTTATGTTGTATTCCAAAATAAATGCGCAAGTGCAGATTCATCAGTACACAAGAAAAACATCATTAATGCGCACATAACTCCGCCCAGATAAAAATTGAACTTAGTCGCGCGCTAGACATCACTTTTGAAAGAAAATGACGTTTTGGTCAACTTAAAATTGAAATATAGAATCATATTGTGAATGAACTATTCCATTTGGTCTGCAATGAAAAAAATTTGTTATTTTTCTCGATTCCACGAAATTTCGTGATTATGGACTGTATTTATCTGTGTCATTTCTACATGAAGTACGTCTGATTTTAGCAGTAATGGAACAGCGTGATGACATTTGCAAGTGTGTTTCTGTTTTGTCATTGACTGTTTGGAAACAGAATATGGGAAAAATATAAATTCTTTCAATTGTAATTATCAAAGAGACGATATGGAATATAATGTTCCTTTCATCTTTAGTGCAGCAAGGAGGATATAACTGCACATGGAATGCAGTAAAAATTACATTACAATTTCGAATTGTGTAATCAAGCATTAGAACCCTTGACATGGCTCATGCAATTTGGATTTGCAGAACCAGGAAAGTACATTATTGAGGAAATTCAGGATGTAAAACTGCAAGCATATGTTTTGCCATTCGTATTACCAGCTAAAGAAGACAAGTTTATGCCTTTTCACTTGCATGTTATTTGTTGCAATCCAGGATTTTATTCCCTGTCCGGCATCTATCGCTAGCCTAAATCCGAAACATTGTATCAAAAAGGTTAATGCGGGATATTTCAATGAAACAGGCATGTGGCAGTCCACGACATATCTGCTTTCGTTCATTCATAAACAAATTTAATCAATAAAAACGTAAAACGTCTACAACATGAGTGTACTTGACTTGTTTACGAAGTAGTTTCTAATATAATATTGGGCACACAAGTCGTGGACGTGAGTGCAATATAAACATCAGGTGTGCAGTGTCGTAAAATATTGCACGATTCTGACAATGCAATGTTAAAGGAGACACTAGCTACTAATATTAAACATACTGAGTTAACGTGTTTGAAGTTATAAAGAGTTGAACTACACTGAAACTTTCGGATGGTATTACTATGGGTCTATGTTAATAAACTGATAAAATATGAGTTGATCTCTTGCTTTTCGCGCTTGCTTAAACGAGAGTCTTGGTAATTCATAGTTAAATTTGTATGTTAAAGTTTCTGAAACAGATCTTCAACATCAATGGCCATTTTCAATGAACATTTTGGGTAATTACCTATAGGTTTAAGGTTTCAAAGCTAAGCTATATTGCTATTGGTCACAGACAGTGGAGTAATGTATGAGCTAGGAAACTAGCCTCGGTGTTGTAGTGTATACAATACATTATTGTAAAGAATGGAGGTCACTGATTGACTGAAAATAATAACCGGACAAAAAAGGTTTTCCTTTTCTCATAACGAAGTCGGCGTATGGTTAAATTGTATGCAATGTGTCGGCTTGAACTTAAAATCATATTTTTACTGTATTACTGTCCCATCAAAGACAATACTGTATGAAAACTGGCAGATCCCATCAGAATTTAGTCTTAGTAGTAACCTAAGAAGGAAACTTTGTCAAAAACAAGGCAAACAGTGTATCATTTTCCAATCTCTATATATGTACCGGAACATGTTTCCTATAAACATTTACCAAATATCGCCATCTAATGGAAGAAGGAATAAATAAATAGATATATAAAAATTCTTGTATTATTTCCCTCTGTCGAAGATGGGCTGCAATGTGTGTCCAAATTAATTTGGCTTCAAACATACAATACATATTCCACATTTCAACTAAGACACCGCTTGTTAAATACATTAATAGCGTTTAGAGGGAAGCTTTGCTTTTTTTCTTGACAATGTTATCATCTTATAGTTTTAACAGGTTCCAAATTGGAATAAATCTTGATTTTCCAAGCTGTATTGCGTGATGAAAATATGGACACATCGGGTTCTGCGGCCACTTTCACATTCGGTGATTATCAACTTTTCATGTACTTAAACACTTTAATAAATATCAAACAAAATATATGTGCAGTTCAAATAGCATACAACATTAATTTATATAATATTTTCATGGAAACAGTAATATAATACAGTGCTTATCTAGCCAAATATACATAATTCATAGTTTTACTAATCTATCGACAGGGAAGGATACAAACAGGTAAATGATTCTAAATCGTTTACTTCTACATATGCATATGTACGTATCAATGTCAGTGAAATAACTGAATTATGTGTATTGTATTACCGTATAAGCTATATTACATCACATGAGGCCATGCCTTGTGTAATCGCTGAAACGGTACTCTTAATATTATTTGTATAACTTTAAATCATGGCTATATAACGCTAGGGTGAATATATTATAAGTTATTTAAATACTTCATTCAGGTTAAGAATATAATCTTGTTTCATTTGTATATGCTTTTTCCTGTCTTTTATTGTTTCATTTATAAACAACATCACATAAATCAATTACCTACCGTGATTTAGAACATGCCAGATTTGCAATGTTATTTACAACTAGTAATGCGTGAGTACTGAACAAGTTTAAAATAAATAGTTTGAGACATGTGCGTGGTAACGAGTACTTATACGAGTTGACTATTACCCGCTCGAGACCTCTGCTTCGAAATGATATTTACTGCAAATTCGGGCAACGCTTTTCCTTCATCATAGGTTTTTATTTTATAGACGACAATTTGTATGATTTCCATATAAGTTATAATACTTTCGAAGATACATTTAAATAACAGCGGTCAGTCTTAGTATGCTGGATAATCGGTTTTCCTCAATAAAACTGTAGTCATATTTACATGCATTTGCATGCATATCTGATCCGAACAAGAAAGCAAGAAAGAAGAATGGGTTCAGTAAATAAAATAATGAATGAACCATCCAATGTATAGATTGATGATAACATAATAATGTTGACAATGGGTTAGTTACATACCAGAGTTAGGTTTAACGAAGACTGATATTCGATTCCTCAAAGTTACAAATATTCCACCTTGAATACGCGGCAATAACGTCTGTGAATTGCTGGGCCTTTTACCGACATTTTGCACTTGTTATGTTGATTTTCAACGACAATGGCAGGATAAAGCGATGAATCAAATCTAATAAAACAATGGTGTACCAGTTCATTGTACATGACGTTTGACTGAATATATGTTTAGATGATTTTACTCATAAGGAAATATTTGCCTTTTTATAAGAAAAGGTCATCAACAGCAACGTAAATAATAGCAATAGTAGTATTTAGAGCGACAAAGAAACACATACACCATATGATGTACGCAATTGTTATATCCCGGAGCTTCAAAAGTTTGAAAAACACTAATATGTCTGAGTAAGTTTCCTAAGTCCGCCTTTTTGTCAAGCCCTTGTATTCTTCGGCATTTTAGTACTAGTTTTCACTTTACATTGAGCAGCATAATGGATATTGCCATGTATTCTGTTGTAACTGTACGTGTATTATTATTGAATATTTCTCCAAAATTGAAGACTTCTTTACCTGTATTTCAAGATTAAACACCCTCCCGAGTGTGTGATAATGACATCATAGTTTACGGAATTGTTAAGGTGTTAATGTATTAATGACACGGACAACACATACATTGTATACATAACTATATGGAAATAAGTCATGTTATGTTTCTTGTATGGTTTATATTAAACAGCTTGATTTAACTCACAATGGATTATTATTTGCATTCACAGCCCCGATTATGGTGCAAATCTCGCTGAGAATGTGTCACACAATATTTAATTTGTATCTTTACCCATCTTTAAAATGTTTGATACTTATTTACATGAAATCGGGTATTAAAATGATGAGTAAAATCATTTCTCCACGTATTTGAACAACATGTAATTACATCAGAATGACACACTTTGAAAATGTTATATTTTGTTTTTGTCAAAGGTGAATATTTAAGAGTAAATATTACATTCGATAACTATAATATATCCATATACATTTCAAAGATCCCTGTTTTGCAATATTTTCTTTCAGTGCGTATCTTCATTTTAGTCAATTGTATCTGATCTGTGTTTTTTGTTCCCTTTATATATCTCTATTATAAATCTGATGCTTTGGAACGTAGCTGCACGTGGTTGAGGTTAAGTACATATATGATAAAGCTTTTCTAATATCATAATAACCTGCTGTATTTTCATTGAAATTGTCAGTGCAAATTCCAGCAAGGATTTCGATAAATTGTAAGTATATTGTAATAATATTAAAACAAATAGAAACATGAACACGAAACATTCAGACAGCAAGGAATGCTAGCAAACGAGACAATGTTGAAAGCCTTGATAGAGCTTACACTGTGAACCAATAAATTTGACTGGACTCCATTCAGATTACATAAAAAACTATGCTTTAGCAATGAGTTGCATTATTATAAATGACTGCCTAAAGCGTATAATTTGTTTTTTTTCCGTCTCACTGTATATATTTTACCTATGTTCGAAAGGACATTGCTTGCATTTAGGTCAAGCAAATGTTACCCTATGCCTGATTTATATTTTAGCAAACAATTGAAAATGTTGCTAACAAGAAACTTGGCAACATAATATAGTGCCCTTCTATATAGAACATGAAGTCTATTAATTAGTGGCATCAGCATGGAGGGCGAGCCAACAGCCCACCCCCATTTTAAATGTAAGGCACCCACTTCCCATTGTTCTTATGGGGCGGCTCGTCGCTGTAACGTCAGTGTGTAGTAATAAGAAAGTTTAGAATTGTAGTTGGAAAAAGAGTATCAGTAACTCATAATGGGGAAACCGGAACATTGTGTACAACAATGAGTTAACGAGTACTGATGGATACACGCTGACAGAATTAGAAGCGGGGGGGGGGGGTGACCCCGTTCCGTGTGAAGTATGTCAGAAACTAAGTTGTCTGAATGGAGCTAGTGGTTCACGTACAATAACGCGGGCCATTAATATGTTCACAGGCTTCGCTGCTGAAGATCGTTTCGTTGTGTTAACTCTAACACATAAACTCGCACCAGAACACAAAGCGACGAGATAATTATGCACAGAGACATACTAGTTTTTCAGGTTGAGTGGCGACTTAAACTACAGCGTTGTTAGGATGGGTTATAATAAGAAATGAGATAAGTACGGATTCAGTTGAAAAATGAAACACTTTTTAACATGATTGTCGGCGATACATTGAGTGGGCTGACAAATGGCTGTTGGCGGTAGCACAGCTCATCGAGGTAGGTTTATAAAAAAGGAAGTCTTCGATTACCAGGAACAAGTTGCCAAATAATGTCGTGAAAATGTCTGAGATTACCGGTACAAAATGCAAAAAGCCACGTGGTTGATCCGTCCATTAACCAAGCTTTATTTACTCGCAATGGTAAAATTAGTCAAGCATTTTCGTGTTGTCTGTATGCGAAATGAACTTGCATCGATATTTTCAAACACACATGAAACAGGTATTGTCAAAATGGGTTTGACAACAGGTGCTGGCACTCATTGGGTTTCATACGTGGTGACACCACTACACAATTTATATTATGGATTTGCACCACCAGTTGAAGTTTTCAATTATTTAACGAAGGACGTAAGCACACATGGCGAACGAAAACTACTATTTTATCCTACCCTACCATTATATCACTCGGTTGAATGGACCAATATGTCGAGGTTTGAACAGTAAAAGGTGCTAACTACACTTTTAAAATTTTGAGATTTTGATCGCGAAAGAACTTAAGTGGATTTTAAAAATCTGTTTGGCGCCCTTCTAAATTATGTAGTATTTTTTCTTAAACGAAAGTATTTATTGTTGTGAATCAACTTTGATTCAATATATTATAATTTTAATGAGTCGCAGTTTGCATTTCTAGAACAAGTCTCCCTCTCGTGTTTGTTTTTCATGTCGGTACAAGTTTATATCAGCAGTTAATACCTTTTACCGTCAGATGCTAAATGGTATAATAAAGTTAGCATATTTTACCAGAACTTTAAATGTCAAAAGCGTTTGTACCAGATAATTCGGTAACCAATAGCACATATTTTTAATAAAATAATTTAACGGAGAAAACCATGCATACATTAGCACGGTCATTTTACATATTAAGACGAAACTGCGTCAACATGTTTGGGAATGTATTAAGGAAACTGTACTTACTGTCATATCAGTGATTGTTTTCATTGCCGAAGAATGCTACAGGTTATATAAAATCAGGAATAGTATGAGAAACAAATTTTCTCCATGCTCGAGTAGAATTGTCAGAATTGTCATAAGGGTAATTTCATCGAGATCCCCTTGGAAAATATCACTAGCATTCGCCGTTTTCAACAATTTAACGGAAGATCATGGATTCGTGTATACTCAGTATGAAACTAATAGACCAGAATATGAATCACTATTATCTTTTTGGTGAAGGAAAAACATTTATGTATTCTCCAAAATGTTTATGTTTTCCTCAATTGCATAAAGACGTAAACATTATAAGCATTAAACAGCACGGGAATTAATTAAATTTCTTTTCCACCAAAAAATTGCCGATCTCGCTACAAATGAAGTTTAATCATGATCAGGGTTATCCTCATGCTAAGTTACATAGGGAACACGAAGTTGTCTTTCACAGATTTCCTCGATAGAAGAGACTGATAGTACTCATGATATACCTCTGGTATTGTCCCTGAACTATAGACAACAGCACTGCTCTATTAGCAGTATATAGTGCCAATTATGTCCCGGTTGAATAAGGAATAAGTAACCAGTTACCGATTGAATAAGGAATAATTAAACAGTTACTTACTCCCGATTCGACTATTTATACATACATTTGGTAACTTATTTCCTATTAACATCCATTTGGCTATTCATTCCTTATCCACAATTCAATAAGTAATTGGTTATAACTTACTTATTGAAGATTAAAAGCCCTTCACGGCATGCATTGATGTTGGTCTAACCCAGTTAGAGAAATAAGAGTGATCTTTGGTAACAGCTTTATAAAGCTGACTAGAGACAAATCCCGGACTATGTGTAGTAAGATGTTAGGATATTGGTCGGTATACATAATTCATAATTTGAGATAGGAGTAATTAGTTGTTTTAGGTGTTTCGGTTGTGTCCTGCTGTACATGGCGCGAACCAATAGTATTCGGATTCAAAAAGCTTAAAAATGGCTCAAGTAAACGTGAAATCATAAAACAAACCACACAAGTGTGAAATTGGAGATTTCTCTTTTGTGGTAATAATGTGCAAAGAGAAGAATTATTTCAAGTATCACGAGTTTAGGAAGCCTTCAGTTGACGTCGACTGTTGTCTTGAAGTCCTTGAAACTGGGTAAATAACCTTACGGGTAGGTGTATGAAAAAGTGTGCTTCAAATCAATCAATACTTAAAACGAATTAAACCCGTACCTAAACGATGTTTGTTGCAACGTCTGATGGTGAGTTTATATTAAGGAATCTGTTCCAACAGAAGCCAAAGTCAGCAAACAAGATTCTTTTAACCGATTTCCAGAAATCGGGGCTACATGAAGGGAGGAGCAAGAGTAAATCACCTACCACAAGAACATAACGTATTACCTTTACAGGTGGGCCAATACGTCTCATCTTTAACGAATATTTACATGGACCTTTCTCTAACATTTGATCACTAGGGGATAGTGTCAAGCCATGAAACATGTCATGACGAATTGCATAGAGAGGAATCAGTGAAAAAAGGGGCAACCTACGAGCACAACTTGAATCGATTGAAAAGATTCTTTTGGACAATATCTAGTTAGGGATCGCTTCCAACTGTAGGAAATGTGTAAAGAAAAATCGTAGACCCGATTTATTGGAATACGGAGATTAATATATGATAGTTATAATAAAGTCTAATAGCGGATTACCTCTTTAGTCCGTATCTGGTTCCTTACAGTTTACCACTAAAATGATTTTAACATTTATTATTGTTCGATATCTTGTAAACAGATATATATTTGTCTGCAAAAAAGCATTTCTGACGATGTCTGTCTAATGCAAGCAAAAATTAGATTGTAGCCATACTTTGCGATGTTTGATCCCTAACTCTGACAATTTGTATTTTAACTCCTGTTTGAAAGTCCCTAAAGAGTGATATATCCGAACAGTAGGACACCTTAGAAGAAAATTCGTCGAGACGATTTCGACGCAATTGTGCTTAGATGAAAGAGATCGGACACAATACATGCGATCAGAAGACTGTACATTACGTATATAGATGGGCCTCTATGTTTCCTCTTAAAGAGTTCTGACAATGGACCTTCTCTGATATTTTATCTCTGTGCCATATAGTCCAGCCATGAATGAAGTCCTGACGAATATCGTCGATAAGTAATAACAATGGCTACCGGGTACGAACAACATAAAATGTTGATAGATTGTATCAAAACTGTGCACTAATTGAACCTCTACTAAGAGGTTTTTAATTACAATGCCTCTTGGATATCAACTAAATAACAGTTGGAAAAAGTGGAAGAATTAACAGTGTACCAATTTCGAGAAATTCTCGGTTAAATAAAGTTAGTTGAACACAACACATGACGTAAGATTTTATATTATGTTTACATTTGGGCTAATAAGTCCCTTCTTTATACAGTTTTTACATAGACCCATCTTTGATATTCTATTAAATTTTTGAGCTTCCGCCATTTGCATATAGCTCTCTATTTTAAGGATTTCATAGATTTTAGTTATCACTTCTTTGATTTCGGTAAGTCAGTGTTCTCAGCGTGACTAATTAGCCAGTTGATATGGGCAAACGTCACAGATTGAAGTGTTGTTGAGATTCCAGGATGACATGGTTTAATTTATAGTGAGTTCAGGTCAAATAACCATAAGTGTCCCTGGAAATGAATAGTCCCTATGAAAACCTAACTGTATGAAACGATTATTTGAATCCGTGTGCATTATTCCTGATGGGAAGCTGGCAAATTGTGCAATAGAGTAATTGAGAAGGGACGGTTCCGTTGTCTAGAGACGGTTTGTCTTGTTCCTATGATGGTATATAAGGTGCAAGGTTACAGGCGAAATGAGGCTTAAAAACATGTACTCACTGGCCTGAGGTAACGCATGCAAAAGAGTTCCCAATATTTAGTGTTTGAGTTGTATATGTTTAAAGCGTGAAATACTACCGCTACGTAACTGAAATGTAATAAGGAAAAACAATGGATTTCTGAAGTTCTGGAGTAAACAGCAAAATAAGGGGTCCTTAGGGTGTATCGGCTATCAAAAACACGCAAGTGTTAATAACCTGTATAAATAGTTTGTACTCATGGAACCCTTTCTTATAGGACTTTGATTTCAACGCCTCTTATCCAGCAACTAAATAAGGCTCCATTATAAAAGCATAAAAAGTTTAAAGAAAATCCGTCGAGCCGATTTAGAGAAACTAGAGACTAAAAATAGGATGTCTAGCAGAACGCATGCCGTAACATTATATCTTAGGTCCACATTTTGGCAATTACGTCCACTCTTTAAACGTGAACACTTCAATGACATTTCATCTCTAGGGGATAGAGGCGACTATATAATTATGTCCTGATGAACTTAAAACACGCTAAATGTGATCTAATTGAGCACTAACTTGAACTAATTTGACACGGATTAAGAGGACTTTAATTTCATCGCCTCTTGGAAACTATCTAGTTTGAGATCAGTTCCAACAGTATGAAAACTTTGAATAAAATTAGATCTCCATCTACTCGTAGATTTCCCTAAATCGCCTCGACGAAATTGTTTTAAACAAGAATTCGATTGTTTAAAGGTTGAAATCAAAATCCTCTTAGCAGGTGTTTAATTAGTACAAACTATCGATACAATCTATTAAACGTTGCGTGTTGTAGTTGTTTTTGTTTGGTGTGGAGGTGGAGGGTAATACCAGCTACCCAGAGGGCGTCCGTTATTTTGCTGTTTCCTCTTGACGAAATTCGTCAGGACATTTTTCGTGGATAGACCTCTGTCCCCTAGAGTTAATATGTAAAAGATGGGTCTATGGTTTAATCTCTTTACGGCATGTGTCGTACGAAACCTCCGTCATCCAGCTGATCTCTCAAAATCGGTTCAACGAAATTCCTCAGGACTTCTTTTGTGACTACACTATCTCTAGAGATAACATGTCAAGAAGGGTCCTTGTGAAATCTCTTTAAAAGTGATATGTAACAACCAAACTGTATAGGTAATATATATTCTTCTTGCTGCATGTACCTGACCAGCCCTCCTCTCCCCTTTATGTAACCCCAATTTCTGGAAATTGGTTACAAATATGCTAAGTTCCCCAGTTCCATGGACTTCAATGCAATATTCAAAGCCATATGAAGGCTTCTTAAACTCGTAAATACTCTCCTCTAAGGACATTACGACAACACGAGAATTCTGTAATTGCACACCCGTATATTTGTTTGAGGTTCCCTTTCACTGGAGTCATTAGTAAGACATGACTAAAATGCCTAACACAACTAATTAATCCAATATCAAATTACTAAACATGTATTCATATCCATATCCTAAACCATTCCTACATATAGTCCGTGATCTGTATATATTTATATTCTATATTTCTCCAGGATGGTTAGAATTACAAGAAGAGCTTTCATCTGCATTATCTAAGTGGCAACTGTCACAAGATGAAGCCGGGTTGGGACTGGATTAGGGAAGACACCAAAAGCAACTGCGTTTACAAGATGCTTATTTATAAACGCAATTTAAATATTAACAAATATGACACCATTATGAAGAATAAAAAGATATGGAGAATTATAAAGTTCCTAACATGGAACTGTCAACAACAATTAACGAGAAAAAACTGAAACATAAATTTAACAAATGGAATTTCTAACAAACGTGAATTAAGTCCTATCACCGATCAACAAAATGAAAGAATATGATCTACACCCCCAATATAAACAAACTTGAATGTATCGTTCATATATCGATATTGAAATGCATGTAACTTTGAATGTGTCGTTCAAGTAACGATATTGAAAGGCATGTAAATTTGAATGTATCGTTGAAATAACGATATTCAAATGGATGTAAATTTGCTCAGATAGCAATAGTGAAAATAACAATATAGAACACAATATATATATATATATATATATATATATATATATATATATATATATATATATATATATATATATATATATATATATATATAACTATCGTGGCGCCCACTGTACGTCCAAGATGTAACTCCGTTCCACTCTCTGTAATCGATGGACCAGAGAAGCGCCCACGCAAGGTCCGCCCCTCTCAGCTTGTTGAAAGGTCCCTCACATCAATCAATCACAGACCCCATGGTCGCGAAGCTCTGGTCCCTCGCATCGGGAAAACCAGTACACCCTTCCCATCTAACGCCACCTGACACAGCGTATCTGTCACACGAAACCACAAAGAGTTCTGTTGCTCCACATCAAACCATTATAAGGCATGGCAGCATGTATAAGGCAGCTAAACTTATAACAACTAAACCGTGTAGTACATAGGACACGGTTAAGTACTTCTGCGTTTATATATGTTGCGCATGCGCGCACATGAATTCGTTACATATTACATTAATCGTTCAATGCATGCAGCGTATAATTAAATTTCAATTTGCCTGTTCAGTTACAACAAATAGCTAACTCGAACCAGACAATAGTATTTCTAATATGGCTTTCTATAACCTAGGTATTGACTATCTGTAGAATTTAGAATAAATTCTAAAACATCTAAAGTATGAAACAATTCTGTCATTAAAACGATTAGTAATAAAGAACACTTAAATATCAACACCTCAACAATTGGAGATTTGCTCCGGTAAAGGTGTTAACACCTCTTAGTCCCATCCCAACATATATGGTTGGTTAGGACATATAAATGGCACCCTGTTTTTTTCCAAATAGTGTTATATGCTATGGATTTCCCTGTCAACCCACCAATGTGCTATAAGTGTTTGTCATAAAATAATAAAATAGTAAATAATTTGGCAGGGTAACTCTTTGTTTTGCTCGTCAAATGTTACTGGTTTAATTATCCCTTTGAGGGTTGGAGACTATGTACTATCTTCCCTTTGCCTGGGCTGGCAGTGGGCCTGATTTCCATTTTCTCACATGAACTCAGGAGAGTACGAGCTCCCTATAAATTTTTTTAAACTTTGAGGTAGTTTTCTTCTCCTTTATTTGCTTATTTGGTTGCTATAATAGTGAGTCTGCCAGAGTCAGGAAAGTCCAATGTGGATTGTTCGTGGTGTTGATGTTGTATATTGTCCCTATATTTGTGTATGGACGGCATCATCTTGGTCAAATTCATCTCAGTTTTTATTCCTTATTTAAGGCTTAATACTTTTGAAAATTAGGCTTTGCCTTTAGATCAAAATGATCAAATAATAAGGTGTCTATACTGCATTGTTTTTCTGTTTATGAGTGCATGTTGCTTGTGTCTTTTGTATGCCTTAGCATAATTTGTTTATTTCATTTATCAATGGTTCGATACCTGTTGTGCCATAACACTTTTTGTTTGATCTATTTTGGCTTTTCCATTAGGAAGGATTATTTTTGTTATTTTTTATTTCTGTATATCACTTTGGAATAGGTTGTCCCTTTAATCCGAAATTATTAAATGAATAAGGTGTCTACTATGCATTGTTTTTTTTTTTCTCTGTGCGTGCGTGTTGCTTATTTGTTTTGTTTGTTGTTTTTGTTTTCACTTTATGCCATAGCATAACATTATGTTTTAAGTTTGTTGTTTTTTGTTTGTGCCGTAGAACGTCAAAATTAATTTGTGGTAAATGGTTGTATATAAAATTCCAATAGATTCGAGGACACAGTTACTCTTAAATGTAAAAACACATTATCTGAGTTGTTATATCGCTTTTAAAGTTATGCGATCTATTAATTCATAAATAAATTACCAGTTCATAGTTCAAATAAGTCGTATGTTAAAATGACGAAGTTATTATACCAGACAATTTGGTAAATGTTCGTTCGGTAGATTGAAAATTATACCGAGCTATACTAAATTAAAAGGAAGAATTATCCCCTTAAGCAATTCCAAAGCAAATTATTTGAGTCATTAAATCAAAAATTCGGATTTGGAAATAATTGGCAAGTATTGATTTTGCCAATTGAAAGTTATAACCAACTAACCAAATTCATGCTAGTTTGTTTTCTTGTCTATTTGGCTCCAGCCCTTTTAACCACCATTGTTTTTCTGGTTCTCTCTTGAGTCTTCTGGGTGTGGCTCCGTTGCAGAGTCTGTGCTATGCAGAGTATAAGGAGTACTAAGTAATTTTCAATTCTAATGTCATGAAATTAGCCCCATTTCTTTAGAACTTCCATTATACTTCACAAGAAGTATTTAACAATATTTTTAGTAAAATCCATAATGCTACATCAAAGTCCTTGTTCTTTCCATGTACATTATATTATAATTTGTTTGTTTTCTTGTTTGCAAGGTACACTCCATTATTCTGAATTAAAATATTTGTACGATTCCGCTCTTAAAATGTTTTTTCGATTTTCCGTTTTCCGATTTCCTGAATCATAGTAATTGTTCGTTCCATGTCTTTTCCGGTATGATGTGTTGTTTTGTTGTTTTTGGGAGGTTATTCTTCATTAATAGGTTGAAGAAACGTCGTTAGAAGTACTAGTGATCACTATCTTTTGTCCTGCCATGCCGGTCCAGGTTTAGCGGGAGTACCTCTGTCGTACCCTTTTTCCTTCACTCCCGTAAATTGCTAACACATATTAGTCCTACACCAATATATATGGTTGATTAGGACATACAAGTGGCACCCTGGCTTCTTTCAAATAGTGTTGTATGATATGGATTCCCCTTTCCACCCACCAATGTGTTATAAATGTTTGTGTCATAAAATTAATAAAATAGTATAAATAATTTAGCAGGGTTACGCTTTCTTTTGTTCGTCAAATGTTATTGGTTTGATTATCCCTTTGAGGTTTGGGGACAATGTACTATCTTCCCTTTGCCCATGATGGCAGTGGGCCTGATTTCCATTTTCACACAAGAATGTAGTAGAGTACTAGCTCCCTCTAAAGTTATATAAACTTTGAGGTAGTTCTCTACCCCTTATTTTGCTTATTTGTTTGCTATATTAGTGACTCTGCCAGAGTCAGCAAAGTCCAGCATGTGTTGTTCGAGGTGTTGATGTTGTATATTGTCCCCATATTTGTGTATGGACGGCATTATCTAGATCAAATTCATCACAGTTTTTGTTCCTTATTTAAGGCTTAACATTTTTTAAAAATAGGCTTTGCATTTAGACCCAAATAATAAAAAATAAAGTGTCTATACTGCATTGTTTTACTGTTTGTGAGTGCGTGTTGCTTGTGCCTATTTAATGCCTTAGCATAAGTTATTTGTTTATTGTGTGTATCAAAAGGTTTGGTAGATGTTGTGCATTAGCACTTGTTGTTTGCTCTAATCTGGATTTACCATTAGGGATGAGTATGTATTTTATATTTGCGTTTGCTTGTGTATTTAGTATGTTTTGGTTTTTCTTTTTTTGTTTAATGTGTTGGTTATATGAGTAGGTACCTTGGCATCTTATGTACAAAAATGGATTGAAAGTCTCCATCACGCGGACGGAAAACATCCCATGTTGTGTTTAGATTTTCAATTTGAAACATTTTTGACGCTTCATTTCTGAAAAGGGATTGAACATTTGATTCATTGATGCGGACGTGATTGAAAACATATGTTAGTTTTGACTCAAGATTGTTTTAGATTAGATTATTAGTTATGTTGTAACAGGATCACGAGAATAATGCAAGTGCTTAATTTTGGACATAATTTAGTTGCTAGACTTGGGATTATATGTACCAAATAACATAAATAAAACATATATATAAATAATATAAACATACAGTTCGATGGACGGTCTGGGGCTACCGTGAATACTTTTTGTATGTGATATTGCGCCAGACTGAGAATGAATTACCGATTATCTAAGAAATATATGTTACCTTAATTGCTTGTTAGGTTTTTGTTGTACAGTACCTTGTTGCTTGTATATTTTATTAGAATGTTTTTTGTATTGTAGTGTTTTGTCATATTATTTGTTTTATTTGATACGGGGGCGGGGGTGGGGGTGGATTTTCCTCTTTTGAGTGCCGAAAAGGAATAAAACCCAGTCCTTCCTATATTTTTGTTATTTTTCTATATCTGTATTAGTTCATAACCGTGTTTTTTTTTGCGAGAGGGAAGTCAAAGTGTATATTTTGCTCTAAATATAAGACATTTCCCATGGTTCCCTTCAGGATAGCTAGTTTTCTAGCTCTTACAAGGTGTTTGTCTTAGATTGTTGCTTTTTAGCTAGCATGTATGATGCTATTCACAAAAGGGATTGGTATAGTCTTTTGTACTATAAATAATGCATCTAATTTATCTTCAATGGTTTGTTTTTTATATTGTGAATTTCTTGTAGATGTATAACGTCATAGTTCCTTGCTAAGTTTATTAATTTGTTGGTTTTGTTTGGACTTAGAGCGTTAACATTACATGAGAGTATTCTTATTTCTTTTTGTATCCATGATATGAGATAATTTGTTTGTTTTCTATTGTTTATATCGGTTTTGGTTTATAAAAGTATGATTAAGTGGTCATTTCTTATATTAATTTCTTCTGTTGTTGTTGTTGGTGGTGGTGGTGGTAGAGGTGGTGCTTTTGCTGTGTTTTGTTTGTTTTGTTTTGATTGGACTTTTTTGGGTCCCTCAGGCACTTTTTCATTCCTGGGGCTTGTTGAAGGATTTTTGTAGTTTAGTACTGTGTAGTTGTGATCGCTTGGTGGTGTAGTTGTTGCTTGTGCAGGTACTTGTAATTTGGTTTCGGGTGCTGTTTGTTGTTCATCGATTGGGAGGATAAGTGCTGTTGGTTGAATCATTTCCTTTACTAACGTTATTATTTTCTTTGTTCCTTGTGTCATTGGTGTCTCTGTTGCTTCTCTTGGTGTGGGTGTTGTCTGAGGTGTCGTTTGTTATGCCTCTTTTGTGGGTTTCTTTTTGTGTTCTTGTTTAGGTGATTTTGATTGTCATTTGTTTCTTCTGCGTCTTGAGTTTGATGGTGTTGGTTTAGTTTGTGTTGTGCTAGTCTCCATGTCACTGTTTTCTGGTGTTTGATTTTGTGGTGTGATAGTTGGTGGTTCGTCATTTTCTACCTCAACCAACATTCCGTCTTGTTCTGTATCTGATTCTTGTTCTTGTTGTTGTGTTGTTTTTGGTGTGTACTGTTTGGTTGTTGGTGGGTTTTCACTTGCCACCTGGGCGTAAGTTGTGTTCTGTTGTGTTACTGATTTGCCCTCATATTAATTTTCTAAGTCAATTCCTAGCTCATCCTGTTTCTGATGTTTGTTTTTGTTTTCTTTTGTAAGTGGAGCGCTCTTTATCATGACCCTTTTTCCCACAGTTGCCACTATTACGTACCATGTGAAAAGTTATGCGATGTGCGCATCATCCTGATAGTTTATCCTTACAATAATTTTCTCAACGCAGAGCCCTTGGATTGCCTTATATGTATCGTATTTTATATTGTAGACAAGCATTCCAGTTCTTTTTTCAAATTCTTTACTGAATACTTCCAGAGGGATTTCTTTTGAAAATCTTGACACAGATGTCGGCAAAGTTTCTTTGTATTAATTTTGTGATTGGTGGTGGTGGGGCCACTTTGACCACCCTCTCGCACAGAATTATATTGTTTTGGGGCAATAGAAGCTGTTTCTTCTTGGGATATATGATGAAAATTCCCCTCCCAAAGTTAAACAGTGTATCCATGTTTTCAGAGTTAATTCCTCTAGCAGCTAGGGCTGCTACGACCGCCATTGTGGTAGGTCTTCAGTGCTGTTTACCTCTGAAAAATCGATTGCTTGTGCCCAAGGGTCACGGTATGCCTTAAAAAGGCGTCCTTGTTCAATTTCTTCTTCCTCTCTCTTAAACAATTGCTTGAGGAATGCCTCGCCGCTTACATATGTGTTTATATTAATAGCCATTTTATTTGGGGTTAATTGCCCTTAAAAGAGTTTTATTAAGAAATAGCTTAATTTAAACCACGGTTCTGGCTATAATAATATTGGTGTACTGTTGTGTACGTCCTAGTGTTGCTTGCGTGACAGCAGATTGTGATGTTTTACCTATCCTTTATGATCGCACGCGAAAACTCAGTCCTTTGGACGACCGGATGATGTCTTTCGTAAAGGGGTAAGATTTCTGACAAGACTCGTCGTAATGTAATTTGGTTATAGAGAATTTGCTCTATATGTACACTAGCTACTACAGATATGTGCAGCTAGGTACTTAGATTTTCCGCTGCAGGCAATTCGCACGTGTAGCATGGTCTGAGTTTCGCTCAGGATTTCGAAATAACCAGAGCCGAAAAAATATATAACCCTCGGGTGACGCTGTATGCGGCAACGAAGCCCGAGTACATTTTTGACAACATATACATATTGATATAACTCATACACAATTCCGTGACACAAGCCAATTACATACTGAACTGGTAATAATGAATAAATAAAAATCTCCGTCTGAATAAGGAATAAGTATACATGTAAAAATAGTTTAATCGGTAATAAGTAACTGGTTACTCTACCTTATTAAATCGGGAATAAGGAATAAATAATCAACTTGATTTTATTATTGAATATCTGATTCTAGTGTTTTACTGTGTGGAGTGTGCGAACCCCTAACATTTCTAGCAGAGAAATGTTCATGTACTTGACTCATCCTGCATATTTGTTTGTTTTTTTTTGCCAATGTCTAATGTCCTTAACACAATGTTTTTGTACACATAACATTTGTCCTGACCAACAATTGTGTAAAATGCCTATGACACTTTTCTGCTCCTCTTTAAAACTTGTTCAATTTCTTTCTGCTCCAGACAAATAAAAGTTCATTGCTTGTCACCATCACCATACCTCCAGTAAGTCTGATGAATATTCTGTTGTTGATCATCTTTCATTATTTTTTAATGCCTGAATTTGAAAGGGAACGGTCGACATATTCCACTGTTCTTGCTGGAATAGATTTTTCCATACTTACTAACACAAACATCGACTTTTGACCTCCTTTGTTTGCAAATATTTGCCTTCCACTTCAGTCGATTTACTATTTGTTTAGGAAATACTCCTTCAGTTTACACATTGATAATTATCATCTTGATGTAGTGTTAAACAGTGCGTTGACTAATATATAGGGTTATGTTTGAATTTTGTTCACATTTTCTCCTGTAAAATAGTAATTGGTGCTCTAACCTAGTATGTGTCTTCAACTAATGAATTACATATAACATCCATTTCAGCTTCTTCTACAATAGAAACAGGAGCATAAGAAATGCAGAGATCTACTTCTTGCACATTATGTTCGTGTGGATATATGTATTGTTTGCTTGTTGTGCATACTATTTTCCGTTTCACATAATCATAATGCTCTCTACCTTTTTATTGCGATATTTGCAGTGGGAATTGGTTCAGCATGGGATGGGTTGAATGGTTGACTTAAAAATATTCATTGTGGACGACTCAAGATAATAGCCATGCATAGTTGAACAAAGTCCATCATATCTGAATTCCACCGTCCATCTTTTGTCACTTCCTCTATTATTGTAATGAAGATTTTGTTCTTCTTTAGGTGATAGCCACTCAGTAAAAATAACATAGTCGCTGTCACTTTGTAGATTTATATAGCATGAGGATCACACATTGATGGAGTGTAGTCACTGTTACTGTCTTTGTTTGCATTTTTCGTGTCTAATGTGCTAATGTGCCTTTAAGAAACAATTCCTCATCAATATTGCAATGTTCTATAACTTCATTGTCAACATCTACTCTCAAGTGGTGTTCATTCTGCTGGATACTATAATCAACTGTTTCTTCAAATAATTGCTAGTGTTTTGTTGTTTACTTTTCTGTCCTGATCATAAACGTGTGAGACTGAATTATGTCATTCTTTGTTCTATTTTTCCACGAAGTTTCTGATTCAGCATTCATGTCAGCTGCATTATATGGTGGCCTCTGGGCCTTTATGAATGCCTTCTTTTGCCATTTGTTCCTTGGCGTAGTATTTTTCGTGTCAGATTGAGTGAACTTAAAAATTAATTTGACCAGTCGAACCAATCACTGTTTTATGCCTCTTTATCCATTTACAAGTAATTATAGTCTCGGGTATTATATATGAATGAAGTCTGATGACAAAGTAAATACACGTCTTGTTACAAGAAATGCTGGTCTGTGAAAGTGATTAAAAGTTGTAATTAGTATATGGTAAAACTGAAAATCTATTTTATTCAAAGCAATATATTACACTAAAACAAATGTTATTTAAGAAAGCAGTAGATAGTTACAAATATTTATCAAACATTTGAAAACATTGGTATGATTAATTTTACGATTGCTTGTTATATTTTATACAGTTGCTTATCGGGAACAGATAATTTTGTTACACAATGAATACTAAAATCAAAATGTTCGATACATAATGCAAAGAGTTAATATTTGTTTACAAAGTAGCAGCTTAGGTGCAATATATTATGTACAAGGAATCTTGAAAAATAATAAAATTAATTATGAAAACTATTACTCCTTATGCTAAAAGGAAATCCCTGAGAGATTACATTACACTTTAAAGTTAGCAACATCAACAAGAATGAAAATATATGCACAAAATAATAGCCTCATGTGCATTTAAAATACTATATATACCTGGTCTAAATGTTTGCCGATTATAAGAAATGAATTTTAAATATAAAATGGTTGTAAGTTCCCAGCTAAATAAAACTGATTTAATAATGGTAAAACTCACAATCTGCGCAAAAATCTTAGAAATTATATAGATAATTAATTTCTTTTTAATAATTGGTTATCTTCAAATGATCACCTTTACCTGAAAACTGGATTAGTCTGTTCATAAGCTATCAAAATAATGTTGGCTTTTTTCCAGGCAACAATATAAGTACATCACAAAGAGGCCTGTGAACTCTAATATATTATGAGTCTTTGATGCAACTAGCCAAAACTATCTCTAAATTCCCTGTGCCCATCAGTAGAAAAACAACTTGTGTGAATTTTGGGTATAGACAAATGTCATTATAATGTAACATCTGAACAATTTAGTCCAGTCAGAGAACAATGACATATCCAGACAACCATTGACAATTAACTGAGGAGAACACGTTGTTTCTGGTAGGAGCTGATATTGGATTTCAGCACTTTTAAAAATGCAATTAAATTATAACCTTCCAATGGACGAATGTGCAAAAGGCTCACATCACAATTTAACAGTCAGTTTCGTTAGTTATCCCCTTTTAACTGAAGAATTGTGAGCTATCGGTATACATCCCCTATTAATTTTCTATATTCTGGGCACAGTATTATAGATTATCAAATTATATTTTCCCTACAATAAAAAGAAGAGTCAATTATTCAAAACATTACATTAACTCAATATTACCATCACATTTTATAGTTCAATCCTCATTGTGGTCTGTCACACAAACAAGTAAAAATTTCAGTTTCAGAGTAGCATGCTTCCTAGAGTGGACAAAGAATGTGATCCCTAAATAATACTGACGATGTAAATTGAAGGAAAATCATTTGTTCCTACAAGATGCCCTTGTTGTCGGGAAAGACAGGTTAATATTATGCCAAATGTATATTAACATTTACAGACACTATTGAGCCCAACACGGTGCTGATGTGTATCTGAGCTGGCTTGCCCACAAATCGGATTTGACTGACCTTACTAGATGTATTGTTCCTGGTGTTAACTTAGGCGAACTGAAGATCAAACTGGGAAACTTCAAATGTCCAATGAGGTTGCATATGTTACTTTCAGCATCTTGGATCAAATAACAGCTGATGTTAATGTCGATAGCAATTTCTGTCCACTTGTCGACGAATATCTGCTTCAAAATGATGTTATCAGACCTCTGCATCCATTAAATTAAAATCTTGTAAAAGGCCAAATATAATTCAAATGATGAGAACTACCCTTATTTACCTCTACCAACTCGAGATCAACATGGAATCACCGCACGTGTACATGAAAACTTTCAATCGCCTACTGCATCAACAATCACTGGAAAGTTTTAAATATAACGGAAAATATTTTCTATAATTGTATGACAGTTGCGCCAGTTAAAAGGGATAATTGGGTAGAAGTGTGTGTGCCTATGGCACCTGGACGCGATGAGTCAGGACAGGGTCTGCGGGGTTTCCAATTGTACTACGCGATTGTCTTATGAACATACTACCTATGAAATACTCTCAATATTACCACCATGAACAATAATCGAAGCGAAACATCTTCGAGATGAAATCACCAAGAAAACCGCGTTCATTGTGCAAAACAAATGTGCGTGATTGGTTGTATATGCCATTTTGGGGATGGCTGCAGCAACTGCCTTGGTGTGGATGGTATCGCAACCAAAATAACGCTCATAGGCGTAGCAATCATAATTATTTTGTGGGATATATCGATAGTAACAGGTGCCTCTGTTCGTGCTACCAACTTAATTTGATACGACTACATTAACGAGATCCTGTTCGTTCAAAACTGCTTGCACAAAGAAATCTCAACACCAATAATAAACTGCATTTGGTGGCATTCGAGGTTAACATAATTACCGTGGCTAAATTTGAGATTGTGTTGGCGAAAATGGAAAAAATAGAATTCTGCAGACAAGAAAAGTCGAGTAAAAACAAAACTAATTTTTGTTAGGCAGTTTTTGCCAGCCACTACTCTGCGTAACTGTATGGCTTTGGCCAGAGCCACTTCATTTTCATGGATTATTAACGCTAATAATCCCCGAGTTGCACAGCATGTGTTGCTTTTATGCTAAAATGGACAAAATAATGTGGTATAGAAGCAGCAATCTATCATAGACATATATGCACAGATCAGTAGCAGTCAAATATTGGTATAACAGTGCCTTAAACATGCATTTGTTATAATTATCATTGTTTTGAATATGGTCTAACATAATCAGGTAAGAAGATAATCCATTATTTGGGCACATTTGGGAACTAAAATGTGTATCGGTCCACTTTAAACAGGTAGTTTAGAGTCCACATAGTTAACACCTTGCATAATCTATTTATTTAAAACATAGTCAAAGAAGATATTTTCAACAAACAAAAAACCTTGTGACTTATAATTAATTTACTAATAACGTGTATTTATTAGTGTGAACATACAGACTTTCCACTTGTGGCCATCTGTGCTGCTGCCACCGGCCCAAACAATTGCCAGGATTTACTTATGTGATGATAAATCTCTGTCATAACTCGAGAATGACGAATCTGCATGCAAGTCAACAGCTTTCTCCATATCTTGGATTGAAATATTATGTTCAAACACGAGGCTCACAGAGGTGGATCGAATCTCATAAACTGTATTCATCATGGTGTGGCTCTAGTCTTGTGAGAACTCAGAGTATGCAGAGCGTACAACCTACTTCAGCCATGAAGCAAGACCCTGAGGGGTGATATCTTGTTTCCCAGCTTTCACTAGGAGGAAGAGGCATTGCAAGTGCTGTGATATGTCTCTGTGCGTTTCAAGTAGTGTTTGGGAGTACAAACAGGATCTTGGGTGTCAGCTGCTCTGTACTTGTCTATGGAAGAGAGGGAATGAATGAAGCCTATTTGGTTACCTAACGATGGTAACCTGTTCTTGACTATGGCCACAAAGCCTGGTTGTGTCAAAAGGAACATTGAACTATCAGATCTGAACCAAAGATAGTTTCGGACGACAGAAAAGTCGTGCAGTTTGCTTACAGTGGCATTTTTTATTTTATTTAATCGGCGACATTGGTGGCCGTTTAAACTTGTATATACAACCATTGGTTTCGAGAGGATAAATTTAGAGACTCCATGAAAGGAAGCCGCAAACTTGATACAAAATGAATTGAACTTTACCTATTGTTAAATAAACAATTTTTTCATCCATACTGACAAACCAACTTAACAGCACATTGATATATCATAATCCGCTTATGTTGAAATCTAGAAATCTTACTGTATGTTGTGAGATATCCGCTCTGTTTTTTATACAATTTTGGTAACAGAGATCAACCGCACAATGCATTATGTCATGCTCTAGCTTTCGTCGGATTTTTAACCGCTGACTAGAAATTCATATATTTACATAGAATGACATTTGTATTTGGATGGTAAGCAAAATTCTTCTTCGTTTCACTCAGAATTAAATCCTTCCGAACACTCACATTTTCTGCAGTAATCCCCATCATCAGACCAGAACACCTGCATCTCTATTGACCGTTGAACCTTTTTTAAAATAGTTTGATGAAATATCAAAGAAAGCAGATTACCTTTGAAACACCAATTGTTACGAAAACATACTATGCAAAGGGAAAAAATCAGTCTTAATCATGCAATACAATTATTTGATGTTGCCATTACAATAAGAAACAGGCATTTGTTTGGTTCTCCAAAGCTGTCCTTAAGCGTTGACTTCAATAACGCATGCACACTTCATCAAAGAAAGCCGACTACAATCACAAAGAAACTATCTTTAAAGAAAGTCAGTACCAAACTTAAATAAGAGCAATGCATTCTGCTGGATTGTTTCATTTTTCAACATGACTGGAACACTTTTACTGTGCAATGAATGTTTCCTTTTAGCAGTAAGAAAGTTTATGCTAACAACAGCGGCTTAAAACGTAAACTAACTTTTACCTCCTTGGGATGTACTGAAAAGTAAATGTGCTTCATTTTTTACAATTAGCATTTTCTAATAAAACATTACCTAACGGAAACAAATCTTCTGGACTGATCCAGATGTTTATAAAACAATAACCTAGATTATGAAATTCCAAACCTTTGACCTAAATAAACATATTTACTTCTTCTGTTATTAATAATATAAATTTTAAACCAATACACATAGTGAATAATTTAGCTATGTATTAGTTGTTTACAATGAACAAAATAAAAAAGTCAATTTGAGTCAAGGTCAGATACAACATATAATGCTGCATTACAACAGCATGTACCAAAATAAAAAGAAACTAAAAGAAACTAACAAACCATTAAATTAAATATACATAACACTTTCCCTCAAAACGAATAAGAATGATGTATGCAATAAAGATTTCGTTTTGCTACAAGTCAAATATACATGTGGTAAAAAAATATATAAGACGAAATCTTATGAATGACACAAATTATACATGAAAACAATTTTTTTTTCGGTACACGCGAAAGTGCTACTGCTATTAAATGCTCTTCTCCTTTAATGTGCCCGATGACAATAATATATTCCTGCAACATCAAACTTCACCTTAATAATCTCTGACTTTTTTCAATCTTGTAAATGAAAGTAAAGGGGTTGTAATCATGAAACACAATAATCGGAGGAGCTAATATAGACTTCAAAATATTGTAATACCAATATGAAAGCTAAACATTCCCTCACGATTGTTGAGTAATTTCTTTGGTGCCTATTTAATTTCTTAGAAACATAGCACACTGGATGATCTACATCATTCTTTTATTCTTGAATCAATAGTTCTCCAACCACAACATGACTTGAATCAAGAGACAATTGACATGATTGACTGATATCTGGAGCTGTGAGAATTTGTGCACTCTTAAGTATGGCCTTTATAGTATCAAAAACCTCCTGACATTTTTCAGACCAATGAAATTTTGGATTTCTTTCTCAATAAATTTGCCAGGGGTTCAGCAATTATGGAAAAATTTGAACAAGATTTCCGACAGGATCCTGCTATACCCAAAATTTACATCAGTTGTTTTTCTGCTGATGGGCACATGGAATTTAGAGATAGTCTTGACCTTCTCATTTAAAGGTTTAACTTGTCCATGTCCCATGATATGCCCTAGAAATGTTACACAACCATGGAAAACTCACTTTTGGATAAATTGTCAAATTTGCATCAGTGAGTCCGTCAATAAATTTCCAAATTTTCACTAAATGATCTTTCCAGGTGTCACAGTAGATGATAATATCATCGATGTAAGCATCACAATTATATAGATTAGATGCAGTTATGTTCATTAAAAGTTGAAAAGTACTTGGTGAATCTTTCATCCCAAATGTCATCACTTTATATTGATATAGTCTATCTGGAGTCATGAATGCTGAAATTTCCTTTGCTTTTTCCATCAGTGGAATTTGCCAAAATCAATTCAGAAGGTCAAACTTGGTGACAATTTTGTATTTCCAATTTTATCAATGGAGTCGTCAATTCTTTCTTAATGGAAATTAATATGTTGAAGTCAAACTGTTGACCTGTCTATAATCAGTGCACCTGAGGAACGTATTATCTGGCTTCAGAACAAGTATACATGGTGAACTCATCACTTTTACTTGGCTCTATATAATCTTTCTCCAAAAATACTGAATTTCTTTTTTTTTCTCTAAAATATTCCTGTTTAAGAGGTTTCATCCTGCATGGATGTTGTTTCAAAGGTGTGGATTGTACAATTTCATCGTAGATTGTATTTGTTCTTACAGGAACATCTTGAAATAAGTGCTCATATTCAAGCAATAACTGTTTCAGTTAATTATTTTCTTGTACTGCAAATGTGAACGTTTCTGGTCCAGATTATTCATAATTTCTGAATTCCAAAGATTTGTTACTCCAAAGTCAACATAGTCCGACTGCTTTCATTCACTTAAATCCTCACTGAGTGGGATAGGTTCAACTAAATTACCTGCATGATTAACTGGGCTATCTCTATCCACATATTCCTTTAACATATTTATATGGCAAAGTTGTTTTTGTTTTCGCCTCCCAGAAGTATTGGTGATATAATTTTAATCATTTACTTTCTTTTCAACTGTGTAAGTGCCATAATACTAAACCTGAAGATAAATGTTGTATGAGTAAGAGAGCCAGGAATCTATCACCTGGCCGAAACTCCATTCCTTCGGATTTTTATCATACTTTAATTTTATTTTTGACTGAATAGAGTGCAGATTAGTTCTTGCATACTCACAAGATTTTAACAACTTGTACTTAATATTGGAGAAAAAAATTCCCCAAATAATAATTTCGGTACCTTCAATAGAAAGAAGTTTTTCTTTAAATAACGTCAATGGTACAAACACATTATGTCCAAAAACTAGTTCAAAGTGACGAGATCCAAAATATTATTGAACTGATTCCATAACAGCAAACAACAGTAAATGAACACATTCATCCCAATCTTTACCCATATCAAAATAATATGACCAAATCATACTTTTTAACGTTTGATGAAATCTTTCTAAAGCCCCCTTGGCTCTCAGTGTGATTTGTAGAAAACCTGATATGTTGGATGCCTAATTTGTACAAGAATTGCTGGAAAATTCCAGATATACAATTTGAACTTTGATCAGACTGGACAGATTTGGGAAAAGACTGGCAGGTATGAATGTATTTTGATAACACACTGCAATATTAAATTCTGGTGGCATATGACTGGTCTATTAATTTTGGTTGTTACTTTTTTGTTTAATCTGAAAAGACCACATAATCACACAATAAGTGCAAATGAAGGTACATGCTAAATGCATATGATGTTTAATATAATTAACATAATGTGACATATCAAGAAAAATATGATTTATTAAACATACCTTTCACATGACGGTTGACATTTTAATATGTCAATATTTGACATCTATTATAACAGTCATATCTTGTCCTACAGTGGACGTAAAATTCATGTAGTTAATATATTAATATTGTATACGTCGTCAAGATTAAAAAGTCTTAAGTTATTGGAAAACCTGGTCATTTAAGCAGTACTAATACCATATGAAACCAGTTTAGTTTAATAAATCCATGTTACTTACCCGCTTATATAGAGGAACCGACACAAATGTGCCATTACAGGAGATGATAATTCAGTTATGTGTGTTGTGATTTAATTCCAATAAATGCATAAGTGTGGGAGACAATAAGTGTTTTCTGGATCTGTTGCTGAAAGTCCTATAAGTTTATCATTTTCAAATTTGTTATGTCTCTGCCATTTTTCATCGTGTAAATGCAATACATTAAATGTGTACTTGTGGCACAGGCAATATCATTTCTAATTTTCATGGTACCAAATAAATGTGTCAAAGTGAGAAACGAAAAGTCTCCTATCGTTTAATTTATCTAAATCTTTTGCATGCTAGATGTTGCAAATACCCAGTGCCGGATTACTGAATAGGTAGAGTAGACACCAATATATGGGTCCCACGCCTTTTAGGAGCCCCGCGTCAATAATTATTTAATAGCTTTTATTTAATAACATAACATGTTAATTTGTTTAATAACATTAATAATTGTTAAAATGTATTGTGCAATAAAATTTGTTTATTAAAAGTGTTGGTTGGTAAAATTAAAAACGTATTAGGAGATAATGTGCGAGGGGCGCCCCAAAATTTTGACTGCCTAAGGACCTCCACAGAGGTTAATCTGGCACTGCAAATACCTAAAATGTGTGAATGCGGTGAAGGATATCTGAATTTGAGGTTCATTACTCCAAGTCCCCTATGTGTATCACTGTGGGATATTACAATCTTTGTTGTGTTACATGGTCAATTTCCTATCCATATATTATTGTTGAAGAGGCTAAGTCGGTTGCTGGTTTCAGGCTTTCAGTTCAGAGTATGCATCACTGTGGTAGAAGCCAAAAGTGTTATGCTTTGGATGATGTAATGCCAATAGATTATCATTCTGAGCTATGATCATTCTCTTATTGGTGTCCTAGTGGAAGTACAATAAATGTACCCATGTGGGAGTGGTTAACTTTGTTTGTGGATCTGATGATTAATTCCATTATATGTATCACTTTTATGACAGGATAATTCAGTTCAAAATTTTGGGGTGGAATTCCATCATATGTGTCACCATGGTAATGCAAAGTCTGTTATTGAGTTGTTTTAAAATTGTATAAATGTATCACTATGGCAGACACTTTGTTCCGAGTTTAATGGTTCAGGTTTATAAATGTATCACTGTAGTAGAGAATGTGTTTGTTATGGGTTTGATGGTTGAAGATTTCTAGCCATATCACTGTGGTAGAGAGGATGTCTGTCTTTGGCTTGATTGTCCAGGTTTAAAAAGCATTTCACTATTTTATAGGTTATGTCTGTTCTGGGTTTGATGATCTAAGTTTTTTAGACATATCACTACGGTAGTGGCTATGTCTGTTCTGGGTTAGATTGTCTAAGTTTGATAGACGTATCACTGTGGTAGAGACTATGTTTGTTCTTCATTGGATGGTCCAAGATTAATAAAGGCAACACAGGACGAGGATATGACTGATCTGGGTTTGATGGAACAATTGTAATAGATGTATCACTATGGTAGAGACTATGTTCTATATTTGCTCCACAACTGCAATGACACAGGATATGTTATTATTTTCCTGATAAAATTATAAGGTCATGTGTGGGAGTGGTTAAGAATCTTCCAGATTTGGTGGAAGTTTATTTTATTTATTATTTTATAACAGGAAAGTTTGTTTCTAGATGTGCTGCAGGAAGTCCATTATATCACTTTATCAGTAGCTAACTGTCCTCTTGTTTTAGGCATAAACTAAATCAGATGTATACCATTATGAGACCTCCATTATACAATCATACTGCTGTGGGAAATGTTAATTTTGCTATGTTGTAGATGCTGAAAGTCCAATATATGTATGTTACATCTTGCATGATTAATACATGGGCAGGTGTCTTCAGTCAAAACTAAATATTACAAGTCTGAAATACTACGGGGAGGGATTTAATGTCACTAATCTGCACATCAGCATAGTACTGTGAATCCTGAGCAAAGTATGTGACATTTGTCTGGATCATAAATAGTACATGTAATTCATATCGGTTCTATCCATTTATAGATTTTCGTTCTTTTACTGAACATATCATTCAATCTTTTTCTCCAATATGAATGCATGTACTTCAACATCTTTTACACCTTACAGGAAATTTACCATCTTTCCAACTGTCACTTGAGAGTGTGATGAATATACATCCATAAAGATATACCTAAAACTGTTATTTGATCTGATTGTTTAGACATTCTGCATTATTCATTGACTATACAACCTCTTCTGATGTCCATCATTTCTGGGAGTACCATTATACCCTACATAATTTCATATTGTCCATACTGAAATTACTACGCTGGGACACAGTACCAGCCTATTCCTGCTGTCTTCACAGTGTGCACCCTTATTTAATTGTTCCATGGAATGACACTGCCATTTCTGCAAAACATTCAGTGTCCATTGTCAACTACATATTCTTAGCATAATACAGATATCAAATGCCCACTAAATGTGCATGATCAAGACTGGCATGTGTTTTTGTATATAGTACAGATTAAGGTCAATTCTGAGAATACTTGGAATATTGTGTTCTATACAAGATGTTCAGCTGTGAATCTGTCAGCTTTAATATATTTCAACAAACTCTATGCATTATCTGAAATGGATCATCTGGTGCACCAATCACCTGTGATTGAAGATGAATATGCCTTTCTGTATGTTTGTGTGGATTTGAAAGACCAATCCAAATTGGGTTTATGCAGAAAAAAATAATGTAAACGTCTTCCTAAGAATCAAATGGGACCTCTTTACAATGTCAATCACAATTAGACTTATCACAGTAACATGTTGATTCTGATAAACTGCTATGTTACTTTTCCAATGATAGTCAAATTGGTTGGCAGCATAATTGTAATGGAATCTGTATCAGCTGAACAAATACAATTATTCCTGTTAAATCTGTTTGCATGTGAGCTATGGCATATGGTAAAAATAGACATAGTTTCATTCCATTTTACACTTAATATATGACTTAGGGCTGTTGCAGTGAAACATATACGCCCCGGGGGGAAGGCACTTTCAATTTCAACCAACCCACAACAGAAGCAATTTTATAAAATTATTATCCACTGTCAGATATGTTTTAATCGAAAAACAATGCCCCTTACAGAAGCATATTCTTTTAACATAATTTCTGGTTATGGGTTATTGAGCAATAGAAGCGATTTTAATATTGGGTTGGGGACAGAAGTGATTTAAATGACAGTTGGCTGGAAGTAATCTACTGAATTCTTATGGACCATATAATCTACTGCATAGTTTTATTTTTATTCATTAATTATAATCAATCTTTTGTCCTTTTGTTTGTTTGTCTGTCAGCCATGTGTGTCTCTGACGCTGTGAAATCACAAATTTTCATGGTGGCTTATTATTTGTAGATGTCACTGATCAGTCCCTTAATATCTGCTAATTTAACATCCATGAATGCAGAGTTTATAATAGGGATCTCTCTTCTAATAGATATCACGAATTTGTATCCATACTAAACTGTGTGTTTACTAAAGTGATCACTATATTTTTCTATTTTTCTTTGTTCTTAGGCATGCTGCTTTTGATTAGAATAATAGTTAAATTTTGTATTGATTTAAATGTGTGGTCAGATCCTATGATTCTTGTTATTATATTTTTTTAATAAATTTTACATTACAGGATTTTTAAAAAAAATAATGCCCGTGGAATTGATGTTGCATTATTTCTGCCTACTTTTGCACTATATCTTTTCTCGGAAAAAACATATATTTCAGTTACCAATGTCTTTTTTGTATGGTTGTTGCAAGACTAAATGTATTGGCTGTCAGAATAGAAAAGGAATTGCTTGCTTGTCCCTTATAAAGAAATTTTACTAGTAACAATAATACATGGCTAATTCCAAACCCATGTAGTAACATTACGCTGTCTCTAAGCAAAAGGTGTTGTGTGATCACCAATGCTTGGTGTAGTAACACTACTAAATAGTATCCTCTAAAACACATGTAATAATATTACCCTCTCTCCAAGCACTGATTTTGTAATCTCAAAAACATGAAACAGTAACAATACTACAACTGATGTAGTACTAATACTACATAGGTCTCCTGCTATCCATTAAACCCAAGTAGCAACATCACTCTATTTCCAAGCAATGATTTGTAATGTCTGAAACCTGATGTCGTAACAAAACTACATAGCTCTCCTGCTATCCCCCAAACCCATGAAGCAAAATTAACCTATTTCAAGGCACTGATTTGTATCCTCCAAAACTTGATGTAGTAACAATACTACATAATCATCCCTCAAACCCATGTAGTAACATTATCCTATTTCCAAGCACTGATTTGTGATCACTGAAACCTGATGTAGTAGCAATACTACAACTGATGTAGTAACAATACTACATAACTATCCTCGAAACCAATATATATATATATATATATATATATATATATATATATATATATATATATATATATATATATATATATATATATATATATATATATATATATATATATATATATGTGTGTGTGTGTGTGTGTGTGTGTGTGTGATATATATATATATGTGTGTGTGTGTGTGTGTGTGTGTGTGTGTATTTATGTGTTTGTTTTGTGATCTCCAAAACCAGATGTAGTAACAATACTACATTGGCTATCACCAAACCCAGGTACCAGTAGTAACACTGCTCTTTTTCAAGGTAATTGGTGATTTTATAATCGTCGAAACATGTTGTAGTAATAATACTACATTGATACTTAACCCCATGTAGTAATAATACTCTATTTCCTGATGACAGTGTAAAACTGATTTTGTAATCACCAAAACCTGCTGTAGTAACATTACTATAGCTATCCTCCATTCACATGTAGTATCATTACCGAATTTCCAGGTTGCATCGTAAACTGCTTTTGTGACCACTAAAACCTGATGTAGTAAAAATACTTAGGTATCTCCCCAAACCCATGTAATAATATTATGGCCGTTCCATGTGACATTGAGAAATCATTTGCGATCACCAAAATCTGCTTTATTAACACTACTATATTGCTATCTCAAAAGAGCCATGTAATAATATTACTCTCTTTCTTGGTAACTGTGTAAAACTGCTTTTGTGATCACCAAAACCTGATGTAGTAACAATACTGCATTGTTAATTACCAAACCCAGGAAAAACAAATTAATCTAGTCCATAAGAACAGTGCTACACTGAGTTTGTGATCTCCAAACCTTGCAGTATTAAGAATACTACATATTGGTAAACACCAAAATCATGTATTAGTATTTTCATATTTCCGTGTGAAAATGTACCACTCACTTTTTGACCTCCAAAGTCCTGATAGTGTAAAAGTACTATATTAGTAATGATAAAACCCGTGTAGTAATCTTACCCTGTTTCCAAGGTAACAGTGTAACACTGATTATGTTGATATCCAAACCTGATATAGTAATAATGCTATATTGCCGCATGTCCATGTTGTAGCATGACCCTATAATTTTGCAGGCAAGAGCAGAACACTGATTTTGTCTTCTCGGAAACCTGATGGAGTAATTCTGCTACAAGGATGAAGTTTATTGATTTGCATTAACGATTTTTGTTAATATAGTAACATGACATTGTTATTCCTGTAACCCATCTTGTAGTGATAGTTCTTGCTGATGATGCTTTACTACTTTGTTAATATCAAACACTTGCAGTAATATTACCCTATTTCCAACGTAATAGTTCAGCGCAAACAGTCTCTTTAGCAATGTACAGTCTGCATATTGCCCTCACCATTGTACTGAAACTTCACCTCTGAGAATAGTTAATGACCTTCTCTCACCTCTGGATAGTGATATATTACGGCATGTCCTTATCCTCCTTGACTTGTCTGCATCACAATAGACTATGATATATTACTTCACCATCTCCAGCATGTATTTAGTATTCACAACACAGCCTTAATATGGATCAAGTCCTAATTAGTCAGGAGGACACAGTTTGCGTCCATAAATGGAAAATATTCCAGTCCAGTTGATATATGTTTTGGTATTCCACAAGGCTATCTGTCTCGGCTCTGTTCTCTTCGTTCTATACACTCATCCGCTCTCAAGTGTCATGAATCGAATTCTGGTGTCACACAACTTGCAAATTGATGATTGTCAAATATACAAATTCACCTGCCCAAATGAACTCGAGGCTCTTATCCAAGGCATAGAGAGGAGTATTTCCGATGAAGTCATCGATGACATATAACAAACCGCATAAGAATCATGATAAAACTGAAACCATCCTGATCACCACGCAAAACCTGTTTCATTCACATCCTTTACCTCAAACAATAAGCATCAGAAATACCAACATTAAATTTAAACAGTCAGCATGAAACCTAGATGTCATTATTGACAGTATGCTCTTATTACACCAACATATAATAACATGCAAGGCTCTATTCAGTTTTCTTTCAGCTGATGCTACTAAATCACTTTTGTTTTTCTCAGTACTTTTAACATTTGCTGTTGCTGTAATAGGGTTTAATGCCATTTTTCAGGATAAGATAAGCTGTACATGGCGGCCAGAATAATTGGTGGAGGAAGAACCCGGGAAAACCTCAAAAAGAACCACCGACCCACGAGAAGCTACGGGCAAGCTTTCTCACATACCCACATTGGCAGAGCCCGAGATCCGAACCCACGCAGACAGAGGTGAGATGGCAGTGATCGGTAATAGTGAGCGCTTTAGACCACTCGGCCACTTGGAGCCCCCTTCCGACTCTTGTATTCTCATTGTTCCCCCTTTCTAAAATGAAGTAATATGGACAATGTTCTTTTCTGTACCAGGGCCCAGCTACGTGAAATGAATTGCCCATAGATCTTAGACACAAGGACAATGTGTTCTCATTCATATGTGCTCTTAAACTCACACACTTTATTGTCAGCAAATTTTTGTTTTCAAATGTATGGTGTTTATTTTTGTAAGTTGCTTGTTTTTTATTTATTTTTTGTTATCTAATACTCTAGAGCCTAAAAATGTATATTAGGCACTGTACTAAGTCCACATTATTATTATTATAATTATTATTATTATAATTATTATTTTTATCATTATTATTATTATTATTATTATTAGTATTATTATTATTATACTGTCTTCTAGCCTTCTAAATATAGCTACTGCAGAAATTAAATGAATTTCAAATGGGTAACGATTTAATATTGAATTTATGAAACGAATTGAATAATGTTCAGCTTTTGTGAGCCTTAGCGAGCAAAAGCCGGACATTATTCAACGAGTTTCATAAATTTGATATGAAATCATTACTCATTTGAGAATCTTTTTATCACATAGTTTTTATCTCAGTGGAAATTATATAGATAGAAAGAAGAACGAATAATTTCGTTCATTCTAACAGACGGTGCACCTTTCATTTGTTGTGCATAAAATATAGTCCCCAACAAAGTTGAACTAGTAAAAGTAGATTGTACATTTTTACAAACTATAAATCAAAGAAAAAGCTTCCATCCGATTAAACAACATTTTATAACGACAAAATCACTTTTCAAACCAGAATGATTAATGCGATTTGATGCCACATTGATACGGAAAGGTGGCTCTCTACAGTTTCGTATTTTGCATTGGGTTATAGGGTTAGAATTTTAAAGAAAGATAATTAACCCGGCTTTCCTCACTGGTTATACTGGATATTTAAAAAAGATCTTGTATATCTTAGGTATAATTCAAAGAACCTTTAATTCCCTTTATTTTGATTATTATTGATGTGTGTAATATGGGTTATAGAGTATACAACCTGGCCTTACTCCAGATGTGCACCTTTCCAAAACATGCTAGCTCTACTTGGTCATTTTCACTTCCTGAACTTCAGACGTAAATTGTATAAAAAAGAGCCGATAATTTTTTTTTAACATTTTACATATTTGGTAATTCATTCATTGCACTTTCAGAAGATGTTATTGTCTAGTCTGGCAATATTCATTTTTCCTATTTTAATAGCTGCTATGGATAGTGTACTTTAGACTAATTCAGGCTGATTTTTTAGCACAAGGGAGCAGTCATTTTAGTTAGCAGTGTGCTTAGATCATGTACAATTTCCAAAAGTACAATATCCAAAGAAATATCATCCACATTACATTAATATAGCATAGAGGTATGCAAACAAATTCACCTTACATACGTCACTCCCTCAAAAGTACATACTAACTGGTGAGCGCACCCTAAACAGAAGGCCTAGAGTACATGTTTAGCCTAAAATGTCACTTGCAGAACTATACGTTACATTGTTGCGATTTTTATGTGAAATAATGCATTTGTGACCGGATATTTACGGTATTTGACTGGAACAATAGGCTGTACAGAAGACATAAACAAATTTGTTTTTGAGTCGGATTTGCATCCCGTAAATACTGCGTAAGATGCTGTGGTTAGATAAAGTTCTGTCAGTTAGGAGACCCATATATGTCCACATTCTTAAATGAACAGAGGTGAGTTAATTCACTTCTGTAAGTTAACATTTAAACCACGCTTGTATATACGGTGGATTCTATATCTATGTTACATATATACCGATCCCTCTCCCCACCCCGCCATCAAATAAGCAATACCCTTAGTTTAACTTCTTATTGTTGTACCTGTCTTGTAGTTTTTACGCAATCTTTCTCATTATGATATTGTTATATTGACGTCAAGTTGGTTACTTATTCCTTATTCCTTATTCCCGATTGAATAAGGAATAAGTAACCAGTTACCGATTTAATAAGGAATAAGTAACCAGTTACTTATTCCCGATTCAACTATTTATACATACATTTGGTTACTGATTCCTTATTCACAGCCAGCTGGGTATTCATTATTTATTTATAGTTCCATAAATAATTGGTTATAACTTCTTGAAGATTAAAAGCCCTTCACGGCATGCATTGGTGTTATTCTAACCCAGTTACAGAAATAGGAGTGTTCTTTGGTGCCAGCTAATTATAGCTGACTAGAGGCAAATCACGGACTATGTGGAGGAAGTGGTTAGGATATTGATAGGTATACATAATTACTAATTTGAAAAAGGATTTATTAGTTGTGTTAGATGTTGGGGTCGCGTCCTGTTTTGTATGGCGCGAAATATTAGTATTTGTATCCAAAAGCTTACTAATGGCTCAAGTAAACGTGAAACCACAAAAAACCATACAAGTGTGAAACTGGAGATTTCTCTTATGTGGTCCTAATGTGGTTAGAGAAGAATTATTTCAAGTATCTTCGGGTTTCGGAAGCCCTCAGTTGTCATCGAATGTTGTATTGAAGTCCTTGGAACTGGGTAAAGGAACATACGGGTAGGTGTAAGAAACACGCTCAGTGTGAGGCAAATCTAATAATACTTAGTGCGAATTAAACGCGTACCTAAACGATTTCGATTGCAACTTCTGATGAACAGTTTCTATTCAGGAATCTGTTCCAACATAAGCCAAAGTCATTGAAAGAATTTGTTTAACCGATTTCCAGAACTTGTTGCTACTTAAAGGGGTGGGTGGGTAAAGGATATGCGACAAGCAGATAATATCTTAATTATACAAGTGGGCCAATAGTCTCCTCTTTGCACAGTTTTGACATGGACTTTTCACAGACATTTATATCTAGGTGGTAGTGTCGAGCCACGAAATAAGTCCTGATGAATGTCAACGAGAGGAATCAGCAAAAAAAAGCGGACAACCTATGGGCACCGGGTATGAAAAAGACGCACAATCTGGATCGATCGCAAAGATTGTTATTATTGAACCCCTAACTAGAATATATCGATTTCAACGCGTCTCGGAGAACATCTAGTTAAGGATCTCTTCCAACTATATGAAAAGTTTAAAGAAAATTAGTCGACGCTATTTCTTGGAATCCGGAGACGAATACATGACAGCTGTAACAATGTCCATTGGCAGATTACCTCTTCAGTCCATATCTGGTTCCTACAGTTCACCACTAAAATTATATTGGCTTTTTATTATTGTATGATATTTTCTAAACAGATATATATATTTCACTCCCAAAAGCATTTTTGACGGCGTTTGTCTAATGCAAGCGGAAAACATACGAGGGTCTTTACGGATACCAGCATTATTTAAAACCATTATAATCTATGAACAGATTGCAGCCAAAGATTGCGATGCTTTAACCCTTACTCGGATAATTTTCATTTCAACCCCTGTTTGACATTCGGTAAAGAGTAACCAATCCCAAGAGTAGGAAACCTTAGAAGAGAAATAGTGAAGATGATTTCTAAGAATTTGCGGTTAAATAAAAGAGGTCGAGCACAGCACATGCGATCAGAATAGTATACCTTAAGTAAACAGTTAGGCCTCTACGTCACCTCTTTAGAGAGTTCTGACAATGGACCTTCCTTCATATTTTATCTCTGTGCGAAACCCGCGAAGGAAGTCCTGACGAATATCGTCTATAGGAAACAATAATGGGTAGAGGGTATGAAAAACACTAAAATGTTCATAGATTCTATCAAACTAACTGAACCTCTTCTAATACGATTTTAATTACACCGCCTCTTCGACATTATCTAAATAACAGAAAGGAAAAGTGGAAGAAAACACACCGAACGAATTTCCAGAAATTCTCAGCTAGATAAAGTTAGTTGAGAACAAAACATGACATAATATATTATAAATATTATAATAATTTTTACATTTGAGCTAATAAGTCTCCTATTTATACAGTTTTTACACATACCCATCCATGATATTGTAATACATTGAGTATCAGCCATTTGCATATAGCTCTCCATTTTAAGGATTTCATAGATTTAAGTGATCACCTGGTTGGTTTTGGGAAGTAGGCGTCCTCAACCCGACTAATTAGCCAATTGCGAAGGCAAAACATCACAGATTGTAGTGCGGATGAGATTACAGGATGGATGCTTTAATTTTATTGCGAATTAAGGTTAGAGTAGCATAAGTGTCCATGGAGATGAGTAGTCCCTATTAAAACCTAAATTGTATGTAACGATGATGTGAGTGCATTTGCAGTATTTGTGATGGGTGAATAGTAAATTGTGCAATATAGTAATTTAGAAGGGACGGTTGCGTTCTCTGGAGACGACATGAATTGATGTCATAATGAAAGATATGGTGCAAGGATATAGGAGAAATGAGGCTCAAAAGAATAATTTGACTGGCCTGATGAAGCACGAAACAGCAAAATAAGGGGCGCCATAGGGGGTTACCGGCTATGAAAAACACGCAAATGTTAATAAACGGTATCAATAGTTTGTACTCATGGAAACCTTACTTCTAGGAGTTTGATTTCGATGCCGCTTATACTGTTTTGAAATAGGACCCCTATCGAACAGCAGAAAAAATTTGAAGAAAATTCGTCGAGCCGATTTCGAGAAATTTGCGACTAAATAAAGGAAGTCGAGCAGATCATATGCCGTAAGATTATATACATGTGAGCCATTAGTCCCCTCTTTATAAGTCTTCACATGAGTCTTCCATGGATTATTTTATCTCTAGAAGATAGAGTCCACCTATGAAGAAAGTCCTGACGAATTTCGTGCAGACGAAACAGCAAAATAAGGGGCGCCATAGGGGTTACCGGCAATGAAAAACACGCAAATGTTAATAAACGGTATCAATAGTTTGTACTCATGGAAACCTTACTTCCTGGATTCTGATTTCGATGCCACTTATACTGTTTTGAAAAAGGACCCCTATCTAACAGCAGAAAAAATTTGAAGAAAATTCGTCGAGCCGATTTCGAGAAATTTGCTACTAAATAAAGGAAGTCGAGCAGATCACATGCCGTAAGATTATGTACATGTGAGCCATTAGTCCCCTCTTTATAAGTCTTCACATGATTCCTCCATGGATTATTTTCTCTCTAGAAGATAGAGTCCAGCTATGAAGAAAGTCCTGACGAATTTCGTGCAGACGAAACAGCAAAATAAGGGGCGCCATAGGGGTTACCGGCTATGAAAAACACGCAAATGTTAATAAACGGTATCAATAGTTTGTACTCATGGAAACCTTACTTCCAGGATTTTGATTTCAATGCCGCTTATACTCTTTTGAAATAGGACCCTTATCTAACAGCAGAAAAAATTTGAAGAAAATTCGTCGAGCCGATTTCGAGAAATTTGCAACTAAATAAAGGAAGTCGAGCAGATCACTTGCCGGAAGATTATATACATGTGAGCCATTAGTCCCCTCTTTATAAGTCTTCACATGAGTCCTCCATGGATTATTTTATCTCTAGAAGATAGAGTCCACCTATGAAGAAAGTCCTGGCGAATTTCGTGCAGACGAAACAGCAAAATAAGGGGCGCCATAGGGGTTACCGGCTATGAAAAACACGCAAATGTTAATAAACGGTATCAATAGTTTGTACTCATGGAAACCTTACTTGCGGGATTCTGGTTTCGATGCCGCTTATACCGTTTTGAAATAGGACCCCTATCTAACAGCAGAAGAAATTTGAAGAAAATTCGTCGAGCCGATTTCGAGAAATTTGCGACTAAATAAAGGAAGTCGAGCAGATCACATGCCGTAAGATTATGTACATGTGAGCCATTAGTCCCCTCTTTATAAGTCTTCACATGAGTTCTCCATGGATTATTTTATCTCTAGAAGATAGAGTCCAGCTACGAAGAAAGTCCTGACGAATTTCGTGCAGACGAAACAGCAAAATAAGGGGCGCCATAGGGGTTACCGGCTATGAAAAACACGCAAATGTTAATAAACGGTATCAATAGTTTGTACTCATGGAAACCTTACTTCCAGGACTTTGGTTTCGATGCCGCTTATACTGTTTTGAAATAGGACACCTATCTAACAGCAGAAAAAATTTAAAGAAAATTCGTCGAGCCTATTTCGAGAAATTTGCGACTAAATAAAGGAAGTCGAGCAGATAATATGCCGTAAGATTATATACATGTGAGCCATTAGTCCCCTCTTTATAAGTCTTCACATGAGTCCTCCATGGATTATTTTATCTCTAGAAGATAGAGTCCACCTATGAAGAAAGTCCTGACGAATTTCGTGCAGATGAAACAGGAAAATAAGGGGCGCCATAGGGGTTAACGGCTATGAAAAACACGCAAATGTTAATAAACGGTATCAACAGTTTGTACTCATGGAAACATTACCTCCAGGATTTTGATTTCGATGCCGCTTATACTGTTTTGAAATAGGACCCCTATCTAACAGCAGAAAAAATTTAAAGAAAATTCGTCGAGCCGATTTCGAGAAATTTGCGACTAAATAAAGGAAGTCGAGCAGATCACATGCCGTAAGATTATATACATGTGAGCCATTAGTCCCCTCTTTATAAGTCTTCACATGAGTCCTCCATGGATTATTTTATCTCTAGAAGATAGAGTCCAGCTATGAAGAAAGTCCTGACGAATTTCGTGCAGACGAAACAGCAAAATAAGGGGCGCCATAGGGGTTACCGGCTATGAAAAACACGCAAATGTTAATAAACGGTATCAATAGTTTGTACTCATGGAAACCTTACTTCCAGGATTTTGGTTTCGATGCCGCTTATACTGTTTTGAAATAGGACCCCTATCTAACAGCAGAAAAAATTTAAAGAAAATTCGTCGAGCCGATTTCGAGAAATTTGCGACTAAATAAAGGAAGTCGAGCAGATCACATGCCGTAAGATTATATACATGTGAGCCATTAGTCCCCTCTTTATAAGTCTTCACATGAGTCTTCCATGGATTATTTTATCTCTAGAAGATAGAGTCCACCTATGAAGAAAGTCCTGACGAATTTCGTGCAGACGAAACAGCAAAATAAGGGGCGCCATAGGGGTTACCGGCTATGAAAAACACGCAAATGTTAATAAACGGTATCAATAGTTTGTACTCATGGAAACCTTACTTGCAGGATTTTGATTTCAATGCCGCTTATACTCTTTTGAAATAGGACCCTTATCTAACAGCAGAAAAAATTTAAAGAAAATTCGTCGAGCCGATTTCGAGAAATTTGCAACTAAATAAAGGAAGTCGAGCAGATCACTTGCCGGAAGATTATATACATGTGAGCCATTAGTCCCCTCTTTATAAGTCTTCACATGAGTCCTCCATGGATTATTTTATCTCTAGAAGATAGAGTCCACCTATGAAGAAAGTCCTGGCGAATTTCGTGCAGACGAAACAGCAAAATAAGGGGCGCCATAGGGGTTACCGGCTATGAAAAACACGCAAATGTTAATAAACGGTATCAATAGTTTGTACTCATGGACGCCTTACTTGCAGGATTCTGGTTTCGATGCCGCTTATACCGTTTTGAAATAGGACCCCTATCTAACAGCAGAAGAAATTTGAAGAAAATTCGTCGAGCCGATTTCGAGAAATTTGCGACTAAATAAAGGAAGTCGAGCAGATCACATGCCGTAAGATTATGTACATGTGAGCCATTAGTCCCCTCTTTATAAGTCTTCACATGAGTCCTCCATGGATTATTTTATCTCTAGAAGATAGAGTCCACCTATGAAGAAAGTCCTGACGAATTTCGTGCAGACGAAACAGCAAAATAAGGGGCGCCATAGGGGTTACCGGCTATGAAAAACACGCAAATGTTAATAAACGGTATCAATAGTTTCTCTCATGGAAACCTTACTTCCAGGATTTGGTTTCGATGCCGCTTATACTGTTTTGAAATAGGACCCCTATCTAACAGCAGAAAAAATTGAAAGAAAATTCGTCGAGCCGATTTCGAGAAATTTGCGACTAAATAAAGGAAGTCGAGCAGATCACATGCCGTAAGATTATGTACATGTGAGCCATTAGTCCCCTCTTTATAAGTCTTCACATGAGTCCTCCATGGATTATTTTATCTCTAGAGGATAGAGTCCAGCTATGAAGAAAGTCCTGACGAATTTCGTGCAGACGAAACAGCAAAATAAGGGGCGCCATAGGGGTTACCGGCTATGAAAAACACGCAAATGTTAATAAACGGTATCAATAGTTTGTACTCATAGAAACCTTACTTCCAGGATTTTCATTTCGATGCCGCTTATACCGTTTTGAAATAGGACCCCTATCTAACAGCAGAAAAAAATTTAAAGAAAAGTCGTCGAGCCGATTTCGAGAAATTTGCGACTAAATAAAGGAAGTCGAGCAGATCACATGCCGTAAGATTATATATATGTGAGCCATTAGTCCCCTCTTTATAAGTCTTCACATGAGTCCTCCATGGATTATTTTATCTCTAGAAGATATAGTCCACCTATGAAGAAAGTCCTGACGAATTTCGTGCAGACGAAACAGCAAAATAAGGGGCGCCATAGGGGTTACCGTCTATGAAAAACACGCAAATGTTAATAAGCGGTATCAATAGTTTGTACTCATGGAAACATTACTTCCAGGATTTTGATTTCGATGCCGCTTATACTGTTTTGAAATAGGACCCCTACCTAACAGCAGAAAAAATTGAAAGAAAATTCGTCGAGCCGATTTCGAGAAATTTGCGACTAAATAAAGGAAGTCGAGCAGATCACATGCCGTAAGATTATATACATGTGAGCCATTAGTCCCCTCTTTATAAGTCTTCACATGAGTCCTCCATGGATTATTTTATCTCTAGAAGATAGAGTCCAGCTATGAAGAAAGTCCTGACGAATTTCGTGCAGACGAAACAGCAAAATAAGGGGCGCCATAGGGGTTACCGGCTATGAAAAACACGCAAATGTTCATAAACGGCATCAATAGTTTGTACTCACGGAAACCTTACTTCCAGGACATTGGTTTCGATGCTGCTTATACTGTTTTGAAATAGGACCCCTATCTAACAGCAGAAAAAATTTAAAGAAAATTCGTCGAGCCGATTTCGAGAAATTTGCGACTAAATAAAGGAAGTCGATCAGATCACATGCCGTAAGATTATATACATGTGTGCCATTGTGTCCCGTTATTGTACTGCTTTGTTGAATAAATCTACGTTTAATAATTTTGGTCAATTGCGGGTCATAGTTAACACATGATGTCATTCATGTATATAACGTGGTCATTGGTTTTGCAATTCAGTAGCTCGACTTTAATCACGTACTGGTTTATGTTCGCCAATGCTCTTAGGAGGTCGTTGTGTTTATCGCTCGTGGCGTTGAAGCTGTCCACCGGAATGGCCTACATTCCTTAATCTGACCTGTTTCAATAAACAACCTCGCAGAATCAAATCCGTCGTCATGATCGCACCTGACTTCAGGTCGTTATGGAGCGCATTTGCTATTCTTATCGGCCCTTCAGACTTTTCTGAATAGTGTGTAGTAACCGACATCGCGGGCAAGGCGATGGTACGCGACTATTCCTTCGATCCAAAACCATCCTTTATGTCACGCAATTTTGCGAGTTGCCAAGGTTGACAGTGCCGACCTTTGTACGCTTCAGCATGGCAGATGAGCCGTTTAAAGCTGGTGATGGTTCTCGCCGTGGCCCCAGGAGGTTGATGGACTTTAGGGTCACACCAGTTAAGGCGCCTAGTGGCGGACATGATGGTAGCTAATTGCACGCGGTCACCGCCGCCCTGGCAGAGGTAGCCAATGACGTGAGGCAAGCAAATTTGGGTATCGAAAAAGATACCGAATTCTTTGTGATTTAAGACAGCAAGGAACTTTGCTATGTTGGACACCCGTATTCGAATATCCATGGCCAATGTTCTAGGTTGCGAGTTTCTCCATATGTTAGAGGATGAGGACTTCAAAATTTCTTTTTGTAGCATCACATGCATGTATGTGTCATGGGTGGACATCAAATCATTTTTGCGGCGGCAGATTGAGAAATAGTATTTAGTTCTCCACCGCAAAAGAAGGACTGAAGTTGTGATCTCCATTTGTTCTTTGTTATACATAACATATATTGAAATCCATATCTCTAGAAATCGGCCCCATAAATTTTCAATAAATTTATCAAGTGATGGAGCAGATCCAAAGACAGAATTCTCCAAGAGGCGCTGATATGAAACTTATCGCAGTACAGTATCTGTAGCTACACAATATCGATACAATCGACAGCCATATAACGTTTTTTTCATATCCGATACCCAGAAATACCCCCCCCCCATTTCAGTGATTCCTCTCACTTCGTCAAGATTTATTTCGTGGTTTCTACATATTACCAGACATAAAGACTCAAAAATAGCCAATGTAAAACTCTGTAAAGAGGTATATATATATATATATATATATATATATATATATATATATATATATATATATATATTTAATTTAATCAGACACCTTTTTTGAAAAGTGTTACTAAAATCTGCTAAAGGGCTGTAACACTTCACTAATGTGGGTATCCATAACGACTTTCCCAGTAATCACTTTGTTCTCGATTAATGCAGTTAATATATCTTGTAGGAGACAAACATATCCATATGTACAATCTTTCAAAAGAAAGATCGATCACGGGGTCATTTAGGCGGGAACCGTAGGATCTAGATTAGGATAGAAGAGGCAATATCCTATTGGTCATCGTTATAACGATCGTATAATGATCTCATTGGGTTTGAAGGGTTGTCATAGCCGGGGGCGGATGTGGGAAATAAGCACCCACTTCCCTTGGAAATCTCCCAATGGCTTGCATCTGATAGAGCCTCTGGCAACCATATCCAGCTCCAGGCCTTCACGAGTGGCGGAACCTGTTTAAACTGATTGGAGAAGGGATGACAGGCTAGCTTCTAGCGCCTCAAAACCAGATGCTTCGGGCAGATGGGGTTCTTTAACCTTAGGAGAAGGTAAACTCCGATTTCAAACCTTCGCTGCCTTGCGACTATACCCTCTCATGTGAAAGGCTAATGGAGTAACCCCAACAGAAAATCAGGAGACGGAGTCCCTAAGGCTTGTCCTCTCCCTTGGATTCATCCGCTGCATGGAGAAGGGGGCGGGGGGGGGGTCAGCTGCATGGGCAACAGCTCATTCTCCATATCACCCTGCCCAGGCTTGCGTCCTACATAGGACACTTCAACTTCGCTCCACAGCGTCGACACAAGACCGGAATCAGCAGTTTACCGTTTATAAGTCACCGCTCGATTTGCCTAGAGCCAGACGCCAGTCGTTGCTTCTGACGGTGGGAGAGACCAACGTGTTTTACTGGACAGCTACAGCCCGCCTCAAACTGGGCAGCCCCAGCCAATAAGGTGCCCTCCCGCCACAGTTCGCCTGCCTTGCTGGGTGCGTAAGGCTTAAGGTACGCGAGAAAGTGAACAAGCGGACTGCAACTACTGCACCAAGAAATAACAAAATAAAAATAAAACAGAAGACTTTCAGATGATCTCCAGACAATCAGTGATGTTCGTAAGACTTCAGTCATCAACGACGAACTTGCAAGGCTCCAGGTCGACATTGCCTCACTACAGTAGACACGACTACCAGATTATGGGTACCACAGAGAAAAGAGCGCAGATGAAGCCAGAGAGTTTGGTGTTGGATTCGCTGTCAGGAACCTTCTGCTGTGGATGATAGAACCCTGCCAACAAGGAAATGGAAGACTGCTATCCCTCCGCCTCCACACCACAAATGGGCCTGTCAACCTGATCAGCGCTTACGCTCCCACACTAAGATCGTGCACAGATACCAAGGATGAGTTTTATCGCTCATCGACAAAATTCCCAAGGAAGAGACCTTGATTTTGCAGGGCGACTTTAATGCTAGGGTGGGTACCGATCATGACTCATGGCCCTCCTGTCTTGGCCAGTTTGGCGTTGGGAAGATGACTGAGAAAGGGCAGCGCCTTCTAGAGATATGCTCGTCTCACAAACTGAGCATCACCAATTCATTCTTTCGGACGAGGCCACAGCACAAAGTGTCTTGGAGGCATCCCCGGTCTTAACACTGGCACCAGCTGGACTTGATCGTTACAAGACGGTCAGCTATGAAGGGTGTGCTTTTTGCCCGTACCTTCCATAGTGCTGACTGCGACACCGTCCACTCCCTGGTGTGCTGCAAAATGAAGGTTCAGCCAAAAGAAGATCCACCGCTCTAGGCATTTGGGTCAACCAAGCATTGATCTGAGCAAGACATCAAATCCAGAATAGGCTGAGGAATTCACCTATGCTCTTTCCAACACGTTTGACTCAGAACCCCCAGACGGCAGTGCCAAATAAAGATGGGATCACATCAGACAGAATGTATACAGCACAGCCACATCTTTGGTAAGATTACTACTCCGAACTATACTCCAAAGAGAACCACGTGACCAAGAATGCCCTCAACGCTATTCAAAAGGTCCCTCTCATGGCCGAACTGGACGAGAAACCTACTGTAGACGAACTAAAGAAGGCCTTAGAGAAACTGTCCCTAGGTAAATCCCCAGGGAAGGAAGGACAGCAGAACTCATCAAGTGTGGATGTAGCGTGCTGCTTACACACCTGCACGACCTCCACTGCCAGTGCTGGGACAAAGATGCAGTGCCTCAGGACTTTTGAGACGCTAACATCATAACCCTGTACAAGTACAAGGGCGACAGAAGCGACTTCAACAACTACGGGGGCATGTCACTTTTCAGCATGGTGGGTAAGGTTTTCGCACGCGTCATCCTGAACAAACTGCAGACGCTTGCTGACAGAGTTTACCCAGAGTCGCATTGCGGGTTTCGCGCAGAGAGGTCCACAATCTGCATGATCTTCTCTATCAGGCAACTGCAGGAAAAATGCAGAGAACAACACAGACCCCTCTTCCTGGCCTTTATAGACGGATTCTTCACAATCCTGGCGAAACTTGGTTGCCCTCCAAATTTGCCAAGCATGATCCAGTCCTTCCACGATGACATGAAAGGCACAGTGCAGTACGATGGCTCAACATCCGACCCCTTTGACATCCGCAGTGGAGTTAAACAGGGATGTGTACCTGCCCCCACGCTCTTCGGCATCTTCTTCGCAGTCCTGCTCAAGCACGCCTTTGGGACGTCCACAGAAGGGATTTACCTGCGCACACGATCACACGGCAGACTGTTCAAACCTTGCACGAGTGAAGACAAAGAGCAAAGTGCGTGAAGTAACCATCAGGGACATACTCTTATTAGACGATGCTGCTCTAGCCACCCACACAGAAGCTGAGCTTCAGCGCCTGGTGGCCCGCTTTGCTAAAGCATGTGATGAGTTTGGGTTAACCATAAGCCTAAAGAAAACAAACGTGATGGTTCAGGACGCTGATCCCCCAAGCATCATCATGAACAACTACGAACTTGAGGTGGTGAGTCAGTTCATGTACCTCGGCTCTACCATCACCAACAGCCTCTCGCTCCAGGTTGTCGCAGAGAGTGTGGAACAACAGCATGTTGACCAAGAACACTAAGATCACCGTGTTCTGTGCATGCGTGCTAAGCACTCTCATGTACGCCAGTGAAACCTGGACTCTGTACGCCTCACAAGAGAAAAGACTGAGCGTCTTTCACATGCGATGCCTCATAACGCATACTCGGGATCACCTGGAGCGATCAAGTAACAAACAACGAGGTGCTCCAGCGTGCCAAGATTCTCAGCATGATCAAACTCCTCTGCCAACGCCGCATCAGATGGCTGGGCATGTACGTCGGATGGATGACGGACGGATCCCCAAAGACATTCTTTATTCGGAACTCGCCTCTAGCAAAAGGTCGATTGGACTGCCACGTCTCCGCTTCAAGGATGTCTGTAAGCATGACACGAAAGCCCTTGAAATCGATTTCAATATCTGGGAAGAGCTTACTCTAGACAGATCAAGCTGGCGACATGCTCTGATCACTGGTCTGAAAGCCGGAGAGGACAAGCAATGCTTGCTAGCTGATGAAAGACGATTACAGAGGAAGAAGAAGCCGCTCCAACCAACACCAGACGCAACCTTCAAGTGCAGCAAGTGCAGCATTGACTGCCACTCCCACATCGGACTACTTAGCCACATCAGACGCTGCACAACCACCAACCGGGACATCTCTCATGGGTGCAGTTCCATCGTCTCTCGAGACTAACGGATCCCAACAACAACAATGAGCTCCTTATTTATCTTAATCAGCTCGAAAATTCTCATTTAAATATTTTCTACTGTTATAATGGGTCCCTAACTAGATACTGTCCAACAGACACCGAAACCAAAATCCTCTATCTATCTATCTCTCTATCTATCTATCTATCTATCTATCTTCTTTTGCTAGCCGAGAAAATCTCAAAATCGGCTGTCGAATTTTTAAAAACTTTTCCTCATGTTGGAAACGATACCGGGTTAAATCCAGCTGAAGATGCGTTGAAATCAAATTCCTTTTAGAAGGGGTTTAAATGTTACAAATATTTAACGAATCTGTCCACATTGTGCGTAAGTTTTCATACCCAATAACCATAGGAAGCCGCTAATTTCGCTGATTCTTATCGACGAAATTCTTCAGGACGTCCTTCTTAGGTCGCCTCTATCCAACAGAGGTAAAATCGTAAGGAAGGTTCCCTTTAAAAACTCTTCAAAGAGTGATCGTACTGTCCCAACTGTATACTTAAAATATAATTTTCTTATGGCAGGCAGTGTACCCAAATCCGTTATACAGCCAAACGTTTCTCGGAATCGGCTTGACTAGTTTTCGTTAACATTTTCCCACTATTGGAGCACTGTTGTTTATATTTGACTTAATTTATATCTTATTTATTTATTTGTCAGCTTTAAAATCTTTTTAATTTTTAATGTGATATGTCAGTATAATGTAGTTTCGTTTAGTAGGAAATATTCTTTTTCCAGAAAATAGTTTGCCCTTGACTCTTCATTTTTGTAAACATAAAGCTGACCTGTTTCTCGACCTTAATTCAAAATTAGTAATAGTCAAGCGAATAAGTTATTTTTTATTTATTTGTATTGTGGGAATAATAAGGTTGAGATCGTGGCTGTTTTGGATATATGACACTCGACTTGTAAATAGCTTTTAGTGAAGTAAACAACTTTTATTCTCGGAGTAATAAGGATACAGGGGCTACGTGATATTTTATATATAAACATGATCACGTTATCCTCTATTTTGCAATTAGAAATTTCCAAAATTGCGGATTACTTAGATTAAATAGTGATGTTTAGAGATCGATCTCACTGTCTGGGCTTAAAAACGCTTGATGTCAAGTCGTATCCTTCTGTTGTAGCCAGTTTTTTAAATTATATGTTAATTTTTTTCAGATTATTTGGATTCTAAAAGATTAATTCATTTCTATGGAAATAATTGCTGTGCTCATACAGAATTCTTGAAATAAGACATTTCGTAAAAGTACTATTATCGCCTTCCTTCTTGGATTCTTCGTCGGGACTCGAACTTGAAATCATCAAAACATTTTATTATTACGACTTCTAAACTTTTATTCGTGGATTATACTTGGAGTTTGTTTTTTGGATTTGATTTTTAAAACCGTAAGTTCTTATTCTTTTATTTTTACAGCATTTTCCCAGAGAAATAAATTATTTTATTAAATTTTTCAAAGTTTGCTGTTTTCATTCTTTCTTGCGATGCTGTTTATTCGAGCCTAAACATGTAACATAAGAATTGTGGGCTCATCCGGGATTTTGAAATTTGGCTAAGATATTTTAGAAAACGTTGTTGTCTTTTTAATTTGAATTCCCTATGTTTTTGAAGTCTTAGTGAAATCGACCAACATTTTCTACAACGTCAACAAAAGTGGAAATCTTTCTGTCAAATCCTACCCCGAAACAATAAGATCTTTTAAAAAAGATGAATTGATTCAACTTTCCAGAAAATACGATATTTCTGAGGTAAAGGCTTCCTTAACGAAACAAGAAATAAGAAACATTTTGGTTCAGCTTTTGGCGGAAAAGAATTTGTTTGGATAAAAATGCTTTGCTTTTGATCAGTAAGTTTGTATCAGACTATGAAATAAAAGTGAAGGAATTAGAATTAAAGTACAATATAAGCAGGAAAAAGAGAAAGAAGGATAAATGCAGTTACAAGAAAGAACAAATGCAGATACAATATGAGAGAGAGAGAGAGAGAGAGAGAGAGAAAACGTGGAAGCGTTGTGCGTAGCCATTCTGATCTATTAACTTACGATTGGCAATGTACAAGGATCCCGACCTGTCAGACTTCCGATTCCCGATCATCCAAGCTTTGTAAGCTAGGGCTCAGGTAAAGGAAGATAATAAACCTTTACGTAAATTAAAATTACCGGAAGCCATTACAGATATCTGACGCCAAGATTTCAGAATGAGCAAAACTGTGACGCGTCTCTACGTGCAAACGCAAAGAAAGCATTATCGGGTACCGTGAGGAAGTGTAAGAACAGGCGTTCCTCTAAATTCCTTACTCGAAAAGGTTTAATGTATAGGGAATACTCTACACTTGATAGGAAGTTCTTGCAACTAGTGGTCCCCCATAAATCCAGGTCGCATATACTCGAGGTCACGCAGGAGTCGAGTATGGAGGGTCATTTAGGCATGAAGAAAACAACAGAGAGGGTACTAAGAGAATTTTATTGGCCTGGTGTCAATAGCGACGTAGAGCGGTTCTGTCGCTTGTGCGAAGTTTGTCAGAAAACTGTCTCTAAGGGCAGTGTAACTAGAGTACCGTTAGGTCAAATGCCATTGATATATACTCCGTTTAAAAGAGTGGCCGTTGACATTGTGGGACCTATCTGTCCACATACAGATCGGAATAACTGACACATGTTGACGCTGGTAGATTGCGCTACCAGATACCCCGAAGCCATAGCTTTGCCATCGATTGAAACCGAACGTGTATCCGAAGCGCTTGATGACATGTTCAGCAGGGTCCGGGTGCCCGAAGAGGTTCTTACGGATTGTGGAGCTCAATACACCTCAGATCTTATGGCATAAATTAGAAGGTTGTTGTGCCTTAAACAGTTGCGCACGACACCCTACCACCCATTGTGCAATGGGTTGGTAGAGAAATTGAACGGGACGTTGAAGCAACTGTTACGACGGAATAAACTTAAAGACCTAATAATGTTTCCTACCTTAAATAAACTCAGCATGTTTTTGTTTCTTCTATGTTTTTTAATTTCATGGTGTTTGTGTTCGTAATCTTATCATTATATATGTTTTTTTATCTTGTATGTGTTGTCTAATGTTGTAAAGCGCTGTGTAAAGATTAGGCGCTATACAAAGTTCTTATTATTAGTAGTAGTATGTATGCTGAAAGACCTAAGGATTGGGGTAGGTATCTGAACGCAATTCTGTTCGCGTATCGTGAGGTTCCTCATAAAAGCTTTGGATTCTCCGCGTTTGAACTATTGTACGGAAGGACAGTTCGTGGTCCTATGCGCATTTTACTCGAACTGTGATCAAACGAAGTCGCGGACGAAGAAGTCAAGACTAATTACCAATACGGAGTAGATTTGCGCGAACGATTAGAGAGTACATGTCGAATGACGCAAGACAAACTCGCGAAATCTAATCGTAGGTACGCGAAGTACTACAACCGAGGAACGCGGAGTAAAACGTTTGATGTAGGCAATCAAGTGTTCGTGCTTCTCCCAACAAATGAAAATAAGCTGATATTCCAATGGAAAGGGCAATACGAAGTCAAACAGGTGAAAGGCGAAATGGACTAAATCATTGACGTGGAGGGTAAGTCCAATATATTTCACGCCAATATGCTTAAGTTCTACCTAGAAAGACCTAGACAAATAATAAATAAAGGGGTCTTGAATGTAGGATGCATAGCGGTGATAAAGGATAAGTCGTGTGACGAATCGGAATCGTCTCCAGTACAGAAATACCCCTTGAATACCCCGTTGACGTAGGGAAAGAAGGTATTGACCAGATCAATGTATGCCAGAATTTATCAGTGGGTCAGCATACACAGATATTGGAGGTTTTGTCCCAGTACCCTGACGTGTTTACGGACAAACCGGGCCATACTGGATTGATTCAACACGAGATCAAGTTGAATACCTCTGAGCCAATCAGGATTAAAGAATATCCAATACCCTTTAATGCGCGGGAGACAATCAGCGAAGAAGTGGGGAAAATGTTAGACAAGGAAGTGATAGAACCTTCCAGTTCCCCGTACTCGTCCCCGTTGTGTTAATCAGAAAGAAAGACGGGAAGAACCACTTCTGCATTGATTTTCGGCAATAGAACAAAATCACCGTGTTCGACAGAGAACAAATGCCAGATATGGAAAGTTTATTTTCGAACTTGGCAGGTCATAAATACATTCCCAAATTAGACCTTACCAAGGGATATTGTCAGATACCAATCGCTGAAATGTCCGCGAGTTAACGGCATTCGCGAATCCGAAAGGTCTTTATCAATTTAAAGATATGCCTTTCGGTTTAGTCAACGCCGGTGCGTCATGCATTCGTCTCATGCGCAAACTGTTAAACGGTATGGAAAACGTCGACAGTTTTGTAGATGATATCTTTGTTTATACACATACCCATGGATAAACATGTTAAGGTATTACGGGATCTGTTCGATAGACTTCACACTGCAAATCTTAAAGCCAAGCCCACCAAATGTAGTATAGGGTATTTCAGCATAGAGAGTTTGGAACATCTCGTGAGTGGATTCGGTCAGTTGAAACCTCGCCCAGATAAAATAGGAGCAATCAAAGATGCACCTAGACCAGAAACTAAAAAACAAGTACGATCTTTCCTATGTTTGACTGGGTTTTACAGGAAATGTGTCCCCAATTTTGCGGCTATTGCCAGCCCATTAACCGACTTGATTAAGACAGGGCAACCGAATAAAGTTCCCTGTGGTGTGTCCCAGGAAAAAGCATTTAATGCTCTAAAACAGAAACTGGTAAGTGTACCAATCTTAAAGTTACCAGAATTGAACAAAACTTTTGTGCTGAGGACTGATGCGTCCGATACGGGTCTTGGGGCTGTTTTACTACAGAAGCAAGAGGGGATGAAATAACCCATTGCTTATGCAAGTAGGAAATTGCTCCCTAGGGAGAAAAACTATTCCGTGATTGAGATGGAGTGCCTAGCCTTAGTATAGGGGATAGGAAAATTCCATACGTACCTTTTCGCGAGAGAGTTTACCTTACAAACGGACCATCAGTCGCTCTTATAATTGAACAAAGCAAAGGTCACCAATGCAAGATTGGTGCGTTGGGCGTTGTCTTTGCAATCGTATAGTTTCCGGATCGAAGTGATTCAAGGATCGGAAAATGTGGGTGCTGATTTTTAAGTAGGGTGTAATTAGCAGATCATTTTCGTTCAGTATTCAAATTGGAAGTTTTAACAATTGTTTATGTTCACATTCCGTGATTTTTCTAAAAGTGATACCACTTTTTTTAGAGGGGAGGTATTGTCACGGAATTAAATTATTTTATTTATTGAATACATGTACTCGGGTTTCGTTTTTTGTTACAACGTTACCCGAGGATGATTTATGTATATTGTGTCGTATTTCGAAATAGTGAGTTCGGTTGATCCCATGCCGCAGGTGCGAAGTACTATCGATGGGACGAACCAATGCATATAATGCACAGACTATGTTTGTGTATAAATATTTCACCATACCTAAGTTTCTTTACAATACGAAATAGTCTTGTCAGCCGGTAGTCTGCTTCAAAAACTTGCACATCTTCAGCTGTAGAGGTATGTAAGTTTATTAATTTCTAGTTTATAAGCTATAACTACTGTACTACCACGTTTATTTTTTAATCTTTGCTATGTAGCTTTGGTTTACGAAGTATAATGCACATATTTCTATTCTCGTTTTCTACTTAGCAAGGGATTTATATTAGTAATGAAAAGCTACATTTTCTCAAAAAAACTGTTTAATATAGTAGGATTTTTATCGAGCAAGATTAGGTTTATTTTTTAACTTGTCATTATTGTGCTGATAATGTAATCTATATAACTTACCGTGTATAACGTCATTACGTTATTATGCCCGTGTCATGTATAGTATACTGTATTGGATATATTTTCAGCTGTCTGTGACTGGAACGTCTGTGACTGAAGTGTCTGTGTCTGTGTCTGTGGCCAGAGTGTCTGTGTCTGGAGTGACCGGAGTGTCTGTGTCTGGAGTGACCGGAGTGTCTGTGTCTGGAGTGACCGGAGTGTCTAATGTCCTGGGTGTCCGGATTGTCTAATGTCCGGGGTGTCCGAAGTGTATAATGTCCGGAGTGTATAATGTTCGGAGTGTTCCGAGTGTTTCGAAGTGTTCCAAGTGTCCAGAGTCTGTAGCAACTGTGAAGCTGAAACAAAGTGTACTGATGACGGAATGTCTCCGTACATGTAATTTGTTAGCCGTGGGCTAATTTTGGGGTTCGTAAAACCCAGCGTATCTTTCGGGACTGTACAGATAAGTTGTATATCTGTCCCTCTCGAGGGCTTTTAAACAAGACCACGTAATGTGCATTGAGACTGATGGTTCGATGGGCTTTACTTTGTTGAAACAAATTTTGAGTGATGTAAATGACACTGGCATTACGATGATGCCCTTTGCGTGTAAACCAAAGTTTAATTTCTTCTTCGTCTTCTCCTAACATGTCGAAAATGACCAAATGGGTTTGACGGGAGTCAGACACGATTGCATCGTCTTCTTTAGGAATGCCTCCCACAAATACGATGGAATCGCCTTGACTTTCTCGCAAGAGGCTGTACTCCGATTGCCACACTTTGTAACACCACACGATGCGTTGACGTGGACGATCGATCAAATGATGTTTATGTTTGACAAATTCGGTTTTGCCTGAACCGCTAGGTCCATCATTGAGTATGTTAAAGGGATGGCGAAGACACAAAGCCTCCAAACTGGCACAATCTAAGTGTTTGTCGATGACTTTCACAGTCGAGGAAGAGGGAGCAGAGGTAGCCATAGTGTCAGGAATGTCACTTGTGGCACGAAAACAGACAAGACAAGAGTTTTTATACTTTTTTTCAGGACACGTTTACTGAATGTTTTAAACATGAACACGAAAGACAAAAATACATAAAAGCCAAAGGATTAAGTACAACGATGAAAGGCACATGAAAACGATCAACGTGGAAAAGAAACAAATTTCTGTACAATATGTTTTGGTTAATGTTCTGACCAGTTCAACAGGGGGTAAGGTCAAAGAAGTGTCCTCCCGAAAGGGCCTTTCAGGAATGTACACGACAGTCCTGTTCTGAGTGACGAGTTCTTCTTCTGGTACTGTCACTAACACAGGTTGAAAAGTGACTATTTTTCTTTGGACGTTGAAAGGAAGGATCACAACTCTCGAGCATACTGGGCCACTTCTTGGGTCCAAGCCCCAAAACCCCCTTTTTTCCAGGTACGTACATCTGTCCAGTGGGGGTGTAAGTCACAAGCTACACACACATCGTCATACACATCTTCAGTAGCTAAAAGTTGACGAATCGTTTTTTCTCGTAGAGAAGTATCCAGATAAAAACGCAAGGCTTTGAGCAAAATGAGTCTTTCGAGACCATTTAAGGCCATTTGGGTGGTAAGTACTGTTCGTAAAGAGTCCACAAGGAATCGGCTGGTAAACCAAATCCAAGAAAACAAGTCACTAAGACACACACCACTTGTCGACCCAGATTGAACGGAAACAGTTCTTGAAATAATTGATGGTAATGATCCATGGTTTGAATATGGTCATTGAGTTCCTTCCACGGAATCTGTTCAATCACATGTGATAAAAGCCTTGGCATGGCAGCCTGTATTTATACTTTTTTCGGATGCAATAAATGTACTTTCTGCCTAGAGATATTCGTTTTCTCTCTGTTATAATCCATTGTGGGGTTGTTGTTTTTTTCGGTGGTGGTGGGGGGGGGGGGGGGGCTCGTCTACTCGTGTTGTAATTTCCGATGAACAAGATCATGTTGAATCATGTTGAATCTAACTGCAAGATTAAACTACGCAGTGCATTTGTATGAAATATGGCAGTATTATCGATAAAATCTTGTTAAATGACTGCTGACTAATTAACCTGGATGAACTTTCAGATATCATATTTTGCCAGAGTGACATTGCAAATGAGTTTGTAAACACATACCACCTGCCTGACCCGGATCACTTGAGTACATGAGAGGGGATTGGAAACTCAATCCTACAGTCTGGGTGATTACAAACATCTGTCTGTGTTTTCCAGTAGGGAATCCAAATACTCCATGTGCTAACCTACACTCCAAAATTCGTTCTACAGTTCGTTCAGAAGTTTCCTCTTTCTCTAAACAGATGTTACATAAAAGATGTTTGTAATTCTTCGACTTTTCTTCCTCAATTCGTTGCAGTAGGTCTATCTTGAAGTAACGAAAAACATGAACATGTCGATCGTTTGCGACCTCAAAGTGTTGAACAATGTCTGACCACCGAAACAATTTCTGACGAATCTGTTCTCTTATAGCATTTAGGTACCAGTGGTTAAACATCTGGTGACGTAATGAATGCAATTGTTCTTTACGTTTCACTTGAATTTTTGCCAGTGCTCGGTACATCCGTTCTCTCAACTCCACGGGCAAGCCACGAATGTTCTCTTCTAAAGTATCCATGAATAGGTCATACTAAATCCTCTTTTGTCTGTCACAAGAAATGTAATGTCTACACAGACATGGTTTTACTTCAGTAGCGAATCTAAAAGGTTCAATTACTAACCTACAGATCACAGTTCGTTCAGCAGTTTCCTCTTTCACTAAGTTGACGTTGCGTAAAAGAAGTTGGTAACTCTTTAACTCTTCTTCTGGAATTCGGTGCAGTATGTTTACATTGTAAGAAATAGAATCATAAATAACAAGTCAGTCCTATTTAAAACCAAGGGGTAGCTTATGAAGGTCTGACCAATGAAACACTTTCTGATGAATCAGTCCTTTTATAGCATTCAGGTACCAATGATTCAAACACCGGTGACGTAACGGATGCAACTGTTCTTTACGTTTCACTTGTATTTTGACCAGTTCTCGGTAAATGCGTTCTCTCAACTCCACAGGCAAAGCACGAATGTTCTCTTGTAAAGTATCCATTCAGGGATTACTGATATTGTCCTACTAAAGGTAAATAGTGACAACTGGGAGACCATCGAGCATGTTCCAGTTAAGCTGAATCTTGCGGTTCCCAGTGGTGAAGTGACACATCGCAACTGAAGCACTTGACTTTATCCCCATTCGCCCAAGTAGACAAATCCGGCTCTGGCTAATTCTTCGGGGGTTGGTCCTCCCAGATACTTAGGCCATTTTCCTTTGAAAGATTGAAAACGATTTTCAAAGTTGCAGTATTCAGACAAACGCACATGGAAAGAATATTCGTCTTTCACAGGTTCGTTTCTGCTGTGAACCTTGTGTCTTCAGATGTTGTTGGTAACAGACTGGACTGACAAAAGTGCACTGACAAGTAGGGCAATGCACTCGTTCTTGTCCTTCGTCCAGACAGGGTTGAAAGGCCAAACATCCTGAGCATTTAGATTTTTGAATAGTTTTCCAGGCTCTTTTCCATTCTGCAGTGTCGTTCTTGTTGTTATAGGTTCGTCCCACCACAATAGCCCTGGCAAAACAAATGTGGTCTTGAGGGTTGTGAATTTGGACAAGACTCTTTCTGGTGCTGCGAAGGTTGTTCACCAATAACACCTTTTTGCGTTGTCCGGTCCCTTGAGGAGGAGAGACTTGTGTCATGTCCAGTGTGGCTTTTCCATCGGTGATGTCAAACTTGTCATTGGATTGTTGCACGTGTTCAATCTTGTCCATGACTTTGGAAGGGGTCAATTTTGCAGGACTACTAAACTCGATCCAAACAGGGGATTTCAAGCCGTCGTGTTGTATGGAAAGTCTCAAGCGATCGTCTTCTTTGGGGTGACATTGTCGCTTCACTGTGGTGAGCAAAGAATCCCACATCTCGGTGATGAATTCTTCTGCTTTCTCCAGTGGTACGTCGGACTTGAAATCTTTAAATTTCACCGTGTATTTGTAAGCCGTGGTTCTAAATTTTGTTGAGGTTCGCTTTTCCGTCTCTCAAATGTGATAGTACTTTTCAGGGTTGACTAAGGGTGGTGAACTTGGGCTAGGTGCAGATTCTCTGGGTTTTGGATTCTGGTTCACTCATGTCCTCTTCAAAATGACTGGCATAAATTTGTGCCAAGACTTCAGCATGGGTACTAGGCGATAGATCACGTTTCTGTCTCTTACGTTCTTCTCCTCCTTTCTTCTCTATTGAATTGAATCGTTTCATCTTGACTGCAAAAATTCAAATGACTAAAGTTTAAACACCATGGGTTACTTTATATCCATGACAGACCAGCGTATATAAAGGGTGTGCGTCTTGTCCTTCCACTATTCATTTCACTCTCAAACCGAGCAGAACATGGACGAGACTAGACAGATCGAACTTTTCATCAGAGCTTTGCGAGGGGTCATCAGACAATTTTCTTCAGACCAGCCGACGGACTACTCACCCTCCTTTCGAGATAAAAGTCAAGATACTTGCTATATCTGTCAGAAGAAAGGGCATTGGTCTTCAGAGTGTCCAGACCGTCAAAAAAAACCAAGGGTTAAAAGAGACAAAAGTCAAGATACCTGTTATCATTGTCAAGAAAAAGGAATTGGTCTCCAGATTGCCCTAAGAAACAACAGGAGCGAGAAGAAGAGGGGAGTATTGAAGAGGAAGAAAAGGAAGAAAGCAGACAGGTGAAGAAAAAGAAACAGGAGACAAAAAGAAGAAGGGAAGAAAGTAAGAATGAAGAGGAGGAAAAGCTGTGAAAGTGAAGATATTTTTAAAAAAAAGAGAGTGAAGAAAGAAAAATAAGAAGCCTAAGAACTTTTTAAAGTGCTATGTGGTGTTGTGAATTAGATTGTATAATTTGTACCAGAATAAACAGTCTATAAAACGTAAGTGTCTCTTGGTTTTGATTTTTAGAATAAGAATATACACTCGCGCACTCAATCATTCACACGTACTATAGGGGTTAAGAAAGGGATATTTGAGTTTTAATTGATGTTGGCTATTGAAATACTATCTCCTTTCGAGAGATATGGGTGGCCCTGAAAAGGGCCTTTGTGTCTTGGTGAGTTTTAAAAAACAAACTTAGGAAGCAATCAACTTTAACTGTCTTAAGTCTTTATCACGGCCAAGGCCTACTTCTGGACTGCGTACTGTCGATGATGATGATTTGGTAGAAATTATTAAGTCTGGTATGGTAGGTGTTGTCACAGGCTTGGATTGTTTAGCTCGGGAAGGTCTTTTTCTCTTCGGTCGTAATAAAGAAGTCTGATACATTTGTTTCAGACTTCTTAACTCTGCTAAAATGTCTAACAGTACCGTCCCGGTTTGACTTTCCCCCTCTTGTTTCTTGGATGCTTCTTCTTGTTCTTTCTTTCTTACCTCTTCTTCTTGCTGTTGCAGGAGAAAAGCTTGTTCCGCTTCCTTTTGCTGTTGAATAAATTTCTCCAATTCTTCTTTCTGTCTCTGTTTATAATTCACCACGTGTGGTAAAGAAGGAGAAGGTGACGAAGGTACTGGTTCAGGAACAAATTCTTGCGAAAGAAAATCCACAAAATCCCAATTCACCTCTTCTGGAAGTAAGTCCGGGTTCACTTGGGTAGTCTCCACGGTCGGTGCATCCCAATTCATTTTCTTCTGAGTTTCCGTCATGTTTATGCTCACTGTGTCGCATGGATTGACTCTATATAGGGAATGTGACGTCACGGACTGCTCTTTTCCGATTGGACGAATGTTGACTGAATTTTGTAACGCGTGTTTGGATTGGTCACTCAGCTCAATCCGTTTCGATCCTCCCTCTCCCTATAAATACTCGCAGTTCCTGCATATCTTCACCTGTTCTCGTCACCAAGATGTGGACCGACGTGGAATCCTCTACTCTTGTATCTTCAATGATGTTTAGAACGGACTTACCCATGTACATCCGATCTACGTGGACTATTGTAAAGATGACGGATGCCTGTGTGTGGAAAAGAAGAATCTACGTAGAAAGACAAGGTTGTTTAAAAAGAGTAATGATCTACGGTCCCGAAGTAAGACATAGTTTAAGGACGAGAAGGAGACCTAAGCAGTGCCCTCTATGTTAACGTATGGTATGTTAACATAAAACCAAAGGCCCTTTTCAGGGCCACTCCAATGCCTCGAAAAGAGATTTCCTTTCACGCCAACATTTCTTTTTTTTATATGTCTGTTGTGTTCTATAAATCTCTCCTGTTCCATAACACTATACAGACTCACCATGTTAAATTTCCCTTGTCGCTATATAGACCCACCATATATTCCCATGTTCAATTCCCCTTGTCGCTCTACAGGCCCACCATATATTCCCATGTTCAATTCTCTTTGTCGGTATAAGGCATTCAAAATTTTCCCATGTTAAATTTTCATTGTCGCTATAAGACAAGCCCCTTATTTTAACACTAAAATTCCCTTGTCGCTACAATGCATATCATGTGCTCCCCATGTTAAATTCCCCTTGTCGCTATAATGCCACTCCTGTATTCCCCATGTTAAATTCCCCTTGTCGATATAATGCCTATCCTGCGCTCCCCATGTTAAATTCCCATTGTCGCCAAACGGCAAACTCACTATTTTAACATTAAAGTCCCCTTGTCGCTGAATCGTCCCCATATACTACTCATGTGTCTTACTCGACTTTCATCTAGCAGTAGATTTCTCAAAGTCGTCTCGACGAATTTTTATAAATATAAAAAACTTTTAGAACGTGTACCTATTTAGATAATATGCAGGAAACGTTGAAATCAAAATCCTCTTAGCAGGTGTTCAATTAGCACAAACTATCGATGCAGTATATTAATATTTGCGTGTTGTTGTTTTTCTTGGGGGTTTTCGGGGGTGGGGGTGGGTTAATACCAGATACCCATAGGGCGTCCCTTAGTATGCTGTTTCCTCTCTACGAAATTCGTTACGACATTTTTTTTGTGGACGGATCTCTATCCCCTAGAGATAAAATGTCAAAGAAGGGTCTATGTTATAATCTTACGGTATGTGTAGTACGAGACCTCCGTTATCCAGCTGATTTCACGAAATCGGCTCAACGAAATTTCTCAGAACTTCTTTCGTTACTACACTAGTTTCTAGAGATAACATCTCATGAAGGGTCCTCGTCAACTATCTTTGAAGGTGATACTTAACGACCAAACTGTATAAGTAAGATATCATCTTCTTGCGTCATGTGCTTTACCTGCCCTCCATTCCCCTTTATAACCCCACTTTCTGGAAATCGGTTACAAGTATGCTAAGTTCCCCAGTTCCAAGGACTTCAAAACAATATTCAAGTCAACTGAAGGCTTCTTAAACTCGTAAATACTCCACATAATTCTCCTGTAAGGACATGACGACCACACACGAGAAATCTCAAAGTTCACACTGGTATAGGTTTCTTTTGTGGTTTCTGTTTTACTTGAGTTATTAGTAAGCTTTTCGAACCCGAATACTAATACTTAACGCTATGCAACACAAGACACGACCCAAATGCCTAACACAACTAATTAATCCTATATCAAATTACAAAACACACGCATTCCTATCAATATCCTAAACGATTCCTACATATAGTCAGTGATCTGTCTATATTTAGGTTTATATAGCACTCTCCAATCAGGTCAGAATTACACCACTGCATGCTCTAAAAAGATTTCATCGCATTAACTAATTGGTAACCAATTACAAACTGAATTGGGAATAATGAATAAGAAAATTTAAAAAAAAAACGTGTAAATAAGGAATAAGTATTAAAATGTATGTGAAAATATTTGAATCGGGAATAAGTAACTGGTTACTTATTCCTTATTGAATCGGTAACTGGTTACTTATTCCTTATTGAATCGGGAATAAGGAATAAGGAATAAGTAACCAACTTGATTTCGCTTATTGTTATACATGACATAACAAACCCCTGTGGGGGGTAACATATCCATATTCAGACAGCCGAGATAATTTTTCCTCAATTTCCTTTCGCGACTTGAGTTCAAAAATGGCCGCCAAAAATGTTCATTCAAAACCAAACATTCATAAAGGCGGGGTTAAAAATGTTTTTCCATGATCCCAGCCAATCAGTAAAAAGTATACTGCCCAATAATTTCATCGCCTTATCTGGACCAATCAGAATCACATAAAGTGATATTTCAACATGTGGTAATATCAAAAATATGAAACTGCGCATAATATAGGAAAACTAAACCTTCTATGTAATAAATATAAATAAATATATTAAATATAAGTAAATAGTAATTACTAATAACTAATAATTAATAATAAATAATAATTAATAAATTATAAATGTATCATGTGCATTATGTTGTGTCCACATTCCTCATTTTATTTGGCTTGAAATGCATGCTAGAACTGTAAACTAGGATCTTATAAAAGATTTGTGATTTGTTTTGATGTGGGTATGCTAATAGGTGAACAAAATATTGACACATCTATTTTCACTTATCAGTCCAAACGTGAACTGCACAGACCCAGATTAAATGTAACATAATGCACCAGCAGATCTTGGTCTGTGCAGTTTGCAAGGAGTAACCTTCTAAATACTTCAAATAATCATTTTAAGATAGACACAGTTCTAGGTGTACATGGCTATGCTTTATGTACTTGCTTGAACAAATTCAAGTAATATGGTTTTTAATATAAGAATTTGTTTTCTCCTTTTTCTTCTTGAATGCTTATAATAAAATGCAAGTTCGATTCTGCTAAGTATTGTATACTTATACACATGAAAATATTGATTATATTTACACCTTTATTTGCATCTTCTCTAAACTATCACTGACTCAGAACTACAAGATCTGACACTTGAAGACCATGTAACTAAGGCAGGTGCTCTGATAATTGACAGAGATTGATGTTTCATTGGACAACCAGGATCAGCAAATCCATTGACTGACACAGATAAGAGATAGCCCTGACTGAGTCTAATTAAGATGGGCTATAGAACACTTGCACTAAGAGCTGAAGCAAAACAACTGCATATCAAATCTATGTTCACTAATTAATTCCCATGTGTCAGTGTTGAACAGTCAGCATTGGAACTTAGTTGCCTGAAAGGTTAACCACTTCCTTTTGAATAGAGTATGATTCTGAATGTAGAATGAAGATGGTCTGTTTTCTATGCTGTATATTATAATAATGAAATGAAAATTAAAGGTAGTCTCTAGAAGCCATTGTGAACAAGAATTATCAAGCTTAAAATAAATTCAGACATAAGTGATCTTGACGATAAATTTCTGGCCACAGTGATTATACATGGCACAAAAACATTCTTTTCTATGATATCAAATTAGGTAATATAATGAGTTGATAAAAACCAGAAGTAAAGTTTGTTTTCGTTGTGATTTTATGTAATTATTCTTAAAGTCTGCTTCAGAAACAATTATGTTCTCGACCCATAGTAGCCGGGTTTTAGTGGATGAATTTTCCCTTTTGTGCTGGTTTTGTCAGCACTTTGTAACACATTATTAGCTATATCATGCCAAGGAAATGTGAGTGAAATACATTTCCCAAGGACACACCAAAGCAGTTGGACCAGTTCTGGCCTGAGTAAGTATCAAAGTGTGAATATTAGGATTAAGAGTTTGATTCCCTGTCAACATAGCTACTCCCTTTACTTGGTTAAAGTACAAATACATACATACATACATACATACATACATACATACATACATACATACATAGATACATACATACATACATACATACATACATACATACATACATACATACGTACGTACGTACGTACATACATACCCTTCCATGCACATTTGAAACAAACATATACGTCAATAATGATGCAGATAGAATATTGTGAATTTTTTGGGCTTCGAATTTTAAAATGACAAGTTCAAATACAAAAATGTTAATAAATGTGTAAAATAAATGCAAGGAGGTTGTAATGGCCTGAACATCTAATTGGCTCACTTACATATCAATACAGATACATGTCTAGGAATTGTATAAATCCCTTTGTTATTTATTAAATACATGTACTCTGGTTTCTCTTTTGTGTACAGTAATACCCAATTGTGATTTGTGTATATTGTGCATATATATATATATATATATATATATATATATATATATATATATATATATATATATATATATATATATATATATGCCTCACCGTAAGACGAAACCTTTACATTACAGAACGTGTTGTCAGTGAATATTGTAATAAAGGAAATCTTCAGCTGTAGAGCTGACCATATAAGTTGATCATAGCGGTTGTAAAGCTGAACCATAACGGCCGTAGAGCTGATTAAGCGGTGTGTTGCTCTTTGAGTAGTAGGTGATCGTGCGTTGCTGACCGATTGGTGGGCATTGATTGCTTGATTTACCACCTGTAGCTAACTGAAATGCTGACTGCATGATTGACCAGTGTGACTGGTAGCCAATTATTCTGGTGACAAAGTGTTTTGTGTAACTCCATACATGTTTTATTTTATCCGGGGGTTAATTTGGGTTTTGTTATACCCAGTGTTTTGTGACCGTAAAGATATTTTGTTTGATATCTGTCCCATCCTTTTATCATTTTACTTTTTGGGTACAGTACCTCTTTTTCACTAGTTGAGTGAATACATTGTACTATATGAGTAAAGTACATCATTTTTACTATATGAGTAAAACACATCATTTCCTTCGTTGTGTGAAATTACTGTGAATCATTAGCCTTTGTCCTTGTACTGTGTAAGGTCATTTACTTGTACTCACATCTATGTTAAATTATTAAATTCGTGCATATTGTGTTAATTTGTCTAATACCTGGATCTTATACACGCACGAATAAATCATAATTCTTTTTTCATTTGAGTTATTCATCAATCAACATTGTATCTGTATAACCATCAAAAGTGTTGTTTATAAATCAAAAATCCAACCCAGTTATCTTGTTACAATACATTTATTTATATTTTATTTGTCTTCCTCACTTATTTTTGCTTAATTGTGATAAGATTTCTTTCTTAAAAAAGGTCTGAAAAGTCTACACCCAAGTGACCTGCACAATTGCACAGGAACAACTGCAGAATCACATAGCAACATATTTGTTCTTGTAGCAATTAAAGTCAATTGAATTCCAGCAAACAGATAATGGTATTGCTGAAATATGATAGCATTCATGTCCCAGAGTCGCGTAATTGGGTCTCTCATAAAGACAAACTGATAGCAGTTGTCTGGTCATTTCTGAAACTTCATCCAACGTGAAGTGAGACTGCATGGCAAAATGGAGCCCAAACATAAGTGGGAGAAAAAAGACAATGTTTTTGTTTTGATGACAAAAAGGAGGACATTACAGATATCTACAGCAGCAGTCAGACAACATTTGAAGGTATATGTTCCATGTTATGATATTTAAATCAATTTATTTAATAGTTTATTTTAATGTGATTGCTAAGTTGTCAGTTGTTTTTTTTTATAACCTTTATATAAAGTAAGTTCCACAAATTCTACTGAAATCAAACATGTTAATATAAATTAGTGAATTACTTTCTTTTAAATGAGGATGGATATGTTATATTAGATTTTCCAAGCATAATTCTAAACAGTATATTTGATTAGTGATATCAATTATGTATGTAAAAGTTATTGACTGTTAACTGGGCTGTATCTTTTGCTTAAAAACAATAATGCCTGTATACATAATAATACATATAGATTCATAGAAGTTTAAAACATGAATTTTCTGTATTGTGACAGTAGTAACAGAATAAGAGGCCAAAGTAGACCTCCTACCACTCATTTGTCTTACTTTAGTCTCAAAAACAAATACAAATATTATGGGTAAAATGACTTGAATGATTTTCTCCAGTTGATCATTATGACAGCCACACAGTTGTTAAAGTTGTCTTTAGAAGCCCAATCTTGGTAGAACATTCATTGTACATGCAAATCACTCTTACCACATCTTTATTCACATTGGAAGTATTTGAGGAGAATTCAGTTTACAGAATCTTGTACATATCCTATGAATACAGGATATAGGTAGAGAGATTACATGTGCACAACGTTTGTAGAAATTGTTCTTATGTAAATTCCTTTATTAGTGTTTGAACTGTCATAATTAAATTGTCCGTCAGGTTGCCATATAAAGCAGAAACCCATGTGTTTCTAACTTTTATAATCCTGTTGGCTATACGTGCTATTAGTCAATCTTGAAGACAAATATTTTATTAAGAATATGTGTGTATTTACTTAAATGTGTAAGTTGTTCACTTGTATTTTTTCTATATGACAGAATCCACATATGCATTATTAAAATGTGTTTTAATGGACCATTTATCCTGTCCTATATACTATAAAGTGTATGTTTCTCAGAAGGCACATACTTGATATTATCTTCACAGTTAGTATGCAGCTGGTTTTTCATATTAGCAGTAACCAATTAATTTTTATTTTCTGTTTCATTGCAGGAAGGAGAGGGATCAAAATTTAGCCCTGGTCTGATATAACAACAAACACTTTTATCTGGGCATTTTTGTAAAAAAAAAACACTTTTACATTTAGTGAAGCTCCAGCTGAAAAATTGCAAATCAATGACTTAATATACAACACCAGCAAAATAGACATAAGACTTGATAAAAATAAAAAAAGATACATGTATAGGATATCTGTTACATGTATTGCTGGACATGTTACGATAGGTACAATTTTTATGAAAAACAAATTAACAACGAGAAAGTGGAAACTGAAATAAGAAATTATTAAAATAAAGCTAATAGTCTTGTGACATGTCCCATAAATGGCCATTGACGTTTGACACAAGACTCTGCAAAGTGGCTATTAACCATATTACACAAAGCAAACTGGATTTGTAAGATTTGTGTGATTTACTTTCCTTTGGACAGTTTGATTCTTGCAAGACTTCACTGTTTTGAGCAATATTTACAAACTTTTTCAATCTTTATTGTAAAATTTAAATTCTCGGGACACAATCTATAAAGGAATTTTTTATATTTCGTCAAAACAGTATTTTGACACTTGCTGAAGTTGAGGCAAATAGTGGTCGAGTTGTCTAAAGCGCTCACCATTACGGATCATTGCCTTCTCACCTCTGTCCGTTTGGGTTCGAGTCTCGGGTTCAACCAGTGTGGGTATGTGAGAAAACTGGCATGTAGCTTGTTGCGTCTTAATGCTCTCCAAACGCAACCACAACGGAAAGCATATCGACCCTGAAGCAGGATATTGCTTGATGCCATGGATATTGCTTGATGTTTAGTGTTTAGCTATTATATATCTTGCCCTGGGGCCAATGGTATCAGCCTGGGCACATTGTATTTACTTAGTATGAGCTCTAGGGCCTTCACTTCATTTCGACATGCATGTCAGAAGATCATTTAGTAGTGACTCTGACAACCTTGATGAATTAGCATTTAAAAAGCCTGGGTACCTGACTAAGGAGTTGTAGATATTCCCCCGGACCGCACTCCAAACCAGCAGAAACCATTACAAATATTTACACACACACACAAACATAGTCATTTGAAATTTGATCATCGTTTTATTATTGCTAATGTTTATTATGTATTACGCGCACTTTGAGTAAACAGACACATTCAAAGAATAGCCTTCCTTTAGTCATTAGCCCTTTTAAGATATCTGACCCCCTCACCAGCCTTTGACCTGATTCGGTCATGAAAGCTAAGTATCAGCTACCAGTCAGAAGTGACTAGCAGTTACAAAAACTAAATAAAAGATTGACATGAACTTCACACAGGAGGTGGCTAGGGACAGTGGTGAATATCAAAACATTTGGCCTGGCATTAGCACCATTGGTTATGTTCCTCGGCCTCTAAATGAGACCTCCTTCAATACAACAGTTACTTTCCCTTTTCCAAAAGAGAGTGGTCGCAAACTATATAATGTGACTGTATGCAAATGATAAGCACTACTGCCACAGTCAATGATACGTAATGAAGATCATTTATGTACGTGATCAAGCATTCAGTATAAGCAACACTGAAATGCTTAAGCTACAATTATAAAATAGTTCAGTAGGTCAACAGATTTTAATGCAAACCAAACACAACACAGTTTAACACCTGTTATGTTTTTATAACTTATGCTGTGTGCTCGACTTTTGTCCAAGATTTTGGAATGTGAAGCATTTTCATACCTGACATTTTTCCATGAATTGTAGGTTTTAAACAAGATATTTACTAAAATTGAGCTTCAAAGACAAGCCTTGCTTACAATTAAAATGGTTTTCCTGTTGGAGTAATACACATTTATGTCTGTCTGTGGTCAATGAAAGGGAGTTGATAAAGAAATCATTTGATTTTTGTTTTAGATCAGTAGCAGCGAATCTTCTGAGTCTACAGTTGTGTTATTGAAATACTTTTTGGAGGGTAATTATTTCAATTATTCTTTGGATTTACTCATTGACTTCGGATTGTTACATTACTTGGACTTTTGTGAATTAAAAGACATTATGGACTACATCATTGGAATAACAGGACATTCAAGACTACTGGTATATCAGGGTGTTATGAGTTTATAGCCCCACCCAGTCACTTTATCCGGACACCTGGCCGACCAGTCCCAACTCTAACCTCTTAATGTTGAGAACCAAGTGAGGTAGCTGCTAGTAACATTTTCACAAGTCTTTGGTGTGATTCAGCTGGGGTTCTAACCTGTGACATCCCTCATCAGAGGCCAATGTTCTAACCATTAGGCCACCGGAGCGGTCTGGCATATCAGGACATTCATGGATATTGTAATTTATTTGGAACATTATTTTCTGACTTGTGATAGGACATCTAGGATTATTTGAAATTTAATTTGAATTGTCATTTTTGTATTCTAGGGAAAAAATTGCTTGTTGAAATGTAATTAAATTGTCGGTTTCACTTTCTTTCTGTTACATATTGTAAAAACCACAGTTGTAACAAACCGTGTAGCCCTAGTTACATCATTAGCAAAACCAAATATGGCTGAATACGTGTTTGATAACTTTTGTCCTAACAATTTATTATGAATTGGATATTTTGACATTTTTACTTTTTTGTCTATTGTTAATGATGGAAGCCATCTTAAATGACAGAATGACCAAATCTAAACAAATTTAAATTAGTTTACAGCAAGAATCATCTTTACAAAAATGTTAATATTGCAATGGTCAAATCAGTTTTTTGGAAGCCATTTATAACACAAATCTAGAGTGGGCAGCACTGGAAAGCAGTAAATATTTCATTTGTGCTATATACCAAACAAATATGTGCACAATGAAACCTACAAGTATGCACATACCAACAATTTTAGTACAAGATTTCATAAGCATGCAAAATATTAATAGAACAAGAACAATAGATGTTCAACCAAGGGCCATACCATTAACTTATCATGCAGGAGATACAATGATATTTTGCTGATTATTTTCATGGCTTTAGAGGAGAAATAGGAATGATGGAATATGCCCATACAAATTGATGCCATTGATAAATGTTGCGTTTAATGTCAAATGACAGTTTCATTAATGTGTCAGTATACAACATTCTTGGAGAGGTTTCAGCACTAACAGTATTAAGTCAAAATATCGTTTTAATAATGTGCTAGTATACATTGTCCAGGATAGTTTTCGGCACTTTAAAAATGGAAAAGTTCAACCTTCTATGCCATATTAATACATTTTGCATCTATTATATGCACTACATTAATTCTCATTTTGTATTTTCGTGAGCTGAAAGGGGAAAAAATAACTCTGAACGAAGGGAAATTTATTACAAAAAGATGTCAAATAAGCAGGTGAAAAATGTATTGACTCCATAATTATATGTATCTATATTGTTAAAGTAACATAAATACAGATCAGTATTTCAACGCAAAACGTATGTGATAAATATTCAACTGTAATGATCACAAACTTTATTCAAACAAGTCACCACAAATGGTTTATTTTATTATTACTGTCCCATCTACAATAAATTAAGTATTCTTGGTGTTTGATTTCAATGCATTATGTGTACAATCACTGCTCAAACAATTGCAGAGATATATATCCTTATTCCAATGGCATGAATGACCAAGCACCGTACAAAAGGGTGGTCTGTTAGTACCATTTTTGTAAGTCTTTGGCATGATTAGGCTTAGGATTGAATTCACGATCTCCTGCATCCGAGGCAGACGCTCTATCCACTAGGCCAATGAAGCGGTTCGATACTTATGTAAATGTTTCAATTACTTTTTGGGCATTGAATTCATCCATGCAATGATGTGTGACAAAAGGACTCAATATTATACTTCTGTTTGCAAAGTTTCATTGGAATTATTATGGATTCTGCTCCTGAGACCTAGTAAGGGCTCGAAATTAGCAGTAGTCCGCTAGCCCGATGCTAGCAGATTTCCTGTCAGACCAGTAATTTTCATATGTTATTAGTCCAATGGGCTAGTAAGTTTCAGTTATCAATAGTCAGCGTTTGTTTACACCATTCCCTAATAAAGACTTGACTTAGCAGATGTTCTGTTGAATCAAAGCAGCGGCCTTTGTAAATACATTCATAAAATATTAGTATGAGAAGATGAAGTCAATTTCTGCCTCAGAAAGGTGCGTTTCTGTAACAAAAATCCATCCGAGTTTGTGCATTTCACTTAACAGCGCAAATTATGGTCCCGTCCTTAACAACGAAAGTTTGGTAATTGATCCTAATTAATCTGATAACGAATTAAATGAAAAAATGATGTGATATCACACTTTATTCACTTGACCGCAGTATCAAACTACAAAGCGGTATACATATTTTACATTTCCATCGAAATAATTATAAGAATTAGATCAATTTATTACGATTACATTATTGACACATCCTTTCTATACAACTACTTTTTCTATGATGATAAGAACAGTTTTTATATTTTTCCCTTTCAAGAATGAAAAAATAATTGAACACATGTGGAGATATCCAAGCAGAATGCTGTAAATTTGTTGGGAATTAAAATCTCTGATTATGGGCATCTACGATTTGAAAATGTCCCACTTTATTATTAATTTCAACAATACATTGAGGTTCGATTAGTTAGGAAAAATTACCAAATTTACGGCTTATGATACCGTAATTGGAGCTGTTAAATAATATGCTCCGAGTGTCAGATGGCTTCGTTTGATGGGAACACACCTTTTCCAAGCTGAAACTAACACCATCTTCTGATGCTAATATTTTATAACAGTGTTTACAATAGCTACTGCTCTTATCATGCAGAACATCCGCTGAAGTTAAGTCTTTGTTGGGGAGAGGCCATACAATTGTGGGAGTGGGCAAAGACACGGGTTTTGAAACCTGTTTCTTGCTCTGACTTTCTTTTATAAAGGACACTGTGCCATTCCTTTTCTTGCTTTAAATAATTCGCGTCAGCTATTATATAACATCTCGTATTTCAAAACAAGGCACAATTCCATCCTTATAAGACAGGCAAAATGTGGCATTTGATAGAAGGTGTGCAGCTACCGGAAAAAAGCAAACGTTGAATGAGAATGATGAGGAATAATTCTTATGATAGGGAAAAGCGTAATGGAACATTTCAGAAGAAATGGACAAAAGACAGGGAATGGCTGAATTATGACGAAGAAAGGAACGTTATGTGGTGCAACTGGTGTACGCAATTCGCAAAAACAAACACACAGAAACATCCAGTTCTGTTGTGGGTTGTTTGAATTTTAAAAATGAATTGGTAAACGTACATGAAATCTGCGTGACATTGTTTTGTGAACAGGACTATAAACAATTTGGCTGGACTAGTGACTTTCACAAAATACTAGTCCTTCGTGCTACAAAGACATTTGTGTTAAATTTGAGCTCTGCTAGTGGTAAGAGCATGCCTAGAATAAATGTGCGGCATATAAATGAAGAAAAAATCAAAAGGGCATTACCAAACAAACATCCCCACAAGGTTTCTCTTAAAACAGCACGATGTTAATAAGCAAAGGCTTAAGGAGTCTGCAGGTGCCCACAAAAGATATATGCTGGAAGTAATCTATATTTTCTTGTTTATTAATTTATTGATATGAAACACAGTAGATCCTTACACATGAAAGAACCAAACGGAGGAGAATATCCTAAGTTCCAAAGAAGTTGAAAATGGTTTTCCTATATGGTTCATAGAATAAAAACAACCTTATGCACAGTGTTGATAAAGCATGTCATAAGATACATTCTAATTTAATTTTTATAGTAAGGTAAAATGAAGGCTGCATTATATGCCAGCATCATGTAAACGGTCCTCTGCAGACAACTGAAACTTCTGCTGAAACCATTTTTATTCTGTCTTGACCTTTGATCCCAATACCAATAAGCTTCTTCATTAACCTAAATGCAAATCATCCAGAGTGCTGTCCATATCTGCAAGCTAATGTCATTATGCTCTTATTCTTTGTCAAATTGACCTGATATTTGAGCATTTTCTTTCCAAATTGATAGCATTCTTTCTTGCTTTAAGAGCAAGCCATTCACAAAGCTTGGTAATTGTACATGGATGGGAACTGTAATTTGTTTGCAGATGAAATGTTAAAGACACATAGGTGGAGAGATGGACAACATCAAATAATATTCTGTTTCGTTGCATGCACATACAAATTGTCTCAGCTGTTCAACAAAAATTAAAAATAGGTATCCCACTGGTTAATAATGAAGTGACACTGACATAACTGGGACACATTATAATCTAAGAAACATTCCGCTAAGCTGTATCAATATTAGCTCAATTGTTTATATGGATAAATTTATATTATGTTTTCCATATAATGAAAGCAACATCACTGATAAGGGTGCCACCCCAAATTAAAGGTTGTGGTAGAGCATATCCTAAGAAACATTCCTGCCATGTTTGATCCAAAATGTCCCAGCAGTCTTTGAGAAGTCAGTAGCAAATGCAGACAGTCAACACTGAATGCATGGAAGATGCATAATCAGGAAATAAACTCATGGTTCCCTAGCTAAAATTTGGCAAAGTATGACTTCTGACCATCTCCTTTGACCTACATCCTTGTATGAAGCTAAGTTGATGACATGCAAAAAGATCATAACTATGCTTGAAAATGTCAGGAAATTTACAAGCTTCAGAAAAAAACAGGACTCAGCAAAATTTTAGCTACGATTCTGGAATGTTCATCCTGTATTGTTTCCGTTTACTATCCTTACAGGGATATAATAACATTAAGTGTCAATTTTAACCCATACTTTTCTCTCTCCATCTTCACTGGTCTCCACCATTCTTTCAACTGCTTCCCTTAAAACTGATAAATGATCCCTTTGGAACATTTCTTCTGTGTAACAGTTTCCGATAATAAGGATTTAAATGCAATAAATAATCTGGCCATATCCCTCATTTCTGACATAACAAACATTCTTACTTCGTCTTTTTCCCCCCTTTTCATATCTTTGAAAATTGTTGATATCCAACTTGCTGGATAAGAGAATCAGTGTGACACAATTATCCATCCTCGCTGGTCATAAACTTGTTCAGGATCTCTTCCATAAACTCTTCATCTTTATGAATGATTGTGCAGGCCCAAAACTTTGGCTTCATAGCATCTGCGGTTATACTTATGCAAGTTTGCTTATGCTTGTAAAAGGAACGTTTTGACAAAAATCTCTTGCAGCCATAACCATACTTAAGTTTTCTTTCCCTCGTGAACTGCATTTTATCAGTTTCATTCATTGTCGGTTTCCTTCCCTTCGCTTGTCCTCAAAAATCTTATTTTGCGGTTGTTTGGGCAGCAACATAGCAATATTTACTTCTTCCTCAAATTTGTGTTTCCTCAGGATGCGTTGGTTTAGCTTTCCACCAGTAATTATCTAATGGCAATATATGTAATAACGGCTAGTTTCTGGAAAAGAAGAAACTATTTTACCTTATTTAACCCATTTAATAAATTTGTAATATAAGGATCATTTCAGTAAGGGCTGTTTCATTAAAACATACATGGAACCCAGGTCAAGGTATTTTTAAAGTGGGGTACTCACCCAAAGATGCAATTTAGAATTTTCTTAACATTTTAATATTAACTATGTGAAATCAAAGTACCCTGTCATATATTTGTTTAAAACTGCCTTCCCTGGGTACCATGTATGTTTAAAAGGAGCAGCATTAAATGTTTTGGTCAAAACATAAGGGATGGAGTGTCTGAATAGTTATTAAGTCACTTTCATTGGGGGTGAAAATACTGATAAAACTTATCAATGTAATATACAGCCTAAATGCTCACATCTATATATCATTGACAGGCAGCAGAGCAGAATGATACTAAGCCCAGACTGTTGTCTTTGATATGAAATAATTACCACCAATTTACTAATTTTTCTTACCTGACTGTCAAGGTCACAACTTTTAATGTCATTATCCAGGTGACTACTCCTTCTGAAAGCATCAAGCTTGTGGCTATTCTGACTTCTATCATCAAGCCAGTCATTCTGATTGGTATCATTATGATAAGCATCCTGCCTACTGCCATACACCTGGTCAACATCATCAAGCGGGGCACTGAAAGGCATCATAATGTTCAACATTCCGATTGCTGTCCTTAAGCTGGCTATTATGACTGGCATCACAAAGGTCAAGATTATGACCGATGTCATCAAGCTGGCCATTTTCTCTGGCTCCATGAAGTTCAAACGTCCAACTGGTGGCATCAAGATGGTCATTTTCATTGGCTCCATGAAGTTCACAACTCCAACTATTGTAACAAGCTGGCTATTCTCACCAGCTCATTACGTTTAACAATGCAACTCCTGTCTTCAAGCTAACTATTACGACTGGCATCACACAAGTTAACACTCTGAATGCTGTCAGCAAGCTGACTATTCTGGCTAGCATTTTATAGGCTGACATTCTGATTTTTGTCCTGAAGCTTACCATTCCACAACTGTTATCATCTTGAAGATCACTGTCGGAGCAGTCATATTCAAAAACAAACAATTGGATGAATTCAAGTCATCTGTAACCTGAGAACCCAAATCTGAGGCTTGTATTTTACTAAAAGCATGGAACATGAAAACACATGTCAAAATTATTTTTCAGAAAATCAATGTAGAAAAGTAAACAAAGATAGCATGTGAGGATACTACAATACTGACAGAATATGGTTATAACTTAAGTCATCAATACAGTAGCCCCCCTCTTGAAAGGCCTCCCTGACCAGCGGCCGCCAGAATCCTTTGGCACCGACAAGTTTGTAATTAAACGTGCTCCTCAAGAACGGCCACCCCTCTGACATGACCAGCAGCTAGCATATTAGTACGCAAATGGAAAAGGTTTCCATTGCGAGCGGCCACTTTTTAAAATTTTGTATTCAGAGCTTTCTTACTACGTACATAACATATACTTCTTACAAAACATTTAGCCCCCCTCTGGAAAGGCAACCCATCTTATAAGGTCACTTTCTCAGTGCAGAAGGAGTAACTGTATAAGAGGAGGACCACTGTATACTGAAACTAGTTGGGTAAGTATTGCTGGGCAATAAATATCACATTTCACTGTCCCTTAAATTGAAGCATATGACACAGATGGTTCTGGACCTCAGATCACAGCAGATGTTATGTCCTGGAAGCTATAACAGTTGTAAAATATGACTTATCAAAATGACTGCATTTTATTAGTTTAGCATTAAATGTGAGATATCAGTTTGTATTTACTGTACTTTTTGCATTGTTATGCAACACTATCAAGCAAATTACACAGATGAACAGAGATACTGTCCAGCATAAAGAAAAATATATGCCAGCAGAAAGGTGATCACCCAAAAGCCGGCATATTATATTTGACTTATCCTTAGATTCTATCAAGTCAACAATTGCTGTCATCATAAACGAAGCATAGACAATGGTCGGCCATACCTGTCGAATCAGTAGACCTAACCCGCTCCTGCCACAATGAATATCAACAAGTCAATGATACCGCATTCATGTGGTTCTCAGACATGTCAGTGCATGTCATAATAAAGGTAAACTGACACAAGTTATTACATAGATTCATGATTTATTTCAAGCATTACTGAATATACAGTACATGTGCAGCCAGCAAATACATGTACATGTATTGTACAAGGTACTATGATGACATTGCAAAAAAAAAATGTGCACAGTTAAATTATCCAGAATATTCTTTAATCTTGACATATTCAATGGGAAAGATTAGATGCCTGGATTAAAAAGGTTCCACTGAAATTCATGAAATTTCAAATGAATGAAAGATTAAAATGAATTATTCTGAACTAAAAATCAGATCAGAATAAAACTATGATTAAAATATTAGCTGATACACTGAAATCTGCAAGTTACTTCAGAAAGATCTTATTTTCTGGCAAGTTGAATCAATCACCTTTTTTGAAAATATCTAATTGTTCCTGGGTAGGATTTGAAAGAAAGATTTCCACTTTTGATGCCATTTTAGAAAAAGCTTGTCGATCTCATTAAAGATTTCAAAAACTAGGGGAATTCAAATTTCATATATCATTTTTCTTAAATGTTTTAGCCAAAATTCAAATATCCAAGGATGAGTTCCCAAGTTCTATGTTATGTGTTAAGGCTCGACTAAACAGTAACACAGAAAGAGTGAAAACAACAAGCTTTTAACAATTTAACAAATAATTTATTTTTCTGGAAAGTTCTGTAAAAACGAAAAAAGAGAAGAACTTACGATTTCAAGAATCAAACCCAAAAATAACCTAAGAATAATCCACGAATTAAATTACAAAAGTCCTAGTAATAAATGTTCTAATAATTTCAAATTCGAATGCTGATGTAAAATCCAAGATGGATGATGATAACGCCTGTTGTAGTCAGTACTATACTTATATACAGTTCCTTGAAGAAATACAAATAATGGCACTCCAGTGTTGGAAATCCAAATTAAATGTCAAAGCAATGTCTTTCAAAATTTCTGTGTGAGCACTCCTCAAAATATTTCCAGAGAATAAAGAAATAATCCTTTTGAAATCCAACTGATCTGAAGAATTATTATAGCTCAAATCTGGCTACAACAATTTAACTTGACATCAGTGTGAAAAGCCCCAAACTGAGAAATCTCTCTCAGAACAAAGATTATATTGTATCAAAAGATGCAGTTTCGCAATTCCCCCAAGTTGTGAAATCAGAGGGGGTGGTCACATGATCATGTTTATATCACATACACAGAATATGGTCTTGATTATACCAATGATTTTATTCCCAGAATACAAATTTAATAAAAGTGTTTACTTCTTAACCCACGTAGTCCCATCATGACCTTGACAACATCCAATCATTTTAAAATAAAATAGAACTTTGTTTACTAAGTTTGAATCCTGGCCAGAATTTAGATCAACACCTGTTGTTTATAAACTCACAGTCATGGTCAAAAAATTTTCTAAAAAAGTATCATCTCTAGTGAATAAATTTACATTACAATTGCATGTAAGAAAATAAAAATTTTAAACTGACAAACAATTAAATTAATATATATATATATATATATATATATATATATATATATATATATATATATATATATATATATGTATGTATGTATATTAAATCAGATATACGTAATAATATTTATTGTGAAAACGACCGAAAATCTGTAAATGTTGCAGCAATTTGAAGAAAATTAAGATTCACAACGCAGAGAGCACGTCAATGTGGTAGTCATGTGACACCAACAAAAACAATTCTGACACATGATCGGTACTTCTTGAAAATGCCCCCCGCTGCGATACCTACAGGTTTCTGGTCATTGTTCTCAGAATAAATAGGTTGAGAATTAAGCGAGCATTATATTTATTTACGAACATTAAGTGACTTCTTTATAATATGTCCAACTTCTATGTACAACAACTTTGGAAATTTGTTTATTGTTAATATCATGTGACTATATGACCTCTGATGTCATTGACATATTGGTTGCAAGATCTGTAGTCATGTGACTCAGGATGCAAATGGCCAGATCCAGGACAAATTTCAGCAACGACGTACTTTCGTATCGTCTGTCAGCAGATTACAGACATAACGAATACTAGAAAAATCGTATTCCTATCGATTTTATACAGTTTTATCTCAATGAAAGGTCGTTGAAGTTTGCTGGGATGGCTAGTAAGCAGCTACCACTTGCGTACACCGAATGGTGTCAGTGAATTCCAACTTTTAATGGAATATATTATTCGATTTTCCAGTCTAAATTTTGTTTAAAATCTTTTTCAAAACAACTTCATCAATATTGAGGTCATTATGTACAGGGCTATACTTGATATCTTTTAGATTCTTCTCAATCTCATCTTTTATAAACAAGGAACGGTGGTCCCAAGCCATAAGCATAGTCTGCTGTTTACGTGTCTCGCACACCCTATTCCCACCAAGTCATGCAGGCATTCATAATGTAGAAATATAAGGATCCTGATGAAACAGATTTTTAAATTTAAACTAAATACGTTCTAAAGTTATTAGAGAGAGGCTGTCATACACAAACACTGTACCGTAAATAAACAAAATTCCTCCAGGAACCAAAGCTCTTAAGACTGAAGAAATTACTACCGCTACCATTATCACACTCATCAGCAATATAATCTTATTTATTTACTTGCAGAATTAATAAATAAAAATAAGAATAATCACTCAATGAATCATTAATAATGCTATTCACAGCTAATATCATTTTAACAAAGTACATATACAAATAGTTAAAATGTTGAACTGTGTCAGAGCCATTATGAACAACAAAGAAATTACTAGCCACAATTTTTTTGCAGTTTGTCTTCTTTTATCTGCAATATCATGTTTCACAGTCCATATAATTCTGGCTTTCCTAACATCACCTTGACATATGTACTTCGATGTTAGCTGACACTGCTTAAATGTCTTTCTGATATCATCGCAACAGATGAATGGTATTTATCAATAAAATATGATGAAATTGGTGACAATACGAAATCCCCTTATCTGTCCTGTAACATTTTTAGTACAGTTAAGCTGACTTTGTGTTGTCACAGATTTTGTTGTATTTTATTGATAAAATGTCAGACTCTTCTGATTACTCTTCTCTGAGTCTGAAAAGCACAGTTTTACTGAAGAAGCTTGAAATTGGTACTGCTGGCTGTGACTGTTCAGCCCCAATCCTGCCTTTACTCATTTTTTGTTTTCAGCACCCAACGGCAATACCAGCTATACTCATGGTTTCTTTACTTGCATTCAATGGCCAATCACGCCTACAGTCAGGGTCAACAGGTGTTAGTAAAAATGCCTTCATTTTTATTAAAAGGGTCTTTGGTTCTTATATTCGGTGACATAATTTAGTTATTGGTGAGAGAGAAAGTAAGAGAGAAAGTTCTCACCTTAGAACGACAGAGAAGAAAAAAAGATAGCTCATTTAATTAAAGTGAAATTATTACTTACTGAAATCAAGAAGCAAAGATGAAATTCAAATGAAAATAATAAGGTTTATTTAAAGCAAACAATTAGTTAAATAAGCAGTTACAAATGAACGATATGTATTAGGTGGATGGAGACTAAACTTAGGAAGGAAATTAGGAAAGTATAAAATCATCTGATAAATGATGTAATTAATGGGGCCAAGCTGAATTTCTTACCATCTTGTACGCGAAAACAAGCCAGATGATTATATTACCAAACAATGGTGACTGTACTAAGCTTCAACAACCACAAACAGCAATTCCACCTGACCCCATGCTGGACCGGACAAAACACATGTATAAAATTAAAAATATACACATGCCGCGAATGGACTATTTTACATGCGCAGAGTTGACGTGTGCGCTGACCAGTAAAAATGGTCCGACATAAATGGAGCTTAAATAATCACTCAGGTAGAAAAGAATCTTTGAATTTCAGTGTAAATAAGTCACAGCTAGCAGTGCCAATTATATACATCGTATATTAATGAACTACTTCAAGTAAATTACACATTCAATTTCCATCCACCATCACACTTGTTTACTTAAGACTAACATTAGGTAGTGTGCAGTTTGGCCACAGCTGTCAGAGTATGAAAAGAGGGTATGTTATGGGGGAGAAGAAAAAAAGGCCTGTCACAGGGAAAACGGCCAAATTTTTGAGAATTTCAAGCATATTATTCCCTGGACGATCGGTCAATATTTAGTGAAAACAAGATTTAAAAATAATGCTAAAATCCCGATTGTAAGTCCCAATCCCCTTATATTTTTTAATTTAGTCTCCTTCCTGGCTTTTGAAAAGTTAATAGATATGCCAATTTATAATTTTTTAATTATTGGAGTATACTGTAGTGTACTGGAGTGAAAAGACGCGTCCTAATTTCGTTGTCATGAATGGCTTTGCTGTTTACTGAGAAGAAAAAAAAAAAACTGCCGCAAATGCAGTCACTCATAACATTAAATGTGGGTATGCTATTCCTCTCCCAGTCTAACCCTGGATATTTGCTGATTATTAGGTTCTGACATTATTTTGAGCACATACTTAAACAATCACATCTAGTACACAGGTGCTCGATGTGAGCTTGACGTTGAGGAAAAAACAATCTATAGGAAAAAATCATAAAGAGTGACAAAAATACATTAGATTTCCCCCATGACCCGTTCTGACTGAGGACCCTCTCTATCATAATATATAAGAGAGAAGGTACGGAACTTCCAAATACTTCGTTCCACCCATGACCTTCGATTTCCTTCTGCTATTTATGTATTTAGAGGCACACGTCCACACTAAAGGCTTGTTTTGCGCCTGAGATAATTTTCTATCCATCAAGAAATATTGACTTTTCTACGTTGTACCAAACTGAAGTTACGAGCTCCGAAATGTTGCATTTACGCGAAGTTTTACTGCTGAGACATGTTCGTGCTCCTCTGATAATAAGTATAACCTCTTGAGCCAATCATATGTCAGCATTGACGTGTGCGCCGCATAGTTTGCCTATTTTGAAAATAGAGATGCATGTATACGATGTATGTGCAGTGAAGAAGACAGTGTCTAATTCTTGCATGCAACATGATTCATGAAGTTGAATCGAGTTCATGGTAAGTAAAAACTTACTTTTGTATCGACCACTGTTCAGTATTTCAAGACAGGATGCATCGTAGAGTCCCAGACATGGTACATGTAGCTCTCTTCACCGGTTTTCACATGTGCAAGCACTTGTCCAGAAGACAAAATTTGCGAAAATGCCACGTTTCGGAGCCCATAACTTCAGTTTCGTACAATAGAGAAAAGTCAATGATGGCTTGATGAATAGAAAAATATCTCAGGAGTACAACTAGCCATATAATATGGTCTTGCGCCTTTAAAGACGGAAATAGCAGAATGAAATTAAGGGTCATGGGTGGAACGAAGTATTTAGAAGTTCCGTACCTTTTCTCTTATATATTATGATAGAGAGGGTCCTATGTCAGAACGGGTCATGGGGAAATCAAAGGTGGTTTTGTCACTCTGTATGATTTTTCCTTCTGATTATTTTTTGTTCTCAACATCAAGCTCGCGTGGAGCACCTGTGATCCAGTAGTTTCAGTTAAATCATGGCGCTAGTGATCATGGTCTACCCACAGGGGCTCGTATCGTTGCTTACAATTGACCTGTCATACATGTACTGTGTAGTTATTATATAGTAAATGAATGACGGGTCAATTGTAAGAAAAGGTACAAGCCCCTGTGGGTCTACCACTGAGCACCTTTCAGCCATTTCTTTTTTTTTACCGACCATGTTTATGCCATAGATAGACAGACGTATCGATTAATCATAATCGATATATACGACTTTACAAAAGTAAGACTATTTGTTGTAACATTTAATTCGCTTACCATATGAGAAAGGCCTAATGAATCTTCATGTCACTGCAACGCCATAGCGTTCTTCTAGCCGCCATAATAATTAGCATATCTGCCCATGCACGATGGGGACCACCCACGACGGTAGTTTGTACTAAACACGGCGGCTGATGTTCAATTTAATATGTTTGTGGCATGCATTCTTTAATTTTTTTAATACACCAGCTGTCATTGTTTGCTTTGAACATATTATCAAGAAATTACAACTAATAAGTATTTCCTAAATTGTTTTGCAGTTATAAAGCAAAGTTTTGCTCTAATAAGAATTTTTCTTCAAGGGCTCGTAAGGCTGCTTTATCGTCATTCTCTGATATTCATTGCCAAAATTTAGCTCGAATATAAGATAGGTAAGCTTTGAATAATATTTAGACAACCACTTTAATATTAAAATTACATCACTATAGATGAAGTAAAAGCATAAGAATGAAATTAATCCATACATCCATACATGTTTGCATAAGAACATTTCAAAACTTAAGGAGACAAGGTTTTGGTCGCCCTAAAACAAAGGTCTACTTAAGGCTGAAATTTATTCTCTGCTGGTCTTCCTTAGTTGCATTTCCAGGATATATATAGTGATTTGCATAGCTTTACGGTAAAACATTCTTATTGTTATTGCATATTAATACGGACTTTCCTGTCGGCCTAAAATAGTGCACACGTATAGTGTAGCTTAAAACGTACACAAAATTGTATTTCAAAACATATAATTCTAATATTCATTGTATTAATGTTAATATCTGTAATAGTATATATGAGCATATATTCAAATAACATTATTTTATTCGTTCAAGTATGTCTATGAGTTTTCGAATTTCTTCATTGCCCCCATCGAGAGCCCCAATTTTGAGTTCATACAAAGACTTGAATATACATGTATAAAAGAGAGTCATACACAGTTATTTGAAACATTGAAAAGGTACAAAAAATACTTACCGTGACTCATTTTGTATTGAACTTTAGTTTACGTACACGATGATTGCAAACGGGGTTTCCTCCGAAGTTGGAATGGATGTTGCATTCATCCTACAAACTCCAAATTTTGTACACTGTAAATCACTGTCGTAACAGTCTAGATGCTGGTTAAGGACTCACGGTACTAATTCAACTTCACTAGTAAACATATGGGAATGGGAACACTATCATATTCGAAATTCAATAATTTAAAATTTCTGGGTGCTGATGATGAGACCTATAATTCTTCATGCACATCTAACCTTGGTGCAAACTTATGTGTGGAGAACACCATATGAGCCGCGGCATTTTGTTCATCTACATGTGCATGAAACACATGTTATTGATTCTGCACCCAATGAATCAGGTGCTACTGTCATTATTGAGTACTCCTGAGTCAAGCCTGTAAAAATACTAAAATTGCATCAGTAGAAATTTGTCTATATTTTGTTTTAAAATTACAAATAGGATAAGCTCTCAAAAGATATTTTTACTAACATTTTAATTTTCATTATTAACCAATTATGGACCACCAAACCCGTAAATACTCTATTATTTGTTCACCCATTTCTAGACTGGTTCACAGTTCATCCTTATAATTTGTACCGTGTGTCCTTAATGGTATTAGCAAAATGTATAATAAAATGAGTGTTGCCATTTGATCTTTATAGGTATGCGTTCTTAATAAACATGTGCATCTTTTCGTATCACAGACAAATGTATGCAGCGAATTTAATACAGTATTCCCACGCTAGTTTAAAAATAGACGCACATGGTCTTGAGTACAATACCTATAGCCTGTTTCTTTCCTGTACTCTTTGTTCTTCTTTGATACCATATCAGCCTCCGTAATTTATTTGCTTTAAATATGTTGTAATGTACATTTTAATTGTAAGAGAGAGAGAGAGAGAGAGAGAGAGAGAGTGAGATTTTGACTTTGAAAACTTGATGTTGTGTTTGTATTACACTTTATTTCTAAAACATTTTTAACATTTATCATAAATTCATTGGAATTGTTGAAATATTACATTTTGTTTTCTTTTTTTTATTAATGCCCAAATTCTATCTTTAAAAATGACTGAAGTTGGGAATAATACATTTGCCAATTTTTCAAGGACAGATTTATATAGAGAATTATATATTAAATAAAATCATTGTTGCGGTAAGTATCGTAGACCTTTTTGTACTTATTTTAACACAACTTAGATATGAGCTAAGTGGCCTAATCATGATAGCCGACTAATACCATGTGTTCATAAGTTTAGAATTTGAAATTGACTATTTTGCTTCCTTGACTAAAACAAAACAATATATGCAGTTTTGGGTGGGGTGGGGTGGTCAGTTTCCCCTGTGCCATTCATATTTCACAAAAGTATGCAAAGTGTTGGTGTGTGGGATATTAAATATTGCTTGGCGTTAGCATACATATGCAGACAAATATACTATTCATGAACAGATTATACATTGAATATAGACTACATCAAGGGGTATGGAAGTCGAGGTATTTATTTTTATTTATTCTATATTTTGGAAACACGTGTGTGTGTGTGTGTGTGTGTGTGTGTGTGTTATATTGCCAACAACGTATAAAGGTACAAGGATAAAACTACATAAAGAATACTTGTCATTTCCAGTGAAGATAACAAACCAATATATTCTTTAAAGAAGCGATCATATTGGTCCCTGTTAATGTCTCATATGTAATCATATCATTCGATACTATTAAACAGTCATTCAAATAATTCAATAGCATAAAACATCGTTCAATAAAATGAATTAATATTTCATGTTGGAAAATTTTTATTTTTATTTGTATGGTTAAGTAGCTTTTTGCCAGTGTAATTAAGGCGTATTATTCACTTAACGTTTTCTCTCTCTCTCTCTCTCTCTCTCTCTCTCTCTATATATATATATATATATATATATATATATATATATATATATATATATATATATTTGTTTTTGGCTACGCTATGGATCCATATGGAATAGTTTTAGAAATACAATTTTATTTACAGAACTTTATAACCCCAGAATAATAAAAATGCATGTTAAAAATTCTAGAAAGGATGAACAGTTATTGATAAAGGAGTGCCTGTGAGAAGTAAACGCAAAATATGACTAATTTTCACGTCTTTATATAGCATTTTGCCACACAAAACTGATGTCAACAATACATTTTAACTGCCTCATATGTACAGCATTCATAATATAAGGACATTTGGAGAGGGGGTGGGGGGGGCTGAAAATGGCCCTTATTCAATATTCCTTTAATCAATTTAGGTCACTTCCATCTTGTCTTAGAGATGTGACCGAACTTTGAAAAAGAAACGGAGAGACTGTACAAGGACGAGAGCTTAAATTACGGCAGGAAAACAATGTCAAGATCGGAGAAGAACTATTTAATAGCGCTGAAAGTAATTGTATTAGTGCAGAGCTCCACGCACATCACGATTATCGTCTATTGTCCGGTGAGGAGTATCTGTATGAATTTTAAAGGCACTGTTTGTATGCTGTCACAGAATTTGTAAATGCCCATAATTTCTGGAAGCAACGATCCATGTTTGAATAATTTGCTTAGTCGCATGGTTGATAATGATTTGTCAGTTTTATACGTGGTAATGCATTCACAAAATTTGTCGGAGCTACACGGAAATTGAAGTGCTACTAAGGAAGTTTTTGCCTTTTGACCTTGGGCTGATAATTTTACAGTTTGACAGCATGGCATATATATATATATATATATATATATATATATATATATATATATATATATATATATATATATATATATATATACACGGAAACAATATATAGCTTCAAAAAATATGCGGTGGCCACACCAGTAGTGAATAGGGATATCCTAGCGACAATGGGAATTAGCATTACAGACCCCCCCGGGACTGTTTTGCGAATATGTAAATTTAACATTAACCACCCTGGGACTGTTTAGCGACTATGTAAATTTAACATGGACGAAAAATCGTGGGACTGTTTAGCAACAAGGGAAATTAACATGGGAAATAGATTTTGGGACTGTTGAGCGACAAAGGGAATTGAACATGGGAATATGGGACTGTATAGCGTCGAGGGAATTTAAACAGGGTGGGACTATATAGCGACAATGGGAAATGAACATAGGATTTTTTTTTTTTTAAAAATAAAAAAATTAAAAAAGGGGTGGGCAATGGAAAGTCATTCTCTTTTCGAGACCTATGAGTGGCCCTGAAAAGTGCCTTTGGGTTTCTTCTTCTTCTTCTAATTTCTTCTATTTCTCCACCAACTTCTTATTTTCTCTCCTATACTCTTTCTCTTCTTTTCTTTCTTTTCTGCCTTTTTTTTTCTCTTCTTTCTTCTTTTCCTCCTCTTCTTTCTTCCTCTTCTCATTTTCTTCTTCTTTTTCAATTTTTTCATTCCATGCTCTTATCCTTATCCTTTCCTCATCATCCTCCTTCTCCTCCTTTATTTCTTTCATCACAGCACTTATCATTTCCTTTACTTTTCTTAAGTTGTTAATCTCCATCTTCACTCGATGGGGGCTATAAGAATAGTGATCCTCGTTTAATCTCACTAACATTTGCTCCATCATACCCAAATTGTCCAGGACGTCTTGCAATGTTTTCATTTTATCAAGCTGGTTCGAAGCCATCTTCTTTTTTATTCTTTGTAGAATGGTTTGAACGACGATTACTGTGGGTTCTTATACTGAAAGCGCGGACGTGAAGGAAAACATCCCCTACTTTTCTCATTTCATATAATATACTATTCACATAAGTGAATCAGCAATAAACTAACCCCTAATCTACTATTTAGACACGCAAAGCGTTAAAATGAAACCCAGATCTACTATCCACACAAACCTACGTCAGCGCTTACAAACACAAACACAAACACTATAAAAAAAAGAATCAGTGTTTATATTCACACTACTCTACCTACACACATTGGCAAATCGATTGTTATTTCTTTTCTAGAGTATTGTGTAGCCCTGAAAAGGGCTGTTTTTTTTTTTTTTTTTTGTTTCCTATGGCAATCTTTTAGTTTCTAAGAATGCGACGTCCTCTGAGGATAGACTTTCTGACGATAGGTCTGCTTCTTCGGAAAGAGAAGAAGAAGTCTTTGGTGTCGATACGACAATCGACAAAATACACACAGTACTGTCCACACACCAAGGAATCTGTGCCTTGTAATTTCACATTATTGAATCGGGTGGTTTGAGCATTTCTTCTCATAAAGTCAATGATATCGTCTTCCAAAAGGGGCAATCCGTACGAATCGAAATATTCCACACATCCTTCTTGAGGAAAGTAGACGGCTACCCAGTGGGTTCCTGGGAGATGACTGTCGTCCTTGTTGATCACGTAAGCTAGATGGTCTTGAGGTTTGCGATGAGGGAGTTCATCTTTAGCACAGACGACAGGATTCGAAGAAGCCGTATACGAACTGTGGTTCAAAAGGTAATAAAGTTCCCAAGTATCCATGTTTTTTGTGTGGTTTTTTTTCTTCTTCACAGGTAATAATAAGTCATCAATTCGGTCCTGACTTTTCGCTTGAAAATGTCTGACGAATAACCGTTTCTTCGCTTCGTCTCCCCACTCTGATTCAGGAGAGCTTCGATACGATGGATCTCTTGAGTGGTTAATGGTGGACAAGAATTTTCATGCAAGTCTTTATACCACTGGTGCAACACGACTTCGTCCGAGATGAGACTCCAAGCTTCGTCCAGATACTCGTCCAATTTTTCTTCTTGACTCAGCATCAGGCATTCATCGTGTTGAATTTGACTGGGATGATCGTTTTGACATCCATAGCAATCTTTTTTGATCAATTCCGTCATTTTTTCGACCAAGTGTTTGACAAAACAGGAGACTAAATGCACTTCTTGTTCTGGCCATCTCGACTTCGTCATAACTTCGTCGTCTTTGTCTTGAGATTCTTCTTCCACGGTCTCCTCACATTCCATCTCCAAAGTTTCTCCACTAGGTAAAGAGGGATAACAGTCTTCCATAGTTTCTATTAATCTAGAATGACTTCCCTCAAACTGTTGATTTATATGGTATTATCGAATTCTGCATACAGGATGACGTTCACTGTCTTGCCCAGTGGTTCTGCAAACTGAAGTTCCACACGAATCTGGCTGGATTTTATAGGGTGGAAATGTCCCTCGTCACTGCCTTGGTCTGGGTTGAAATCAAAAGCCCACAAAGCGTAGCCTCCAGCGTAATCGTCGTACGCAATACCGTGACTGGTGTTGGTTCCTAATTGTCCGGTGGCTTCGTACAAGGACAAGTACGATCTCAAGTAATTCATCTTAGTCACGCCCTTACTAAAGACAGGTTCGAAAGGTCGGGTACACAATGTTTTGCCATCGCGACTGACTTCGATTTTCTTCACAAAAAAGTGACCAAAGTTGAAAGGATTTTCATTGAAGTCTCCGTTGAAGGCTGAATTCAGGACCATACCAAGGATTAAACGTTTGGGTAACTGTCCTTGAAACAGATGATCTTCGATTATGGATTGTTGGTTAGCGGGAATGGTGAACGTTTTCACTTACACGCGTCGGATGGGATACTTGGCGGTCGTTCTGCTCAACGTCTGACTGATGTCGTTTCCCACTTTAGGTAACACTTCCACGCGTCGTACGTAGAGTCTGGCCTCCTCGATTTGGCTTTTGGGATTGCCACCAGTAGGATCAGCCAACAAATGGAAAGCGGCACTGCTGCGATTCAGTCTCAAGCGAACATTTACCCCGTTCAGCAAATATTTCTCTTGCAACCACATGTCCAAATGCAAACGATCCATCAGTTGTAAACTCTTTCCATCTTTGATTTTGCTTCGTCTTTCCTCAAAGCCGTCATTGTCTTTATCTATTGTGTCAAACTTGCTCGCTTCGTCAGGTTCCCATAGCACACAGGCATTGAGATGAGTATTCTTGGCATCTATTCCGTACGTCAAGAGATTTTTCAGGTAGGCACGGTAAGGGTAAGTATCAATGCTGCTGCTGATCAGTTTGTTTTTCAAGTACAAGTCCACTGAGCTGAACAAGGAATGCATGAAATTGTTGACGGGAGCTACTTTCTCGTCACCGTCTATAACACTTCCATTCTTATCTAGAACTTTGACTTTCAAGTACAAGTAACTGCTATTCAGATCGATGTAATCTTCGGGCTGTCCCTTGATTTCAAACTCGATGGGAGCGGAATCTGTCAAAGACGAGACGGGGTGAAATTCCACCCATTGGGATTCTTGCATCGTCATCATGGCGGGGGGGGGGGCATGGCAAACAGATCCAGATCCGACTTGGAACAGGCGCAAGACTCTCGGTGCATCATTTTTTTTCTGTGTCTCAATAATCGAAAACGTCTAAGTCTCGAACAGTTCTTCTTTTCTTTGTCTTTCTAGCTTTAGACGTGTGAAATCTGGTGAAAGGGTGTTTTCTTCGTCGTCTCTTTCTGCCTTGTCCTTGCTGAATGCCTGACTCGGTAGCGTGCAGGGCATTTATAGGTGTTTCTCGTCGGCCCAAAAGGTCTTTACCCGTTTGTAGCAAGACATTTTTGCCTGCCCTCATGAAAGCTTCTTTGGGGTTTTGTTTGTCGATGATGACATCTTGGAGAAATTCTTTGCCTTGTGTCAGTGCCGCATCTTTCAAGGCGTGCAATCCGCGTCTCACCATCGGTTTCAACACCGGGGCCACCGAATGAAAGGCCGATTTTAACATATCTCCTAAACCGTGTCGTCGCTGTCGAGCAACCCCTCGGTACACTGGATACATGACTTACGAGTCGTGAGAGAACCGTTTTCGAAAATGGAGTTTCACCGTGGCTTTTCCTTGGGTGAATGGAATATTTTGTCCCAAATGTGCTTTTATAGCAATGTTGACCGTGTCCAAATACGACTTGCTGACAGGCAAATAGTGAGGATGTACAAATTCGCGGTGGACGTGATAAGTGTTTCCACCTTCCTCGTCAGTGACCGTTTCAGAATTTACTTTGAAAGGAATGACACGCAGTAATGACACGGAGGTGTGTCCCACCACGTTGTACTCCACCACATCGGAGTACACAAACATCAAATTCAGTCCCTGGTTCAGTTCTACCGGGAAACGAAAATACCTTGCAAAATGCCCGTTGTTGTCAATCTCTGCTTTCTCAATTTTTTTGGAGTGCTTATCCGTGACCAAATTGAGGTCTATACCCAAAATGTCATACAATTCAGGGCAAAATTTAATACGTATAATTTAATGAGTAGACGGTGAGACAGTTTGTGGTACTCAATGATGACACGTTTTTTTAGTCCAGTCAGAACTTTGTCAAATGCTGCATAGAATTTGTCAGCGATGGCCTCCACCAGATGTTGACTACTAAAATAATGGCTTGAGTTAATTTTAAAGTGATAAATGTAAAAAGGAGGAGAAGTGTCACTGCTGCTGCGGGGTATTGGGGTCTTGGGAAGTGATTTATGTTGAGAAGTGGTCGTCATGGTTTGCTGCACTGTTGGGTCCAGAATTTCGACGTCAAAAGTGTTTTGAGTTTCAGTGATGTTTTTGATTTGTGTTGGGTAAATCATTTCTACCAAAGCCACTTCCCAATGGGCTTCGTGATCTAATGGGATGGCCTGAGGTAATTTGGCCGTGTAACAGCACAACGTGTTGTGGGGAAACACCTCCATGGAACTGTCACTGGGTAAGGTTAAGTAAAATTGGTTTTGGTGACTCCTAATTCCAGAGTTCTGTGGCTGTCCGAGTGGTTACTGGACGTCAGAGGCGTGTCTCCGCCCAAAATGGGGTTCTGGTTGTGGTTGTTGTTGGAGTGGTCACTGGCACTGGACACAAGGTTTCCGTGGTTCCCGTTCGAAGAGAATTTCAGGGAGGGATTGGGAAGCAGGTAACCGATGCAACTGCTCAATAAAATGGTCCACAATTGTTTGTCTCCTTGTTGCAAACTCAAATTGGCAATGGCTGCCCCGATGACACAATACACCACGAAGATTTGGCAGAAAAAGACGATTTGCGTTTTAGGCACACGTTCTCCACACCACACCCACAAGGGTTGTTTTTGTAAATCTTGCACAGAAGAACTGGGTGAAGGAGTGGTCGACGTAGCTGCGTCTCTGTGAAAGGGCATGATGGTCACTTCTTTTTATAGTCGATGACTTGCGAAGCGTCGATCCAAGAATCAAAACTGGGTGGATATCCTTTCCAACGTACTTTGACTTCTTTGACACGTCGTTTGCCCACTTTACGGGTTCTGCGTTCGAGAATGCTTTCGATGTCGTACACGTCGTCTTTTTTTTTGGTGACACGTTGTAACTCGGGCAAATAAAACGTTCCTTTGAGTACTTCTCCGTTCATGTCTTCCAATTTATAGACGGCAGGATGACGGCCATGCACTCGTCCAGTGACGCGAAACAATTCGGTCGTCCAGTTAGGTAGGTAACATTTGTCGAAAGTGCGTTTGGTTTTGCCAATGCGCACCCAATCTCCTACGGTCAACTCTCCACTTTTCTTGGGGACAGCCCTCGTCTGGGACGTACCAAACGGGCGCTCAAACACCAACACTTCGTTGTCATGAGTCACTTCTTGCGGGGCACGTCCGATGTTTCGATGGTAAGATTGGTTGTACGCTTGCACCAGGTGCGGTAAGATGTCGATGTACTTCAGAGTGTGGTGATGCGTAAAATATTTCCACATGCGTTCTTTCGAAGTGCGTTGAAAACGTTCCACGATGCTGGCTTTGGTTTCGGGATTCTCGATGGTAAAAAAATGAATGTCACGTTTCTTTAATTCTTTTTGGAAAGCTTGGTTCAGAAATTCGGTGCCTTTGTCCGTTTGCCATCGAAGAGGGTGACGACCGCTTTGTTTCAACACTCGTTGCAGGGCTCGCACTAACTCGCTGATCGATTTGGAAGTCAAGGGCACGACCCAGGCAAATTTGGAAAAGACGTCGATGACACAAAACAAATATTTGTAGCCACGATTGTAGCGGGCCAAATGAGAGACATCGGTTAAATCGGCTTGCCATTGATGATCGATGCCTTCCACTCGGGTGCGACTTCTGGAAAACTTGCGTCGAATGGGTTTGTGTAAAGTGTAGGTAGCTTGTTCTTGTAACCATCGTTGCACTTGAGGTAAACGGAGACTTTTCAGTCGCATTTTGGCAGCACGATACAATTTTTGAACTCCTGCGTAACCTGCAGGATGCGAGGGATCGTAGTAAATGCTGGCTAAGACTTTTCCATTTTTTTGTGTTTGTGTGTTAATAAGGCACCCACTCTTGGAGGATGCTACTCTTTTTCTCTTGGGGTATTTTCTTGGATTGCAACGCTTTGCGTGTGCGACCGGCAATAGGTGTCCAGGAAGAGGATGTGTGAACAGGGGATATCGGTTCTTGTTTCACTTCTGTCTTCACTTCTGTCTTCACTTTCTTTTTCTCTTGTGATGAAGAAGGGGTGGCGATCATCTTTTTAATCCATCCAATTCTGGAGGTAGGTGGTGTTGTTAACTTGCGTACTTTTTCTGGTGGAGTTTGAAACCCTTCTTCTTCTTCTTCTTTTCCTTTTTCTGTCTTGACCACCGGTACTGGTACTGATACTGGTACTGGTGATGGTGCTGGACTTTTCATCAAGGTCTTAAAATCTTTCAGATTGGGTAGAGCTGTTTCGTCTAAAGCTTTCTGGTGAAAGAGTTGCAGTCGTTGCAAGAGTTGACCGTACTTTTGAGATTTTTCTGTTTCTGACAAATCTTGGCGATCCATCAAGGACTGCAATTCGTGTTGTAACTGGGACATCTCGCTCAAATTGGGATTGGGAGGTAAATGCGGGGTGCGTTGTTCTTGCCAACGATTGTATTCCATCCATCGTTTGTAAGGCACTAAAGCTAGTTTTCGTCCTTCCATGGGGTTGTCAGGGGTCGATTCTGAGATCTTGGGACTTCAGAGGTCCTTTTTATCTTGCTCCCACCAGTCCTCCCAACATGGTTCCCAAGACTCCTTTCAGTAAGGGGCCTAACAAGAGCTGTAAAATGCCTCCACGTTGGACCAACATCTTCTTCTTTTGACAAATGGGAATTTTCTTTTGAACCATTTGACGAAGAAAGTGACGATGTCTGCCTAAGCATTGTTTCTGGTGTTTGGACAAAGGGATCGTGCCTTTCAAGACGTTCAAAGAGCATTCGCACACGGTATCGATGACCTCTTTGGAGGCTGATTGAATGAGTTTTTTTCATAGAGGTGGAGAAGCTTTGGACAGGACGGATAACATGTACCCATGTTTGACTAAACGAGGAGGCAGTCCTTTTCTTTTCTTTCCTTGGGGTTGTTTAGAAGAGGGATGCTTTCTGGAGGGTGACATCTTTGAGTCTTCAGGAGCACCAAAAACACTGATACCCCGACTTGGTCACAGGCCTTTTTTATACTGGAACGCGTCGCCACTGATTGTCTTTACGTCGTATCAATTTGAGGACAGGCATGACATGTCGTGCACGGGTACGCAACGGACTAAATCGAGCCAGTTCTTGCTTGGACAAATCCAGTAAACTTTGTAACATGCCCGATCTTTCTTGGACTTGATTTTGGGAGAAGGTACTTTGTGAACAGCAGCCACTGCCACTAAATTGGAGGGTCCTGCCGCTGGGAAAGTTCTTGGGATCATCAACGGAGACGTTCTTGGTGTGATCAACGTCTCCAAGTACTCTTCAGTTCTTGGTGTCATCAACGGAGAAGTGGATGAACGTGAGGCTGCCGGAGACGCGCTCACCGCCGTGGCAGGTCGTGGTTTGCGAGTGTAAGGTTGCGTCCTGGCCGAAGTGCCTCTCTTGCAACTAGTTTTCTTCTGTGGGCTTTTCTTTTTCTGGGGACTTTTTCTCTGTTTCTTTTTCTGGGGGCTTCTTTTCTTTATCCGGGGTGGTGTCTGGTAAGAGGAGGGTCCCGCCACTGGAGAAGTTCCCCTTGGGGACCTGGTCTTTTTCTTCTTCTTGGAGCTTCGTTTGACTTTTTTCTTGGGGAGAAGTTTAGGGGCATTAGGATCCCATCTTAAGAGAGAGCGAATGATGACCCCTCCTAGAGTAATGCTCCCTCCAGGTTTCAAAATTATTTGTTTTTTGGTTTGAGTGTCGATGCGGGGATCGGCCAGTTGGGTCAAAGCGACTTTGTTTCCATCAAAAAAGCGTTTGGTTTGATGAGGAATCTGAATGATTCCTTGGAGTAATTGACGTGCCGTCACCGTGAACCATCGTAAGACTTCTTTGAGACTAGCTTCTAAGACACGAGCTCGTATTTGTGGATTTTTTTCTCGACTGATCCCATACAAGGCACGAATCAATTTGACGGGAAGATGCGACTGAAGGGACGTCATGTTCAAAATGTGTGTGAGACAGACGAAAAGGGTCTGAGGTTTTTATAGATTTTTTTGTGGAGTGAAATTAAGTCGAGGACGGAGACGTGTACAGGACAGGCCTTCCGTCTTGGCACCAGTGGTGAAACAAGTGGGTACGAAATCGCAAATCCTCGGGGGTCGTAGGTTTCAAATCGACGAGTAAATAGGCATTTGGAGTTTGAGTGGCATCGTCGTACGCCTGAGTCAGCCAAGGCGTTCCTAACTGTTTGGCTAAGACTTGCACTTGCGATTTATCTCGAGGGCTTTTAAACAAGACCACGTAATGCGCATTGAGACTGATGGTGCGATGGGCTTTACTTTGTTGAAACAAATTTTGGGTGATGTAAACGACACTGGCATTACGGTGATGCCCTTTGCGCGTGAACCACAGTTTGATTCCTTCTTCGTCTTCTCCTAACATGTCGTCAAAAATGACCAAATGGGTTTGACGGGAGTCAGAGACGATGCGGTCGTCTTCTTTTGGAATGCCTTCCACAAACACGATGGAATCGCCTTGACTTTCTCGCAAGAGGCTGTACGCAGATTGCCACTCTTTGTAACACCACACGATGCGTTGAGGTGGCCGATCGATCAAATGATGTTTATGTTCGATCAAACGTTTGACGAATTCGGTTTTGCCTGAACCGCTAGGTCCAGCATTGAGCATGTTAAAGGGATGACGAAGATACAAAGGCTCCCAAGTGGCACGATCTAAGTGTTCGTCGATGACTTTGACAGTAGAGGAAGAGGGAGCAGAGACAGCAGAGGTAGCCATAGTGTTAGGAATGTCACTTGTGACACGAAAACAAACAAGACAAGAGTTTATATACATTTTTTCAGAACACGTTTATTGAATGTTTTAAACGTGAATACGAAAGACAAAAATACATAAAAGCCAAAGGCTTAAGTACAAGGATAAAAGGCACATGATAACCATTAACGTGGAATAAAAACAAGTGTCTGTACAACATGTTTTGGGTAATGTTCTGACCAGTTTTACAGGGGGTAAGGTCACACAAGTGTCCTCCCGAAAGGGTCTTTCAGGCCTATCCACGACAGTCCTGTCCTGGGTGACGGGTTCTGGCACCGTCACTGACACGGGTTCAAAAGTAACTTTTTTCCTTGAACAACTCTCGTGCATACTGGGCCACTTCTTGGGTCCAAGCCTCAAAACCCCTCTTTTTCCAGGCAAGGACATCTGTCCAATGGAGGTGTAAGTCACAAGCTACACACACATCGTCATACACGTCTTCGGTAGCTAAAAGTTGACGAATCTTTTTTTCCCGTAGAGGTCGAGAAGTATCCAGATGAAAACGCAAGGCTTTGAGCAAGAGGAGCCTCTCGTGAACATTTAAAGGCACCACTTTCATGTTGAATGGGCTGGTAAGTACTGTTCGTAAAAAGTCCACAAGGAATCGACTGGTAAACGAAATCCCAGAAAACAAGTCACTAAGACACACACCACTTGTCGACCCAAATTGAATGGATACAGTTCTTGTAATAATTGATGGTAATGATCCACGGTTTGAATATGGTCATTGAGTTCCTTCCACGGAATCTGTTCAATAACATGTGACATAAGTCGTGGCATGGCAGCTTGATTTTATAGTCTCTTTGTTTCGGAAGCAATAAAGGTAATTTCTAACTAGACATCTTCGTTCTCCAGTAAGAAATCTAAATCTTGCATACTGTAACCGAAACGTCGGAGTTTGTTTAGATGTTTCGTCTTCCGCTAAGCAGATTCCACGTAAAATATGTTGGTAATCCTTTAACTCCTCTTCCTCAATACGTTGCAGTAGGTGAATATCGAAGTAACCAAAATTACGAACGTTTAATTCATTCACTAACTGAAAGTGTTCAACAAGGTCTGACCACTGAAACAATTTCTGACGAATCAGTCCTCTTATACCATTCAGGTACCATTGGCTAAAGATCTGGTGACGTAACGGATGCAACTGTTCTTTACGTTTGACTTGTATTTTGACCAGCTCTCGGTAAATGCGTTCTCTCAACTCCACATGCAAAGCACGAATGTTCTCTTGTAAAGTATCCATGAATAGGTCAGTCCGTACAGTTCACAATCTTCTCCTAGAGCAAAAGTAATCCACATAGTGAGCAATTTCTGGCCACTGCCATTCAGGGTAACGTCCAAGAATGTCACTGAACACTTTTGATGTAAACGGTCTAGAGTAATACAATAGGACGAATGCACACTTGACCCAAAGAAATCTAACACACTGTTTGACTTTTTTCACTTTCCTCTTGTGAATTTCTCGCACAAAGTTCTACAGTCACCCATTGAGATTTCACTCTGGCAAGTCCCTGCGAAACTTCCTTGTAAATCTTATCTTGTCTCTTGCAGTTCTTTAGGTAATGATTCAATATCGTTTTTGAAATGAAGTTTAAATACTGGTCTCGTTGATGTCCAACATTTGACTCCTAGTCAAACTGGTTTCTTCTTCGTCAACGACATGGTAAGTCACTTTAATGTCTCGGTCCCACTAAGGGTAAGTAATGACAGTTCGGTGACCATCGAGCATGTTCTACTTAGGCCGAATCTTGCGGTTCCCAGTAGTAAAGTGACACACCGCAACTGAAGCACTTGACTTTATTTCCTTCACCCAAGTAGAAAAATCCGGCTCTGGCTAATTCTTCGGGGGTCGGGCCTCCCAGATACTTAGGCCATTTTCCTTTGAACGATTGAAGACGATTTTCAAAGTCGCAGTATTCCGACAAACGCACAGGAAACGAATATTCGTCTTTCACAGGTTCGTTTCGATGAGGGTTGGGTGACATGGGCAGGCGTTTGCTCAGAGCTGGATGACATCTGTAGGGGGGTAGACGTGAAGGTGAACATCCACCTTTAAAACGAAACCCAGTAAAATGTCCAAGAGGACGAGCGGCATCGCTTTCGCATCCCTCAGGTTTGGCACACACAGCATCCCTTTCCATGATAGGGGTAGTGAGAAAAAAGTTCCCATGATGCTTTACGGCATCGCTAAGGTCACAACGTACAGCATCGTACCCATCGCAAGGCTCACAATCGCATTCCACTTCCGAAGCCCCACACTTGAATTGTGCCTGTCTAAACTTGTTTTGTGTTTCTCTGAAAGTACTCATCTTGTTTGCTCGGTCTTGGTAGTCCCAATGAACTATCGATCTTGATCATAGCCCCTTTTTATACTAGTCGCAATGCAGTCTCAAGCTTGTACATCGTTCCTTTTTTATGTTTTTTATGTCTTGTTTTGGAAGGTACCGTCTCTAAGGTACCGTCATCATTGTACCGTAATGTCATGGGTGGAAAGGCCATAGAAAGGTAAGGGCAGTGCGGAGACCATCGAGTATGTTCCAGAATAGTTGAATCTTTATAGATACATAGATCCATTCGTAACTTCAGGCCACAAGCGAAACACTGTACTTCATATCCAAATCCTGACTCAGGTTCCAAGTAGACAAATCCTGTTCTAGCTAAAATATGCGAAGAAGGTAATCCTTTCCTATCCGTAGGCCATGCTTGAAACGTGTCCAATCGACGGGCACAATCACAATAGTCAGGTAAGAAGACTGGAAAATGGTAGGGTTTGAACTTGGAGTTCTCATCGGGTTTCTCACTCGATTCTTGCTATGGCGAAGTCATCCTTCTAGTGGGTGGCTATCCGCTTACAACCAAAGTTTTATACCAACATGTCCATACGGCAAAGTGAAATGATTGGGCAGTCGCACTCGCTTCTGGTACACGATTTGATAGACTTTTTCCAAGGGTCGACTGACGATGTGGTGAGTGTGTAAACGTACAATCTTGTTCGGTTGATAGGTGGTCACTTTAAAGTGTTGATCTTTTCCAGACTGCAAGGCTTCTTTCAGTAACCCAAACTTGACCACACGACTGGTACGATAATTCAGAGTCAATCCTTTCACTTTGCACGTCGTGTGCACTTCTCCTTGTGGGTCACGGTATTCGTAGCCGTAATTTTTGGCACCGCCACTGACGAAACTTAGAATCTTGTCGTCGGGATGCTCGTCTGTCCAGGCTCCTAAACGGTCTCCTTCGATGTCAGGGTGCTGTTGATTCGGGTGATGGATGTAAATGCAACTGTCCGTGTCAAAGTACAGGACGCGTTCCCCTAACAGTTCTAAAGCTTCGTACAATTTTAAGCGAGCATGAGCTGTCACGTAAGCCGCAATGATGACATTTCCAAAAGGGTCGTCTTGTACAATGTCCAGATCTTCTTCGTAATTGACCAAGATCAAATTCTCTCGAACGACGTCCACGTGTTTCGTGTATTTGGTTTTGTCGTGAATCATCTGGAAGTAGCGGGAAGGTTCTGTCAAAGATTCCGTCTTGGGTAAACACGGTCGTTGTGCCATTTTACCCCACAAGCAATTTAACATCACTTTGGCAAACGATCGCTGCCTTCGTTTTTCTCGATGTGGTCTAAAGAGATGCCTTCTTGTTCATAGTATTTCTCTTTGAATTGTATTTGGTCTTCGGGAGTGTGACACCAGGACGGATAGCCGCTGGCTTCTTGTTTCAGTTTCAAAAAGACATCCACGTAGTCAGCGAAAATGCCTTTCTGAGTGGGGTCACCCTTGTGGTATTGTTGTGTCTTGGAAAAAGTGACAAATTTTGTACACTTCTAACAGTTGGTATCCCATGTCCAGAGCTTTGAACAATTCTACGCTAACCCAGGTTCCCGTCATGGCCCGTTCTTCCTGGGTGTGCTGACAAGGCTGATCTTGGTTGCACGTTTCGGCATAAGTACGACACAATGGAAACATCAGTTTGCCTTGACAATGGTGAGGTAAGACGGGATGGTATAGGTTCGTGGGAGGCAAAACTTTACACTTGATCAAGCCTTCGTATTGTCGAATGTTTTTCAGGTCGATGTGTTCCGTTAACAATTGCGGGTGCCCTACAGGAAAGCGACAATATTTGCACACGTAGGGATACAGCGAACACACGTCCAAGTATTTGATTTCTTCTCCTTTCTCTTCGTCGGCTTGGCACAGCAAACAGGTGACATTGGTCCTTCCTCCGTACAAACTATCCCTCGGGTTCAGGGGGTCCATGAACTGGTAACTTTCCACGAGGCGTTTAAATTCGGGATCGGTTTTCAAACGGTGATCGTATTCGTGTTCCCACATTTCCACCACTTGGTATCCTTCCTGTTCTAACTTTAGGCGTCGCTGACAAGTTTCCTGGTACAAGTCTTCCATGGTTCGTTGTAAAAACTGACTTTTAGTGCCACGGTCAGAGTAACAGACGGGACATCCGTGAAATAAGCAACCGTTAAACTCGTACACAATCTTGGGGTTTTCTAAGTCCCAGCCATCGACCGAATGTGTTCCCATGGTCTTTTCGCCCCCTCCGTTGCGGGCATGCTGAATCCATTTGTCTTCCTTGTCGCACGAGTAATGTAACCAACGTAGGGCTTTGACCGAGTATTGACGTTTGACATAGTTGGTCGTTTGAGGACTGATGACAGCTACATTGTTTTCAGGCATGAATCGTTGTCGATACACTAAGGAACACGTTTTGGCAATGGTGCAAGCTTCTTTCAAAGGATCGACCCCTCAGTGTTCCATGAACAGTTCTCGAAATTTTCCACAGCAACGTCGTAAAATGTCCACGTCGGAACGACAATACTTTAACATTTCTTCCTGAAAGTCGAAAGATTCGGAGGCGTGAGCCTGGTATCAAGCGTAGAAAGCTTCTCGTTGTTCGGCACGCATGTTGTCGGGGTCGTAATAGTGAGCCTCAGGTAAATGGGGTAGAACGGCGTGTTGATTGGCTTCCGTATTGAAAAAGTGTGGAAAGTACCCTTTAGCCATTTCTGTCATTCCAAACGTTTTAGGCATTCGGCTCAAAGGCATGGCCAAGTAACTGATCGATTCTTTAAACTGTACTTGTCCCACTTGCATGAAAATGATTTTGGCTCCGTTCAAAGTGACTTTAGGACGCTCGGTGCCTTGTTTCGTATAGTATCTCAAAAGAAACTGTCCATCGTATCCGGAGAAATTGTGAGCCATCACCGTGGCATGAAGATGACATTCTCCGTAACGTTCGATGTCCTCTTGGCTCCACGTCTTGTCGATGGGGTCTAAGACCATTTGTGCAAAATCGGCTAACGTGTTCGGTCCTCGAAAGATTTTTTCACACCCTCCGGGAATCTTGCTGCAGTGAGGGCAATGACTGAAGATTGGTTCCTGAATGCACTTCTCGCACGCTCGATGAGCCACACAGAAATTAGGAATGTGAATGCCGGTCTCTTGCATGCATTCGAAATCAAAAAAGATGAAATTGCCTTTCTTCTTGTGACCGTCCTCTTTCTCCGGTGGGGGTTGGTATTTTTGCACGTAGCACTGGTGTTCCAAGTCCACGATGTGATGACAAATGTGACATTTTGTCTTTCCTCGACATACGTGTGCCTTGACAGTATTGGTACATAGGCCTTGTCCACAGGTAGGGCACAATCTCAGGAGTTGACAAGCACATTTCCGCTGTGAACCTTGCGTCTTCAGATGTTGTTGGTAACAGGCAGGACTGACAAACGTGCGCAGACAAGCAGGACAATGTACTCTTTCTTGTCCTTCGCTCAGACAGGGTGAAGAGGCCAAACATCCTGAGCATTTCAATCCGCAATGTTTGTGTTGCTGTCGATTATTATAACCATGGTCACATTTCTCACAGTAATAACCGTATCCCAGGAATGCAGTGATACTGGTAATGGTATCGAAATGTTCATCGTGATAATATACATGAATGTATTTTCCGTCCTTAAAGTCTTTCCCTCGAAACAACAGAGGCCCACGCACTTCTTGAGGGTGCACTTTCAAGGTGTAGCGTGGAGCTAGGACATCTTGCAATTTTTGCATTTCAGGAATCCCTCAGGGTGTGTCTTTGGATACGTCAGCTTGTTGCAACAGGAGTTCTGCTTCGTTTAGTTGTTTGGCTCGGTCCGATCGTTGAATAGTTTTCCAGGCTCTTTTCCATTCTGTCGTGTCGTTCTTGTTGGCATAGGTTCGTCCCACCACGATGGCTCGGGCTAAACACATCTGGTCTTGAGAATTGTGAATTTGGACGAGATTCTTTTTGGTACTGGGAAGGTCGTTCACCAGTAACACCTTATTGCGTCCAGTCCCTTGAGGAGGAGAGACGTGGGTCATGTCCAGTGTGGCTTTTCCATCAAAGCTGTCAAACTGGTCATTAGATTGTTGCACGTGTTGAATCTTGTCCATGACTTTGGAAGCAGTTAGTTCTGCGGGTCTGCTAAACTCGATCCAAACAAGGGATTTCAAACCGTCGTGTTGTATGGAAAGTCTCAAGCGATCGTCTTCTTTGGGTTGACATTGTCGCTTGAGTGCGGTGAGCAAAGAATCCCACACCCCAGTGATGAACTCTTCTGCTTTCTCTAACGGTACGTCGGACTTGAAATCTTTAAACTTCACTGTGTATTTGTAAGCCGTGGTTCTAAATTTTCTAGAGGAGCGCTTTTCCGTCTCTCGAATGGAATAGTACTTTTCAGGGTTGACTAAGGGTGGTGAACTTTGTTTAGAGGGTTCGGATTCTGGTTCACTCATGTCCTCTTCAAAATCACTGGCATGAATTTGTGCCAAGACTTCAGCCCTGGTACAAAGCGATAGATCACGTTTCTGCCTCTTACTTTCTTCTGCTTTCTTCTCGAATGAATAGGATCGTTTCATCTTGAGTGAAAAACGTCAAATGACTCAAGTTTAAACACCATGGGCTAATTTATAGTCATAGCAAACCAGCGTATATAAAAGGGTGTGTGTCTTGTCCTTTCACTATTCATTTCACTCTCTAACCGAGCACAACGATGGAAGAGACTAGCCAAATCGAACGTTTCATCAGAGCTTTGCGAGGGGTCATTAGACAATTCTCTTCAGACCAGTCGACGGACTACTCTCCTTCCTTTCGAGATAAAAGTCAAGATACTTGCTATATCTGTCAGAAAAAAGGTTATTGGTCTTCAGAGTGTCCAGACCGTCAAAAAAGACAAAAAGGGGTTAGAAAAGACAAAAGTCAAGATACCTGTTATTATTGTCAAGAAAAAGGACATTGGTCTCCAGATTGCCCAAAAAAGAAACAAGAGGATTCAGAAGAAAAGAGGGATTCTTCAGAAGAAGAGAGGGATTCTTCAAAAGAAGAGAGGGATTCTTCAGAGGAAGAAAGCAGCCAGGTAAAGAAAAAGAAACAGGAGAAGAAAAGAAGAAGGAAAGAAAGTGAAGAGGAAGAGGAGGAAAAGACAGTGAGGGTGAAGAAATTTAAAAAAAAAACAGAGAGAGTAAACAATGAGATAGAAGAAGTCAATGAACTTTTTAAAGTGTTCTGTTGTGAATTTTGAACTGGATTGTAACTATTGAGAAAAGAATAAATTAATTTTATAAGGTAAGTGTCTTTGAGTTTTGAATTTAAAATAAGAACCTACACTCACACACTCATACACAGACACGTCCTATAGGGGTAAAATGGTTATTTTTTTTTTGAGTTATTGGCAATTGAAAGTGTATCTCTTTTCGAGAGACGTGGGTGGCCCTGAAAAGGGCCTTTTTTGGTGTAGGGGTGAGTTTAAGCAATCAACTTTAACTGCCTTAAGCCTTTGCCACGGCCAAGGCCTACTTCTGGACTGCGTACTGTTGATGATGTTGATTTGGTTGAAATCACTAAGGGTGGTACGGTAGGCTTAGTCACAGGGTTGACGTGTTTGGCTCGGGAAGGTCGTATTCTCTTCGGTCGTGATAAAGAAGTCTGATACTTCATCAGTTAGTTTTAGCTTCCGTCGGGTGGGTGTGACTGCATCGTTGAGTTTTACGAAAAATTAAAGTGCACGTGGAAACCTACAACAAATGTTATCCTCGATGATTTTTAGCGATCAAGGTTATCAGCGTCGAGATGGCTGCGTTTTACCCTTCCAGTTTTCTTGCTCAGTGAGAATATTAACCGTATTTCGAATTATTCGGCTATACCAAGCAAGAATCTGCATGAAAGTCTACCAATGCGCAGTGAGCAGCATTGATATGACTGAATTAACCGAAATGAACACTTCTTACTTCAACACTAGTGTTCATCCGGTCATACCTGCATCGTTTGGGCGTCAATTCAACCCGCTATGTGATATTGCGGTATCATTATATGCTAATGGATGGAATCCAGTTCCTTTATTAATTATTTCTCAACTGGAATATATTATGAACTTTAACCTTAGATGAGACCATCATCGCTTAGAGACCTCCAAAACATGTCATATCCGTTTTCACCTTGATGTACGGAAACATCCACAAGCTCCGACGACAGAGAGCAGCACCCGTTAGACTTGACGTACACGAATCCTAAACCGAAGATACAATTTACGGTTTTCACTTTGTCTACATATTTGAGCTTTCGAACTATGATGTTGCATTAATGAACTTATCATCTATAAACTCACACTAGTACGGTGATAAACCCTAGAGGTCTCCAACAGCGTTTTCGATGCTAATGGATACTCATTGTGTGCTTGGTGAAACTCTTTTGGGTATTCCTGATCAACTTTAAATAAGTACGTGACATCTCTGTCGCTGCCATACTCGGATATACCCATGATATTCCAATCTTTCGCAGGACCGATCTATGAAAACTTGCCTAAGTGCATAGACTGTATCATTGCTATTTGATAGGTACATGAGGCAATTGCTTGGGAGGACGGTGTCTTATCCGTCCATGTGCCGTTTCTTTCGTGCAATCGTAGAGGTCACTTACCATGAAAAATCACGCCCCAGATACCACGTTACGGAAACAAATCTTGATTAATGTCCATTAACAGCTCTATATCGACATGAAATTATCATGGAACTTATCAAAAAGACAGCAGCTTTTTTTTCGTGTTAGTCACCGAAGTTTCAACAACCAAAACAGACCATCCGCTGTTCGTATGCTTACAGTCTTCTGCACAAATATCCTAGCAGGATAGAGACGAATAAAAGACATTGATTGGCTCCTGTCTTCCTACAGGGAGATTCTTTTGCAGGTGAGGATCATAAACCTTTCATCTTCAGATCCGCCTTATCGTGTTTATAAAAAAGATTGCTGCCGTCGGCCGTAAGGTTGTTACTATGTTTGTGCAGAATGTAATTCAGAAACTGCATCAACTCAATGAACAACTGCTGATCCAGCCGTAAAGTTGATCCATGTTGTTGAGAATAGCACTTATTCAATGCGATTACGTTGGGCTCAGCTACTCTATAGCACTTGACTACAGCGTGACAACACTAGCATCCAATGTGTTCAGCATCCTGTGTTGTATTTCTCCGGAACACGTATAGGCATTGGAACCGACAGTTCTCGCGGAAAGAAAAGCCAACATGGGAAAGTTTAATTCTTCAAAGTACGCACAAATGAATTATAACAATTTAATCTTTCGTTGCGATGTGGTGAAAATCTTATTAGGTTTGGCATAATATTACGCTACAGCTTCATACTAACGCTTCAGCTGTCAAAGGTATGGTCCTGAAGAAACTGTTGCTTGCTGTAGCCATCAGGACAACGGGAAGGTTGGAAGGAGAATCGCAGGTAATGATGCCACCCACAGACCAGGACAGACCTCACTCACGAGAACGGACCTTGCAGGTCGGCGAGGGCCGCCGACGTGTTACAACTGCAAGCACCCAGGGCATTTTGCGAGGGACTGTCCCAAGGGCAGGAAGACCCGGGTGAATGCCATCGCTAGGAAAAAGTGCGAACCGGAGGCAAGCTGTAACCCAGCTAACCTCGCGTCTGCAACTATCAACTGAAAAGGTGCTACCATATTTTATGACACTGGGTGTAACGTTTCAGCCATTGTCGACAAGAAATAGGTGAAGCCTGGTGATTACACAGGGAAGGTAATTGAAAGCCAGTAAGCTAACAGCGCTCGTGACTCGTTGCCAGTGGCAGTCATTAACCTCGATTCACTTTACGTGAAGGAGACATTTTAAGCTGCGTGTTTGGGTCAACTAACGCATGGTGTCATGCTGGGATGTCGTTTTGTGTTGCCACAATTGAACCCCAAAACCTGCACACCTACGCCGGTGAGTGCTGTGGAAGCCAGGTCCAAGAGTCGACAGACGAAAGCAACGCTGATAGAAGTTACGTCGACACCGGTCAGTAGCGTTCTTCCAGATGAATTGAGGAAGCTTTAGCAGGAGGACGCAATTCTGACGCAGTGGCACAAATACGCTGCAGAAGGAACGGAGAAAGAAACTCTAAGTGGCGTGGTAAAGTTCGCATATAAGAAAGGGATCTTCACGCCAAGAAAGGCAACAAACACTTCAAGCAAGTTGTCGTGCCAAAAGAGAAGCGATGTGAAGTGTTGAAACTCGCGTACGAAAGTATCATGGGACAACACATGGGAATTGTCAAGTCTTGTCAAAGAATTCTACTGACCATGGTCCAGGGAGATGTTGAACAGTTCTGTCTCTCCTTGACAAATGTCAGAGAATGGCACCAAAAACGGATCACCAACCCGTCCCCTTGGGGAGCACGCCCTTTATCGATGAACCATTTAGACGCTTGGCGATGAACTTGATCGGACCGATAAAACCCGCGTCGTCGCACTTTAATCGGTATATGTTAACGGTCGTACACGCTATCCGGAGGCCGTCGCATTGCGTAATATTGATTCGGTAACGGTCGCTGCAGCGCTGTTTGAGATTTGGTCAAGAGTCTGAGTGCCCGACCAGATCCTGACCGAGCAAGGGACACATTTCATGAGTCGCGTGATGGCAGAGGTGAATCGACTGAAGCACCTCACGAATACACCGTATCACCCCCAATGTAAAGGACTGGTCGAACGGTTTAACGGGACACTGAAACAATACGCTCAATAAGCTGTGCGAAGGTCGCCCCAAAGAATGAAATCGGTATATTCCTGCCATGCTTTTCGCATACCGGGAAGTACCACAAAAGAGTTTAGGGTTTTCTCCCTCTGAACTCTTGTATGGGAGGATCGTACGTGGCTCAATCGCAGTACTGAAAAGGCTGTGGACATAAGATCACGCTGTCGAAGAGGTATTTATTACCTATGATTATGTCATGGATTTGCGAAACAATCTGGAAGTAGTTGGTTTCCTCGCACAGGAGGACATCAAGCGAGTGAAAGCGAGTTAGGCGAAGAATTACAACAAGCGTGCAAAACCATGCCAGTATGAAGTAGGGGACAAGGTGTTGTTCCTGTTGCCCCAAGAACACAACAAGTTGCAAGTTTCTTGGAGAGATCCGTACGTCTGTTATTTTGCAAAGCAATACAAATGTGACGCGGTGAAGAAACACCCTGCTGTGATGCTACATGCCAGGTAAATACTCCTCGAACGGTGCTTTAAACGTTATCTGTGGTCACTGTTAACCATGATAACAATGATTTATCGCCTTGACCCATGAAATAAATGTTTGTATTTCAGCAATTGTTGGAGTCATTACCCTCATCCACAGTCAAAGTTTTGTTATATTTACTTTACCATCATCAGCAACACCAGCACCACGCCTGATTGCGTCGATGTCATTGCCTTTTTTTTTACAAGTACAACTGTGTGCTTACCCCGAAAATAACCTAACATTTCTACAAAAATATGTGACAGTCGAATCGTGCATGAAAACCATCAAAAGCAGCTGCTGGACTAGCTGCGTGTTCAAAATCAACTGGTTGTGGATCAGAAGCAGTATTTTGTGCTATCCGTATATTAGTATATTGAACATGATTAGCATTGTCGGTAACATCTTTAGCAAACATCATTAATGGACCAACTGATCTTGTATAATCATGAGAATATCTTGCTAACCTATTATCGTTGTAGCAACGTCGACGTCCTTCTGAAATTAATTAATATTTCTTCCAGCAATCATATATGTAGCGCTATCAAGCAACGCCATACTTCCATTGTTAACAAAACCAACACGTGGTTTTCACCATATGGCGTATCAGCTGAAACATTTGTTACAAGTTCCCCTTCTACTTCAATAAATACTTCAGCAGGTAAGAAATATCTGCTAGTACCCTGAACTTTTAATTCGATTCTTCCACGCTGATTTACTTGTCTTGCGTCGTAGGAATAAAACTGATAATCACGTGTCGATTCATCCTTGACAACTGGTGCGTTTATCTCGAACGCTGGATCGGATACACGTTTGGGCATTTTATTATAATTGTTATCGTCTAACACGAATACCACTTTCTACTATTAAATTTGCAGTTATATTTTTTCTGCTTCAACAGCCAAGTCTTCTAGTTTTTGATTTGCGTACTGATTTATTACTTTAGCGACATTTACAGGCATAATCTCAGTGCTAGGTAATTTTACTGGTGGTTGTGGGTTTTATCGTCCTAATCAAGCCACTCTTTCTTTGACTGATGAAAATGCTTTACCGGCAAGATTACGAATAGCGTTAATACCTTTATCACGAACAGCTTCAATAGCATTCATTCCTAATTGTTTTGAAATCGGTATTGCTCTTGGAGCCATCCTTTTGACTAAACCCATAACATCATCACTGAGTCCACCTCCGTAAATCGCTTTGTAAGTTTGTAATCGTGAGTTTACTACCCAGATCACTACGGGTCCACGTTGTGCATTGTGCATAATCAGTTTTTAATTACATACTGATTAATTAGTTGTTTTTTTAGTCGCTGTGATAATCATCTGCAATTTCATCAATGAGAGAACGATAAACATTGATATCCGTAATACCGCCAGTAAATAATCTTTGACAAATATCAGTTATTTCATTAATTATTTCTGGCGAATTATTTCCTGCACGTTTTCCTCCATTCAGAACTTCTAATCTATCTACGTCATAAAGAATATTGTTAGGACAAGCAATAAGACCACATCCTCCTGGCGTAGTTGAGTAAAAATCACTTCCAGTAGCGCCTGACTTAGGTTCGTAAATTTCATCAGGGTCATTACATTTCTGCTTAAGTTGTTCAACAGTCTCATTTTTTCTTTAGCTAGTTTTTCATATATTTCATCTCTATGTATCATTGCCTCTCGTTTAGAGTCAACAAAATCCTGACTAGTAGTATCTAAAGAATCTCGATGTGTATGGGCAGCATATACTGCAGAAATACATTGTTCAGGTTTCATCCGTTCAACAGAATCTTTATACACAAATTCTTCTCTATTTTTAAAAAGCAGCAATACCCGCTGATGATATTCGATTATCAAGTAAATTATAACAAATTTTAGCAAATATATTTCTATAAGCACTAGGTTCTCGCTGAGGAGGTTGTGGTTTTGTTGTGGCTGAGAAATTCGTGAAGGAGATTGTGGTTGTGATTTTTGTTGAGGGGGTTGTGATTGTGATTTTCGTTGAGGAGGTTGTGCTTGTTTTTGTTGTCGTTCTATTTGTTGAAGCAGTGGAATAAATTTGCTGGGGAGTTTGTGTATTTTGTTTTTGTAACTCCGCATAAAATGTATTTATTTCTTCCATATATTTATTATATTTAGATCATGATCTCTGGCCTTTTGTTTGTTGTAAGATATACAATATATCCATTCAAGAAAATTATCAACGTTTACGCTTTCATGCTCAGGCTTAAATAGCTCAGACTTTCAAAGGCATCCCATCACTACAGCACGAGGCAATACTTCCTCTTTAACTTTTTCTTTAATAACACCTCTAAATTTATTTATCAATTCAATATTTTCTTTTTTACTTTAGGTTTAGGTGTAAGAACTTCTTTTGTTTCACCAATACCTTCAAATATGTCTTCATCTGTGGGGGGTGACTGAGCAGAAGCTATATCAGTTGCTGGCGTTTTTACAGATTTATTTTGTTTTCTTAGTTCTTTCTCTTTCTCTAGTATCTGCAGCAGACTGTTCTAACGTTGGGCTAAGACTTTCAGTAGCTTCTGTAACTCTTCCAGTAACCTTTGTAATGGGTTTGACTAATTTTTATGTACCCTCTGAATATTCAACATGTAATTCTTTATGTTTTTGTCTAAATGAATCACGAACAGGTAAAAACGTTTTGATTGCTTCCAATCTTTCTCTAACTAATTTAGCTGTATAAGATTCAGCACCAGGTGTCATTATTGATATAACAATGATCTAATTATAGCAGCAGAGAGGGTACGACCTCAATTATACTTCAGGTAGGTAAACGAAACATACATACAAACTTAGATAAACATAAACGACTGAATAAAGTAACAAAAAACCAATAACCCCCAAGAGAAACTTTTGCAGAGAAACTCTCTGTAAAATTAGAGATTTTGGTTTGACTTTGTTGACCCGTAATTTTTTTTTTTTCGTATGACGTTTTTAGCTTTCAAAGTTACGTTTCAGCAATAGGTCTGTTCACCGTCTCTGCTGGTACATATGTTCTGCGATTGGGATACTGCTTGAACTTTCCGGAACCGTTTTATTACATGTTTCACATGGATACACAGATATTGCACATCTGTTTGCATAAAACTTTTTGTGTATTACTACATTTGTATTGTGTATTAATGAATTTGCGTGCAATATACATGTGTGTGTACGCATATATTTCTTTCCTCGTATTTCCCATAATTTTATTGGGCCAAGATGAATCTGATAAGTAAAAATGTTTTATTGTAAGGTAGCTTTGGGTGGTGATAACCGACCCAATGGTTATCCTTTCACATGGATATTAAAACTACTATAACAACAACACACGTCAACAAAACAAAAATAACAACATATATTTAAGTAAAATTTAACACTGTAATGTTTAAAACCTACCCAGACTTGGACCAACACATTTTCTCATATTTTAAAATAGTGACGACTTTTGAAGTTTCATAAAAATTGAAATGATCTTATTACTGAGTGTCACTTTGACAATCGTTTACAGACTAAATTATATCCATGCATGCCTGCATTTCCAACAATTGCCAGGAGAGAACGATGCTATACACCTGTATTCATATACTTGCAGTCACAACCATATCTGCGTATTTTCTGTCAACTAGAAAACAACGCACAATGTACTACATATGTACACTGACTAGACCATTCCTTTTGGACTGTGTACATGTTTCGATATTCCAATAACCCAGTACATGACATCCTTCGTCAATAAACATAAAAATACACTATTAATACCACCGCTACTACTACCTATTGAGGCGTGTCTGTCATATTGAGTTTCACTAATAACAGGTTTGAGTGACAACACAAAACTGCAAGTGGTCATTTATCTGATTAAACAGACAAGTACCCTTTCTGCTTCGCCGTTTTTTCGCGAACTATTGTTGGTATAATTTTTATTGATTTAAAACATTTGTAACTGGCGTGGTTAATATAACTGTACTCTGTACTTTTGCTAACGTTTGTAGATACCGTACGTATTCATTATATAATTATGGTGCAAAAGAGTGCGTATGTCAACGCCATGACAAAATAGACTGCTTATTAAAATACTAAGTTAATCTTGTAGGTTCATTCCTTGTAAAATGGCACGAGTGACAAACTATTTCTGCTTCATGAAATAGTTTCGCATATCTACTCAAAAGACTTACATTTTATTTGTATTATATATTTGGTAAAGGGCAAATCCTTCGATTTGCATTAGACTTATCCATTATGTGTGAAGACATTGTTTTAATATATTTTTTGTTAAGACATTTCATGCGCAAATTGATATAGTCAGGGTGGTTTATCAAGAAACTTAATACAGCGATTGTATCTGACAGACCTCAGAGCATAACATCTTTAAACAAATAATTTTAATGACTGGGAGTTTGCTTATATGGATTTTCTTTCTTTATTTTGATTTCCACATTCAAGCGTAAAGTGTTGCATGGTCTCGGCGAGTTCTGTAGCATACGCAGCATCCGTTCTTTGATTGCCATTTAGTTTTGGTTTCCAATTAACGATAATCAACACCTGATTAGTTCATCTTTATCAATCAATATAGTGATGCTAGTTAAAATTGATACTTAAAAACATGCATCAATATAAATATAGCGATATGACTAGAACAACTGTTAAAGCCATGTTAAAAATACAAATCACATAAACACACACACACACACTCACATATATTTATTATGTTGAACTAAGTTATATCTGTTTATATGAGCCGTATACAAATGAATGACTATTAAGTTAAAACTAGTAAAACAAATCAGACTGTAGAACGTGTGATTACTTAGAAATAGCTTTAAGTATTTGTTTTGCTGAATTAAGTTATATCTGATATAGTATGTAACATCAAGTAAAAGTGAGTAATATGCAAACAAAATAAAGAAATGTTGGTATACTTATCATTGTCAGAATATCGGCGGGACACACATACACGTGTACAAACACTTGCTTCATCATAACCACACTTACATTAAATAAAAAGATACATGAAGTTGGATGGCAAGATATATGCTTAATTTGATGCAGTCTTTGCTTCTCTTAATGGTTCCGTAGGGGTTTGAAGATTATGCAAGTGACATCAGAGATTAGCTGGAAGAATTGTTTTCTAAACTGTTCTGCTGGATTCTCTAATCTTGGTCAGAACTGAGTTGTTTCTGATAACCATAACATGAGTATTATCACAACTGAATCATATGCAATTTTACCACGATGTATGCTTGTCTCTATCGAAAAATGAATTCATATGACAACTGTGATTGACCATGTCACTAGGAAAGGGGAAAAACATATTTTCAAGTTTATTAGGGTTTTGCAGGTAATACTACAGTAATAAGCGGCATTGTCCAGTTCAGGTGTTAATACTTTATCAAAACAAATCGGCTATGTAAACACGAGAGTGTGCTTATTACGTTGTCTTTCAGTTAATAGCATTTTAACAAGCTTAAGACAACTAATAATAATAACCAGAACTAATATGAATGCTGAGTTACGCGTGTTGAATATGCTACCACAGGAGTCTGGCATTTTATCAATAAAATAGGATTCAAATTTGTGACAAAATGAAATAGCCATATCTGTACTTTAAATATTCATATATCGTATTTTCTTGATAAAATGTCAGACTCCTGTGATGCTGCATACAGGTGGTGCTGTTATTTTGACCAAAGTCATATACATCGGAATGACTAATGTCAATATGACGTTTGAAGAATATGCAAAGAAGTAAATTCTCTCTTTTGCTGCTGTGTTTGAAAAAGTAAACCATGGCAACCCAGAGTTCTGAATTTATTTTTTGCTGGGCTTTGCTGACAGTGTGTTGCTTCATAAATGAATCACCTCGAACACAATTCCGAGAACTGAAAATATCACGTTTTGCATTTTATATCTTGTGTCAAGATCAAGACTTTGAAGAAACGTTGCCACTTTTCACAATCTTATTAAAGTTGGCCTCAGCATTCTCATTCAATGTAGTGATGTGTAATAACAGTTTTTCTTCAGCACGTCTCATTGATCGATGTACATAACTTCACTCAAATCGGGTTGTTCTACTTTGTGTACCTTACCTACTTAAATTAGATAACAGGACTCTCCCACAGACACGACCCTTCCAATCCAGAGACAATTGAAAAATCTATGAAAGGTCGGAATTTGATCTCTAACCGTCTTGCCATTTGTTGCCTCTATATAGGCTGTATGCCCCAAGGATCGGTTTAGCCGAGCCTTGAACAGGACTGTTTACTGTCATACATACTGCAAATTACAGGCATATCTTGCGGTGGTCAAGAAATACCTTGTTTTCTTGTTGTTTTTTATTTTTATTTTAAAAAAGCTTTTATACAAAGATTTCTGACAATCGTGTTTTTGAAAACAAAACCATGTCGCGTGCTTGGCAGGTATGTATATAGTTGTAGGTTACAATCAAAAGGTTAACTGATTATGGTAGATGTGAGTACATGAATTATGAGTGGACTGCATACTTTACATGCGAGACCTCGGCTGTAGTTGCTAGACATGGAAATGCACTACGGTTCTAATACTGCCCAACACTAAATGATTACAGACCTCTTACTTTCACCAATGTTAGAACCCGCTACCTTCCACATCCAAGGCAAACACTTTAACCACTTCTGCCACTGTAGTGATCTGTCTTATATGCATCGCTGCAGTATGTTTGTGTGTTCGGGTGTCCGGGCGTAGGGAATCAGTAGCACCTGAAGTAAGAGGACATGTTAGATCCATCTCAGGAATGTTCCTTCAACTTTGGTCCCCACTTGAACTCAGCTCTCACATGTGACAGTGGCAAATCCCCATCACACCGCTTCGACAAGCGGGATAAACCAGTTTTGTGTAGCCGAAGAATCCTATATGCTCGGTGGGTGTTGTCTTGTCTACATAAGCATGTAAAGACTGAAAGTGGCGAACTGCACAGAGGAAACCGTCAGATGATTCAACAGGACAAACTCAGGTAGAAAGGCACCAGTTTTGGAAGTGAACATAGATTATAATAAATCGCAATAACAAGGATATAGGATATAACTGTCATAAATTAATTGTATTTCTACATTATGTAGACCTTCTAATTTAAATTGTCTTGGTAAAGCTTTTCAGATTCACATAATTTGGAACTAATGTCGCATGTAAGTATACCAAATACAAAAAGAAAATAACATGCTCAAATTTTATTGGTTTCAAAGGACAAAAGAAAAGCTATATATACTTGTCTTATGTAATATAATACATGTACTTGCAGATGTGAGGTCAGATAAATGGACCTGTTTGCCATGCAGATTATTAACCTTGTGAAAACTTCTACTTGCAGCTATAATTTAACATGATAAAGAAGATGCTGTCTATTCCTATGACACAGGGGATTGAGAGGATAAGACGTGATCGCTCTCCTAACAGAAGAGTTTATTCCCTTTATAAATGTTATATTAAATACAGTATTTCTTCTTTATCTTTCTGCAATTACTAGCCATACAAATGCTAGTATGAAAAATATAGTCTGGAATAACATACAAGATAACAAAGAAGCGAAATGTAAACAGCATGCTGAGAAATAGCAACAAATAATTACAATTAAGCATGATATTAATGGCTTCAGTAACAATGATCAGATACTTTTGTAAATGGAAAAATCCAAAGTCAAATTCAACCAATGCAATTTTATAGGCATTATTTAGGTACTGGCAGCAATATCTTGCTTAACAAGAAACTATAAAATCTGAACATCAGTTAAATTTGTATTACCAGAGAATGCAAATGAAGGTAATGACTAAAACGAAATCTAGGGCCAAATTATATTGACACCAATAAAGACATCTTTAAAATCCTTTTGATACAGGATAAATTTTACCTGCAAAGTATGCATGCCTTTCTAAAAATATTATTATGGCCAAATAATGTAAACAAAGGCTATTTCACCTTATGAGGAGATAGTCAGATATAAACAACGATTAATTAACATGAGTTCTCATCATTCAAGGTTATAGAAAGTTTTAATGTCTGTTTTACATTTTTTATTTAGAATTTAATTTGGTCCCATAGATGCTTTGCCAGAGTAGGCTCTTTCCTGTTGGCTTTCCACCTGCTTTTCTCTCTGGAAATTATTTATTCTCAGAAACTTTCCAAGCTGTCTCTCAGCATCATCTTGATTTACATTCATGCTGGATGCCAACTTGTTGCTTTTACCTATTAAGAAATATTCTCCTTTAATTTATGGTGTCACACTCAATGCGTATTATTACAACTTTTAAATAGGAACCATTAAACTGCTTTCTCTGTAAGCAATGTAAGTAGACCAATTTTTGTAACAGAAAACATTAAAATTTGTATTTAAATCCACTCTGAGAAATTTTATTAATGTGATAACCTCTCTAACAGCAGTTTCTGTCAAACAGCTACTTGTGGATTACATTAATAGCTACACATGAATATTATACATTCACATATTCTCTATAGAATGTGATGATTTCAAGATTCCATATAATTTCCCACAATTTGTGATGAAAAATAAATATATCTCCAAGAGCACCAATCAAATCACAATGGAATGCAATGCTGCCAACCCAATATGACTTGGGACATATCTGAAGAAACAATAATTCATCTTTGCATAAAATAAACCAGATTTAATGATGTTGATCAAGTTCTCAAAGTTTGCGTTAAACACTTTTTTGAAAGAACAGATGTCGGCATAAGCATGAATTCTTTTATCCTCATGGAATAAATGTTTGTGGTTTTGCAAATAATGATCTTCTGTTGTTGCTTCAATGATGATGATGAGTATTTAACTGTCTGAGAAAGCAGATATGACTCTGTATATAAATTATGTTTCTCTGAGAATGCTTACCCAAACAAATTACAGTAGGAATATTAGCTTGCTAAATCGTGAATCCAGCCCTACTACAAATTTCTTCCGTGACAAAGAACAAACCATTAGAGATAAGCTTGACACCACAATTTCAATTGACTCATCGTCACCATACGTTTGGGATACAGAATTTGAGCAGCAACCATTAGCAGCATTTGAACCTGTCTCTATGGATTTTGTATGGACAATCCAGATGAAGAGTGCACCAAAGTCATGTGAACTTGATTCAATTCCAACATCACTGCTGCTTGAGTGCTTAGATCCAGTATTGCCTTCACTAACTGATGTTATTAATACCTCTCTCTCATCAGGGGAATTCCCATCATTTTTTAAAACTACCATTGTAAAGCCTCTGCTGAAGAAGCCAACACTAGACCAAAACGATTTAAAGAACTACCGGCCAGTTTCTAATCTCCCATTCATATAAAAAAGCTTAGAAAAGGTTGTTCTATCCCAGCTTGTATCTCATCAGAATTCAAACAATCTTTTTCGCAATGTACAATCTGCATATCGCCCTTGCCACAGTACTGAAACTACTCTTCTAAAAGCAGTTAATGACATTCTCTCTGCGTTGGATAGCAGAAAGATTAGTCCTCACCCTCCTTGATTTGTCTGCAGCATTTGACACAATAGACCATGATATATTACTTTACCGTCTCCAGCATGTATTTGGCATTCATGATACAGCCTTACTGTGGTTCAAGTCCTACTTGGTCAACACGACACAAGTTGTGTCTGCAAATGGAATACACTCCATCCCAGTTGATCTATGTTGTGGTGTTCCACATGGGTCTGTTCGTGGACCTGTTCTCTTCATTCTATACACTCAGCCGCTCTCAAGTGTGATAGATCATCATTCATTCTCACCAATCGTATGCTGACGACACCCAAATATAAAAATCTAGCCACCCAACTGAAGTTGATGCTACCATCCAAGGTGTAGAGAGGTGCATTTCTGATGTGAAATCATGGATGACATGTAACAAGCTGCAGACGAATGATGATGAAACTGAGGCCATTCTGATCACAACACAAAGACTTTCTCATTCACATCCTTTATCTCAAACAATATATCAGCAACACCAACACTAAATTCACACAATCAGCATGAAACCTATGTGTTACTCTGGACAGTACTCTCACACTGCACCAACATGTCATGAACATATGCAAGGCCGCATATCTTGAGCTGAGACGCATGATATCTTTCAGATGATGCCACTAAAACACTTATGTTCATTAGTACTTTCAAGACCGGACCATTGTAACTCAATTCTGTCAGGTTCATCTCAATATCCACTCCAAAAACTTCAAAAAGTTCAAAACACAGTTGTTTGGATCATACTTAGAGTACCACGATCACAGCACACCTCCCTGCTGCTCTGTACCCTAAACTGGCTATCCAGTTGATCCAGAATCAAACACAAAATTTGTTCTCAGTGCTACGTTTCATTGACAGACTCTAGTCGAACATACCTATCCGACCTCACCCATCTGTACACACCAGCAAGATACTTACGCTCCTCTTCTGACAATCGTATACTCAGTATTCCCAATATGAAAACAAAGTCATATGGACATCATTTTTGCTGAATTGCCCACTGAACTTGGACACAAAGACACAGTGATCTCATTCAAGAGTGCTCTCAAAACTCACTTCAAGAACAAACTTAAAAGACCTAATAATGTGTCCTACCTTAAATATTCTCAGCATGTTTTTTCTGTGTTTTCTAATTTCATGGTGTTTGTGTTTGTAATCATATATGTTCTTTTCATCTTATAGGCAGTGTCTAACGTTGCAAAGCGCTTAGAGCTTCTAAAGATTAGGCGCTATACAAAGTCCTCATTATTATTATTATTACTAAAAGACAAAAATTTGTCTTTACATTTCTATATGTAAAGACAAAGGGCAAAAACTCTTATCCATTATCTCCCCATGATACCAACAAGTGTTGCCAGTTTTTTGCTGAGCAAGATACTAACAAGGATTTTCACATGGCAGGGTGGTTTGTAGGGATTTTAAGCAATTTGATTAGGTAAGTATTCTCAGAAAAACAAACCGTAATTTACTTAAAAATTTGCTTTCAACATCGAATACATTCCCCAATCACATTACATTAGGAAAATAAGTAAGAGGAGGGGATGCTGAGTATCCGACCTCTACTTCGGGTATCCTTCTACGGAAGAATGGCTGAATTCCCCATGTGAAAGATAATCCATTCTCCTAATGGCATAATCAACACAGCCTGGGGTCCCTAGACCTGTGACCCTAACATACAGTAAGATGATTATTGAAAGCTTGTCAGTAGCTTCTCGAGGGTCAGTGGTTCTTTCAGGGTTTTCCCAGGTTCTTCCTCCACCATTTATACTGGCCGCCATGTATAGCCTATATTATGCTCAAAAATGGCTTTAAACCCTATAACAACAACAACAACAACCTAATTATGGAAGGCAGCAAGCGAGTGACAACTCTTTGATTGCTGCAGACGGTAACCTATTTTGGGCTATGAAGCCCGATTGTGTCAAGAGTACCACTGAACCCTCTGAACTGAACTGAAGAATTTCAGGTCAATATAAAGAGCAAGCAGCTGTCTTACTCTCCATGCTGAAGTTAAAGGTATCAGGAAACATGACCTGTATGATAGTGACTTTAGTGAAGTGTAGGCTAGAGGTTGAAATGGATTTTAATCAAGCCATGTTAAAAAACAGGATGTGTTCTGAGACAAAACTAGGGATATTGGTCGATTGAGAACATTATTGTTTAAAGATCCCATGGGTCTAAATAACACCTAAAAATGTGTATGCCATGATACCAGAATGTGTACAATATCGTGGGGTGGTATCCTTTGGGAGAGATTGGGGCCCAGCTGCTTATCCTCAAAGAGCCATAAAAAGTCTGCCAGTTGACGGAATGAGGCATGTAGAGGGATAATGTTGTTGGTATGGCAACAGTCCCTGAAAACACACCACTTTCCCTCATAAGTCTTCAGAGTGGAGGGCCCTCTTGTTCTCGAGATTCTCTCCACAATCAAAGGTTTTAAATAATTGTCTTGCAGGGCTGTCCTGGTAAGAGCCGATGGTGTAGAAGAAGACAGTCCGGGCAGGGAAGGACCACCCGTGACAGTGGATGCTGGAGAAGTTTCGGGTTGGTTGGAATCTTCCTGGGTATATTAAGTGCTATACTCAGCAGATCGGTGTCTCAGGACTTATCTGAGAGGGGTATCAGAATAAACCTTGCCATTTTGACCCATTACTTCTGGATTATTTTCTGATTCAGCACCGTGTGAGAGGCAAATGTCCACAAACCCTCTCAATGACTGACAGTGCATCCACAGATCAAGCTTTTTGGACTGGAACTGGAAAGATGAAAGTGGGTAGCCTGTAATTCCACCTCCTTACCAAGCGGTTGATCATTGGACGCCCCTGAAGTGCGCAAATCCAAGTGAAGCCTGATGGATGGAGAGGCGATTCTGTGCGATGGATGTTTGACCACTTCTGGATTATGTCAAGGCTACAACATTAACTCTGCTGCAAATGTCTATCATATGTATGTTGACATGAAGATTGTTGCACCCAAGTAGAAACTGCCAACTCAGAAAGCACAGGTCGGGTGATTTGGTGCCTCCCTGATTGAGGAGATAGGTTACCAATGACGACTTGTCAGACATGATGAGGACCATTTGCCTTAGAGTCGATATTCAAAAAAGTGAAAGATCTTGATGACAGCCTTCATTTTGAGGATGTTGATGTGTAGAGACTGCTCCTCTGGCTCCCACATGCTGCTGATGGTAGAGATGTCCGGCGTCCAGTGGGCACCCCAAACCATACACACTGGTGTCAGTGTATACCATTATTTCCACTTAGGGCTTCTCTGGTGGGATTCCCATGGACAGCTAACCTGGGTTGCATCACTAATGCAGGAAAGATCTAATCTCGTACATCAACAGGTTGGTTTGATCGAGTGAACTTGAAAACAGGCCGCCATTGGGTCAGCAATGACTGCTGTAAAGGGCACATAAAAAGGTGGCCAAGCGGGGATCAGGTCCGCATAATCATTGAATAAACAGAGAAGCAAAAGCTCTGTTGCTGAAATCCAAGTCTTGGAAACAAACTTGACAAGTTCGACCATTCTGGTGGTGCAAATATGAGGGAGATGCATGTGATTCCTGCTGGTTAAGAACTCCATACCCATATATGCTGAGTTCTGGGATGGACAGAAGTCTGACTTTTCCCGGTTAACTGAAAGTCTAGATGAGCTAGAAGAGGAAAAGATCGTTCCTGCCTTGGAGTATGATAGTACTTACCACGTGTTTCTAGAGGATATCATCCAGGTATGCTGCTTCATTGTAGATGATGTTGGATGGAACAGGAAGACTACACAATCCATAATGCAAGTGAAGACTCAGGGGATGATGATGAGGCCAAAGGGAAGAGTGGTGAATAGATAAAATGTCATGGTAAGCGAAATCGAGAAACTTGAGGGTGGCGGGATAAGGACATGGAAGCATGCATCTGTCAGATCATGACAGCATACTTGCCCCGTCTGATTGAGAGGTAGATTTACCTCGCCACTGACATTTTGAATTGGTTGAGGCGACTCCAGTCAATGGCAGGTCTCGACTTGCTGGTTGCATTCCAAAAAAGAAACAGTATTGAGTAAAACCCTGGGGACTGTGGCCTTTGCGCAAGCTGCACCGCTGATGTTTTATTTTGTTTTATTTTATGATTGACCATATCTCCTGTTTTAGAAAGGCATCCTTCTCCCAATCCAACACTGTATTCATGAAGAAGGGAGAGGAGGAAGTGGTTGTTGATTAACAAAACCGGAAGCCCCTCTGAATGACCTGATTCCACACTGAAATCTCTGTCATGTAGAGGGCATGCTGCCGACAGTACAGTTGGATGAACAGATCTGTCACTAACACCCCACAAATCATAGATGGCTGGACTGATTTGATGAAAAGGTCCACATGTTGGAATGGCTGGAGAGTCTGCAATGGTGCAATTTTAATATGCATTAGATCCAAATGATCTAGTATAAACAGTGCATGTTCAGCCCAGATGCTGGTGGTATATAAGATGGTTTGGAAATATGTTCTGGCTGCACCAAAGGCCTAGTTAAATGGACAGATTTCCCATTAATATATCTGGTATAGTAATTATAAGATGCTGATGACATGGCTAGATGGAAGGATCAATCACTAAGGTCCCTGTATGAACAATTTGGCTGGACCATTTCAATGAAGAGGTGCCCATGCTGATAGGGCTGGGCTAGGCTACCAGTGTCAGCTGGGTTGCTGGTGTCGGCTGGACTGCCAAGTTTCCCATTTGGATGCTGCTGTCAGCTGAACTGCCTGCATCGGCTGGATGGCTGGTGATGTCGGGACGGCTGGTGATGGCTGGATTGCCAGTAACTGTACGACAGTATTAAGAGTTGGAACAAATGGATCTGGCATGTACCCCATGCACCCGGACTTACAAGCCCGGAGGCCATGCTTGGGCATGCGGGGGTGGGGGCTTTCGCCTCATAGGCTGCCTAAAATTGGGGAACACTCCCAAATGAATCGGTATCAATAGCAATGAGCAGCAGGTTGTCTTCCTTGATTTATTCTGACTTTCTGTCCTTTCAATGCTGAAAGGACGATTGCTTTGAAAATGCATTCTATTAACCATTTCGACTGAAATGACACAAGAAGAGAAAACAAAGCAACGATAAGCAAATTAGTAAGTGACTAACTAGTTACGAAAATAAATTGGCAAATCACTATGTGACTAATTAGCTAAAATTGAAGCTCAGAATTCCACTGACTAAGCATTGATTCTGCATATCATAATGGTGTATACATAGTATAAACAAAACAAGAGTCATGAAAAGCTTCCATACTCTGAAGCTGTATATTCATCATTTAAATTCTGCTGCAATGACACATAAACACAAAGCAGACACTAGTAATGTATGGAAACTACTAGGCTGCTAAAACACTGTCATATCATTGAAGGTGTTGTATCAGAAACATATGGCCTTGTTATGAACTTATGCACAGTGCTTAGTTAATAATTAAACAATAAATCTATCAGAACAGCGTGAAATATGAATAAACTAAGCATAAATATTTAGCAACACTTTAGAATTTTGCTAATAAGAGATCCATCATGGATGGAGTAAGCGAATTAAGTCTAGGTATGCTAACTCGTAATAATCTTGTATAAGGTTAATGATAGCATGGTGGGACAGTGGTCTAAATAATGAAGTTTGTAAAGGTGTAATAAATCCAAAATGAATGTTGGATGGGTGCAAAGTAACACAACAATGGCTGGATTGTCAGAGGATATTTTTTATGACATGATGTCTGTACAGCAGTGAAGCTAAAATCTGATGACACCTGGTGATATCAAGGGGAGGTAATGGGCAAGACTTATTACCCTTTGTCTACTGATATACATAGGATATAACGATTTTTCTTCTTTTCAAAGGGCTGGATTTATGAGGTAGCAAACTAATATTCCTAATGTAATATGATTGGGGAACATATTCAAAGGAGAAACATATTTTGATATAGCCAAGTGTTAATGCAATCCAGTATAAGGCCAGTTCCATTAAAACATACATGGGACCCAGAGAAGGCACTTTTAAAGTGGGTTACTCACCCAAAGATGCAGTTTAGACATTTCTGATCAGTTTAATAGAAATTACAGTACCCTGGCATATATATTTTTTAAACTGCCTTCCCTGTTTACCATGTGTGTTTAAATGGAACAGCCCTAATACACTTTGGTAACACCAATTTACATCTACTTTGTCAGACAGTTCACAACACTAAGATTATACTTAGATAACAAGTGATGTAAATTTATGCTCAGTCTCTCCCTGAGTTCATAGTACTATTATAAACTTAGGTAACAAGTGATGTGAAATTATATCCAACCACTCCGTTTTCATAGCATGGCAATACACAATTGTAACAAATGGCATCAATTTATGTCCAATCTCCAAGTTTAAAACACTACAATACACGTACAGTGGAACCCCGCTATAATGCGATAATTGGGGTCCAACAAATTGGATCGCGTTAATATTGGGGTCGCGTTAATGTGTTAATGTTTAACAGTATTTTACTTTTTTCAGAGAACAACTCATTGGCACATTTACGTGCATTCATGTCTAATTTATATGATGAGTAGGGTATCAACACCATTTACTATCGTGCCGTTGTGGCATGCAGTTCATCTATAATGCATGTAATTCCATTGAAAAATTGCACACAGATTTACAGTCTTCAATAATTTTTTCCACAGATCATTGTGTCTGAATTCAACGTCTAATATACAGCATGAACAGAGTATCAACACCATTTACTTGCCGTCTGATATCGTACCATCAGGGCTTGCAATTAGTCTGTAATACATTTAATTCCATTGCAAAAATTGCATACATATTTAAACTATTCAATAATTTTGTCACACATCATTATGTGTCTGAATTCAATAGGAAAAATTAACAGCAAAATTAGGTTAAGAAAGACAAAGCACATGTATGGTTCCTTACATTCCAGGGTCTATGAACGGTGTCTGTACAAATTTCATACTGCTAAAATTTTCTTATATGCGTTTCCGTATACATTTATCCATCGCAAATTTCCAATAATTAATGCTTGTACGCCTATTCGTTTGAACGACTACAGCAAGAATAATTAACAAACAACACATGCTTTCAGCGTGCATATAACTTTTACTTCAGATTTTGTGAATATCAAAAGAAACGTGTGAAAACTACTATACTAATCATTGCGCAAAGTGCAGAGAACGACTTGCGTATGTGAACTTGCTTTTCCATAAAGGTAAAATATTTTTATAAAAAATAGGAAATTAACAACGAGTTCATAAACAAACTCCATACCCATGTAAAACCAGAGAGAACTAAGTGCAGTAGGTCTGCAATGGTCACAAGTCACTGTTATACATTTTTTAAAGCTGAACTAGTGTACGATTTCATACCCTTTCAATTTCCAGCTAATAGAGCAGACATTATTTACTGATCAACTGATTGCGTCGAATAACACTGCCAAGCCCAGTAAACATCTTGGTGGCTTTTGTTTTTTTATGTTAATTATACTGTGAGAATCTTTAATCAACCACCGCATTGTCTGCTGCTATTGTTTGAGCAATGACTGCATACAGAATTAATTGAAGACAATCACAAAGATGACTTACTGGCTTTACTCATGGACCAGTAATAAGTAACAGTTCCGATAATGTTTATTTTGGCATAACACTTCAAGAACCTGTGATATTGCTAATTTCAGAAGTTACGTCATGATTGTATTATATTAAAATTCATACGTGAACTCTTCCCCAAAATGATAATAAACGTTTTACACACTATTTCTCGTACTTAAAAAAACGTATTTAAAATTTCAGGAACCACGCCACAATCATATTAAATTCGAATTCATACACGATCTCTTCCCCATAATGATAATAAATTTTTATACTATTTCATGTACTTTGAACAAAAAATATTTTTTTCATGTGTGAATGAATATACAAAAATTCGGGAGCCACGCCATGATTGTGTTATATCCGAATTCGCGTTATAGTGGGGAGCGTTATAGCGGGGTCTCACTGTATGTAACAAGTGATGTCAATTTATGCCCATTATCTCCTTGAGTTCACAGCCCTATTATAAACTTGTGTAACAAGTGATGTACATTTATAAATAATCACTCCCTAATTTATAGTACTGCAATACATATTGGTAACAAACAGCATAAATTTATGTCCAATCTCCAGCACCACGATACACACAGGTAACAAGTGGCTTCAATTTATATCCAATCTCTCCATGAATTCTTAGCATGATGATATACTGTGTTAACAAATAACATCATGATCACGTCATTCCAAATGAGTAAGTGTTGATTTTACCGGTTTACAAAAGTTTATTTATAGACCAAAGTTTCTTCTTGTTTCTCAAGATGAATGATCATTTCATTGGAGTCTATATGTATAAATTGTTGGTCTTCATAAACCACCAAGTCTGCAAAATGCTTGTAAATGTATGTCAGTGGTGGATTTTAGGTACCATGTTTGGAAGGTTTTTGAAGCATAGCACTTAAGTTCATTTTGTTTCCAAGCATAAGAGTCCTCAAATTTAATAAATTACCTTCATCACTTTTCTCATCCCTTTCTTCTCCTTGCTCTGTACCAACACCATAAAGATCTTCAATGACTTCTACAAGAATAAATGTTCAAGTTCATGAATATATATTAAATAAAACACAAGAACTTGAAGTAAGTGGTCTAAAAGTCTCATAAGAATTGCCCATGATTTGACTTTTAAATATGGTACCTGATTATCAAGTATATGACCCACATTATAGTTATAAAGTAAAGTGTAAAGTTTCATTATCATATATCATGTTTTTCAAAATCTACTGCTCAGATTCAGGAAAAACACCATACATCAAAACAGGATGTTGTGTTATACCCTCCCTTGCAGTGACCTTCACTGCTGAGATAGGTGGCATGAATGTATACCTGGGTGAAGTATTATTATAAGGTCAAGCAGATTAAAAGACAATACAATGAAGTAACATGCCATACTTTAGATTACAAACATAAATATCAACCCTCTGAGTGTGGTTGTGTGTGTGTGTACAAATTCTCATCAAGCCACAGTTTATTCGGAGTGGGGTCCAGCATTCATGTTTGTGATTGGGGTAGGGGGAAATAGCCAATTTCTTGCTATGCTACTGGGTTGGAGAAAAACTAAGCATATGATTCTTTTCACAAAAAAATATTTAATATGCAAAGTGTGGGCAGTATTATAAATAATTTCAGTATAATTTTGTAATATAATACAACATTTATTATAGATATGCTAATTTGTCCTCTTTACCTAATAACTATGTTCTTTATATCATTTTCATTTATTTAGATCATTTTTCTATGGAGACAAAATTGGTGTCTCCAATTAAACTATTTACACATCCTCACAATTGACCCCCCCCCCATGAGATTTTAAAAGGAAACAGCATCAAGAAACAAAAATGCACAAAATTTAATCATTTCATTCATCAATTTATAATTTCTAACCTACTGGCTCCCTAACAATATCAACTTATCGGCGTTTCAAACAAAGCAGTAGCTCTTGATGCAAACAGCTGATATAATATTCACTGTCGTTTTCTGGTTTCTAGGACTGATCGCTTCATTTAAAACTGTGCCATGTCCAATATCCAGAATGTCTAGTTTCAATATTTCTAAAATAAGCACTGTTCTAAACAAGGAGGAACAATTTTATACATGTGTTCAATGAAAAGCAACTCCAACAAATTTATCAATTATTGAGAAATTAAAAACCATTAAATACATCACATCTGCTGATTGGAAACACAGACTCACCCAAGCAACAATGACAACTCTGTTACTACAAAAACTCCCATTTGATTGAAATGCCAAAAGCTGACAGTATTTGGGCCCCTTGGTGAAAATCAGGTTAGAAATTACAAACTAATGAATGAAATGACTAGGTTCTGTGCATTTTTTTATATCCTTGACGCTAATTACTTTTAAAATGTGTAGGGGTTATGCAAACAAATGAGACGAGGAGCAAATACTGCGATCACGTTTTTCAATCTTTAAACATATCAAAAAATAATTTAACTAATCCTTTTTGTTAAGCAACCTGAAATTAAAAGCATGGAAAAAAATCCTGCTGATTAAGGGCACTATTAGGTTATGGTAAGAACAATCTGGAGTTATGTAATGTATTAAAGCATTATAATTTGAAGAGGTTACTTTTACTTTACTTTCATAAACTGTACAACTTTTACCACTGTTATAATTCAAAATGCATTATTCTTTATTCTTGAAAAAATATACCAAGTGTACTAAACATTTTGAACAAGAGCATAAAGGTAAAATGGATGTTGCAGAGGCACCAAGAATGTCCATGAACTCAGGTATCAAAAAAGATATATGCTAGAAACTCATGAAAGGATTGTGGTATGATTGAAGATAAATCACGAGAATGAATGTATTATTGCAGTCAAAATCATTTTCTGTTGCTTCACTCTGGTTGTTGCTGTTGTTGTTATTGTAGGGTTTAACACCATTTTTCAGCACACGATAGGCTATACATGGCAGCCAGTATTAATGGTGGACGAAGAACCCAGGAAAACCCTCGAAAGAACCACTGACCCATGAGAAGCTACTGGCAAGCTTTCGTACATTCCCACACTGGTTGAATCCGAGACTCGAAGAAATGCAGACAGAGGTGAGATGTCTGTGATCCATAACAGAGAGCGCTTTAGACCACTCGGGGCCCCTGCTTCACTCTGGAACACAGAATATGTGACTAAGGTACTAGGGCCATGATGCTCTTTTAGCAATCCTCCAACTTGTCCTGTATTACTGGGTAAAAATCTTCATAATATATATTGTCTCATCCTATTTTGATGCTAATCTATTATGACGAAGTGTCATAAAATCAGTTCTCAAGAAACTCATCTCTAACTGGTGTCACAAGAATGTTTCCACTGATCAGTCTCGAGTCATGCAGACATTTGTGAATAATCCTACTATTATTATTTATGAATTAGAAAAAAGATACATGTAACATGAAAAGAATACATTTCATTATTTCTTTTTTCCAATAAGTAATTCTCATAAGAATCTTTGTTAACCATTCTGAATGGGCAAATCAACTTCCAACCATAATAAGCATTGAGTATGCTACTCAATTTATGTTACCCATGTCAGTCACAGCTGACAACTGCATTAGTAATACCATTTAGAACAATGTACAGCATTATAAAGTATTATATGGATCTGTCATTACTGATATTGAGGTGCTTCTTTTATCATAACTTGGAAGTTTGCATGAAACATACTTTTATGATGTATTTCCTAGCTAAATCAACATCCTGTATATTTTCATTTATCAACATTTTTATAGAAGGATTTTCTATCTTATAGATAAGTGATTAACTTTAACAGTAAATTTTCAATCAGCTTTTATGAGAATCCAGATATTTAACTTATTTTGACCAATTTATTATTTGTAATTTGTTTTGAAAATTGTAAGAATTACGATAAATGAAAATAAAACCTTCTTCTGTTACATTATCTCTTCTGTATCTGATTATTTGCACTTTTAGAGACACAAGTTATGAAGGATAGAAACCAGTTTTAAAGTTCAAAAACAGTACATTTAAAGATTAAAGTTCTTTATAATCACAATGCCAATTAAGTATTGAAAAGAGTAATACACTAAATCTAATTTTTTAAATGTAGGTAAACATTTTCACCATAGTCTAAACAAGATTTTCCCCAATTTGATTATTTTAGCTTTTGCAACAAAATCTGTTCCAAAATGAAGATTATGATAAATATAAGAAAACTTTATGAATGCCAAATTCATCTTTTAATGTAGTAGTAGTTGTAGTTGTAGTTTTTAATGCCATTTTTCAGCACACGATAGGCTATACATGGCAGCCAGTATTAATGGTGGAGGAAGAACTCGGGAAAACCCCGGAAAGAACCACCGACCCTCGAGAAGCTACTGCCAAGCTTTCCCAAATACCCACATTGGCCGAATCTGCATCTTTTAACGTAATGTTTCCTATAAACTTGAGCTTTGTATGTGCTATTGATTTTGCTCTGCAATATACATTATTTTCTGGAAAGCATGTGTGCAATCTTGTCAAAGGAAGAAATTGACATCTGCGAATAGCATCAAAATAGGTGACGCACTGCATAAATATGCCATACAAGTACTAGATAATAATACAAGGGAGGACACTTCTGTCCTTTCTCACGTGACCTATTTAAGAATCAATGCTAATATTTAAAGCTAGACCGTTCTAACTTTCTGTCTGTCCATGATTCATGCACCATTTTTGTCACGACTTCAATGCGCTTATTTTGAGATCTTGATGACATTACCTGGGTCGGTACCTTTTGTTGGCAGTGACAGTAAGTACTGATTAGACATATTTGACAAATTAATTTAAATACGTACTACAATTCAAATAAAAGCAAGCACAATATAAATGTCCAGTTAAATAATTCCATTTTTGCCTCAAGTATGTTGCCCTGGAGTGAGTATTAGTTGTTCAAGTCAGGGTCGCTGTTCCCATGTTTGTTTACTGACCTCTTTTTTATTAGAGGGGAAACCCAAGGCAGATATTTTTGTAGCAGCAAAGGCATCAAAAAAACTTGGTTACCATAACATGAACTTCTTTTACAATGTTAAAAAAAAAATTGAATGTAATTGACAATTATACAGAATCACAGGGGCTCGTATCATTGCTTACAATTTATCTTTCGAACAGTACATGTGTACAGAATTAAATTTTTCACTGAACCATTTAAATATAAGATAAATCTTTGTTACTTATTAACACTGAAAAAAAATCTAATTACAAATTGACCATGTGTGTAAATATGGTATATTTTGCATTAATTTTACTTGAAACAGTTTCAAGAAAACAGAATTTATTCTTGAATGTGAAACCACTTGTCATAGATTCATTATATTTTGATACTACTTATGTAGCAGACCAGTCTAAATTTGAAAATAAATGGCGCAAATTATCATAAAAAAATGAACTGTTTCAATGTGACTGTTGGGTGTTATGTGACTGAAAAATGTAAGAGGAGAAGGATTTCGTTAAACTTAGAAACATGTTGCACCGGACCGTCATTAAGGGACGAATTATGGCAGGTCAAGGATACTACTACGGTCATCATTTGTGGACTTTATGACTATTCGCGAAAGTTACTGTAAACATGTAGACTCTTATGCATAAATAATTTATCCATTTCTTTTATGTCTTGTATTAACTACTAATCCATGTGCAGGAATCATACAGATCTGGAGAGCTGAAATTCAATGACTTTTCAATGACCAGTTTCCAGTTTTCAGTGACTACTCAGAGTATCAAGTGTTATGCTTCAGTTACTACTTTAAGTACAAGAAACAAATACAAAAAATATGGAAATAAATAAATGTAATATTTAAGGAAACTGATATTTAAAAAGAAAGTCATTGTAACCCAGATGTTAACCATTGCCCTTAAGCTTCTATACTTTCTTCTCCAGGTGGCCATTCATTCACATTGACATCCCGGCACAAGCACTAAATGCAATAAAAGGCTAAGGTCTTTTATCTGCCTCAGGCTGGAGCATAAGAGTGCAAGAGAATTAAACAACTCTGCTCTTAATTTGGGAGAAAAAAAAAGAAGAAACGGGAAAATGACCCACGAATTGTCACAGAGGGGGAAAAATACGACAACAGAGGGAGCAATCCTTGCAGTTAGTAAGCAGTCTACCGGTTACGACTCAACAACAAATAAACAACAACCAGCTAACGACTGAGCCAATACAACAACATGGGGCCAAGTCTAAAGTTGTAGCTGTGCAACAACAAAATACTATACAGGAAACATATGCTACAGTAGCGGCATATGTTCCTGTAAATAAGGCAACCTCACCAAGGCAGAAGGATAACCACGACACAAATACAGTTGCAGGTGACTTGGAAATATCAACTTCTTCCAACGAAAGTCAAGACGAATAAGAAACAAACGAATCGGAAGACGAGGGAAGCGAAGAAGAAACAGGAGAGAAGGAAGAAGAAGAACACCGAGACATCAAATGCTACAAAGAAATGGGTCTAGGACAGACAATGGATAGCATTAAGAAAGCAGGCCACTTTATTAACACAGTTAAATACGTAGCCTGGTGAAATCTGGAGACTCACAAACCTAGACCAGCACAGTGGCATTATGGAATAAGAATATTCTCCACATTCTACAAGAATGCTTACAGTCACTATCCAATCTGGCAACGTGTCCAAGCTGCTGAATATCTATCCGAAGTCCATGGATATTCATTCATTCCCAAATATCATCAGGCGAGACCAACATAGCTCACTGAAATGCAAGACTGCAGAAGATCTCAGGGGCACCTTCCAGCCATAAATAAAACAGACGTTCTAAGGGCTCCATATTGCCTTTATATTTTTAAGGGACTGCAATTTAGCTAGCAAACCTGACTCAATAAAACCAATACACTAATTTGATCATTTTATCCACAGCTTCAAATAAAAAAATACCAAATATTAAACACCTGATAGTCACCAAAATTGTATTACTGTCGCTTAGACATTTTCATACACAGAAATTCATAGGGCATTATACAAGTACACTATGTACTAGAAATATTAGATCTGCTAAAAAATAGGAAAATTCTACAACTCTTTGGATTTGAACAATTGCACAGGTGGCTTACACATAATTTAATTTATTTTCTGTCCATATAATACAAATGGACTTGATTTGGCTATAGAATATGGGCTGGCGTTTCAGGGCTGTTACTTGCAGGAAGTCCAGTTATAGAAGGTAAATCCTGATTGGTAGATGAATACTTTGGTCGATTTCTTAAGTTAATAACTTGTCCGTGTCAATTTTGTCAAGTCAAATCTGATTGGAAGTTGAAAACTGGTTTGTCCTAAACTTGGTAGTATCAGTTATCTAAAACCAAATCTGACTGGCAGTTGAAAACTTTGGTACATTTCTAGATAGTTGGTGTCAGTTATATAAAACCAAATCTGATTGGGAGTTGGATCCTTTGGTTCATTTCAAACTTACTAGTGATGGTTATATAAAGTCAAATTTGATTGGAAGTTGAAAACTTAGGTTCGTTTGTAGTTTGATGGTATCTGATATGTAAAGTCTAATCTGATTGGGAATTGGACTATTTAGTGGTTCTCTAACTTGTTCATGTTTGTAGGCCAAACTTAATAATGATTTAAATTCGCTGAAATTTTTTTGTAAAACTTGTATAGAAAGGGCTGATTGAATCTAACAAAATGCTCCTAGTAAGTGGCGGATTGGAATTGTTTGTTTGGGTTTGTACGCTGTTCCTGGATACCTTTCCAACTTTGCCACATCCTGACAGACTAATTAATAAGTGCGACACTCGCATATAAATACAGAACTGTAGCGGCAACATTCCTACAGTTCCAACTAATTAAGAATCTCAACATTTGAGACTTAATCAGTCGCAAAAGCACATGATGCATAGGCGACTTTAACTTTTTATCATTCATTCATTCATTCCAGCTGGCCATAGTTCACTATATATCTAACACTTCAATATCCATCCATCTTTCTTCCAGCTGTCCTCTGTTAGAGTCCTATTTAAATAAAATCTTTAAAATGTGTTGCATCTAGTTGTCAGTGCATTAATCTGTTGATTTTTCTGAGATTAATCTGTTCCACACAAGTGTGTGAATAGTGCTAAGATGCCCCTGCTGATGGGGCATATAAATAACTAGGTTTAGCTAGCTGGAACAAGTCTGGAAACTGTTCCTTATGTTTATTATGTAAATTTGTTCACTGCTCAGAGGTAATGTTTTTTGGATACTTTGGCTCCAAAATAAGATTTTGCACTCCATATAAGATTTTTCACTAACATAAGCTCTGCTTAAGTTTCCCTTTCTTGAATTAGCACTTTAATGACTACTATGCCAGATTTCCAATCTGTTCAACAATACTGCATTAGGATTTTAAGCATATTAATGTCATACTCTTCTTGTTCAGACAATGGTACTTTGATCAGACAAATATATGTACATCCTAATTTTATTTATAGATTATTTATTAAATTTATCTAAACCCTTACAAGGATATATGTAGCTATGCTCAAGGTATTTTGAATAATGCACTTTTAAGAACTGTTAACCTTTTTGGATTTACCCTAATTTTTTTTTTTGTTTCACTCATAAATCTGAAGATATTATCTCCAAAAGCTGATTAAAAAATGAAATCTAAAAATAGTAGGGGCCCTGAGTGGCCGAGTGGTCTAAAGCGCTCTTCGTTACGGATCACTGCCATCTCACCTCTACGTGGGTTCGAGTCTCCGATTCGGCTAATGTGGATATGTGAGAAAGCTTGCCAGTAGCTTCTTGTGGGTCGGTGGTTCTTTCCTGGGTTTTCCCGGGTTCTTCCTCCACCATTAATACTGGCCACCATGTATAGCCTATCGTGTGCTGAAAAATGGCGTTAAACCCTACAACAACAACAACAACAAAAATAGTATATTGTGACAATTTCCTGAACGTTGGGAATTTGCCAATATGTCAAAAATGTAAACACTTTAAATATAAACACTTTTTATAGTACCCTAAATTAAATAAATGTGTGATATCCCTACATTTCTTCAAGTGAATTAAGAAGACGGTGAAAACATACATCTCCATGTTTTTCCTATCAAGGATAATTTGGCGCCAAAACATTCCCAATTGTACATTAGAATTCACCTTGCATTAATCTATTAAGAAAATGAAATATAATCCATGTGAATCAAAGAATATAAATCCGTGTTCCTAATCGTTGTTTCAATTGCACTCATACTTGTACCTGTAAACTGAGCAATAAATAAAATATCCAGAAACTACTTTAAAACACACTTGGCAGCCCATATTGGTGCTTTTCTATAAATTAAAGTTATAATGTTATAGTCAGACTTTACTTACTCTGATGTTTTTGTCCTACTAAATTCAAATTCCCACACAAGCAAATGGACATGTTTTCAAGTTCCATTGGCCTACATTTCAGCTGACTAGAACGCGATGGAAGCTGGGAATACTGAAATCAGTTAAAAGGATGATTAGAATCTTAAACAAAATGAAGCTAACACTTTCATCATTATTAATATATTTTTATTTGTTTTGTTAAAGAATTATACTTCAACTTGACCCAATTTTAGCATTCATGGCTTCCATCACAATCCAGCCAGCTGAAATATAGGCCAATGAAACTTGAAAATAGGCCCATTTCTTTTGTAAGTATTTGAATTTATTAGACAAACATCTGAGTAAGTAAAGTCCGACTAAAACATTACAATGTTACTTTGAAGAAAAGCGTCATTATTGGCTGCCAGTTGTGTAAGATATTCTTGAAAATTTCACTCTTGTTGCAATGTTAGTTGACACTGAAACATGCAGGACAGTGCAGTTATTTAGGCAGTAAGATCTAGACCCCAAAACAAATATCAGCGTTGAGGTTTTACAAGTAGGACTAATTGCATGTGTGACCCAATCAATTCTCAACTCAATTTCAGACAAGCTGCATCAGCTAAAATTCTCACTTTTAACACTTTTCAAGCTTCAATAACATGATATAATTCTTAGCTTTAAAATAAATTGCCATCACTATCATCAGCCAGTAGGCCTATTTGCCAAACCGAATCCTCTAAGATGAACCACGCTAGGTTTCAGCTCTATTGGATTGCTAAGTAGCCCATATTTTAAACATAAATATGTAAAACTTCCTTGCCTGTATGGCTCAAACTACAATATAACGTCTTGTCCAGGACCCAATGTGACAATTAGTGAAGTCATGCAGTGTTAATGACATCATGTCAAACAGGTACTATGCATAATATCCGATTACTTCATGTGGATTACAATAATAGTATGACAGAAAATCAAACCGTGCATTCAATCTTCACACAATGTAAAAAAAACTGGGAAGTAAAATTTTCAATCACTTTTTATTTTTTAAGCAAAATCTCTAAATTTTCAATGACTTTCAATGACCTAGGTGAAATATCAATGACTTTCAATGCCTTTAATTGAAGTTTTCATTTCTCAATGACTTTCAATGACCTTTAATGACTGTGCGAACCCTGGAGATGGATTTAACTGGTTTGTGAAAAAAACTTTAACTGCAGATCCAGATAAGTAGTAAAACTAAATGACGTTAAGTACAATAAATATGTACGTTTTTCATAAAGTTTTCGGTAATTATGGCATCAGGTTTAAATTTAATACAATTTCTCTGTGATCAGGTATCTGGGTAACCAATCATTATGACTGATGGGTACCCGGTAGAAATTTCTGAAAATTCTCTAGTACTACACAGACCTAATGGCAAGGGTTCACTGAGATGAAAACTCATTTTGGTGATGCACAATTCTGAAGAGATGGGTGAGGATGGTACTGTGACTTTGATAAAATAGCAAAATATTATGGTAATAATGATGTCACATTTCTTTCAATTAAAAACAATGTAACATTTGGCAGTGAGTGTGTGAAAAAATATATAATAACAAAATATCCATACATTTTTGTCCAGACTTTGATGCAATGTACAGCAATATGGAGTCTGTATGCACTGAAAAAGAAATGTTACACTTTAAAAAATATTTTTAGTGGCAAGGAGAACTGGAACATTTTTTAAATTTGGAGAAATTGAACATAAACTGCATATGCTGTTTGCAAATGAAGGCCATTTTTTCTCACTTCTGACAAACCTTAAAAGTAGTTCCGAATAAAAGGTAGGGAGGCCTGTCCTAGCCATAAGCATCATTTTATGTTTAGCAAAATGTGATTGTTGTACATGTACTTTGGCCAACAATAAAAATTCAATACATTTAAACATTATGATCATCTCCAAAATGAACAGCCTTGAATATTATCATATTTTCTGCTCAGAAACCTTTCTCAACACTCTGTGCATGTATCTATGTATATATGTATCAAACAGATTGCCTGGGTCTAAAAATTTGTTCTAATAATGTGAGGTAAAAGTTCTATATTACAATTGGCAATGCAGTTTTCCATACTTTACTAACTAATGAGTCTTAAGTTTAAACCTCTAACCACTTTATTGGTATCCTTGTAATGGGTTCAACAAAAAATGCTCCAAAGGTAACACTGTGCATTGATATTTTTCCTGTCTGCTTCCATTGTGAAAGAAAGTATCCAAGCAATGCAGAATATATATATGTGATGAATATGAACACTTAAACAGATCAAGAAAAGAACAATGGGCTCAACTCTGAGGTGCTATGTATTGACTACTGGTCCAAAAATACATCAAACATATGTAAGAAAAAATAAGCTTAATTAGTCTTTGCTGTTTGCCATCAATTACGGAATGCTTAGGTGGCCTACTGGTTAGCGTGTCTGCCTCAGATGCTGGAGGTCGAGGGTTCCAATCCCGGCTGAGTAATACCACTTATAAAAATGGTACTAACAGTTGCCTCGCTTGGCTCTCAGGTTAGTGTTAGGACTGGGCGACCTGGTGTCAGGATAATGTGACTGGGTGGGACATCATTCTACATGTCTGCAGCATGATGCCCCAGTGCTAGACATCACTATAAACTGCCATAATGCAGACATAGTAGTGATATGACTGCAAAATTGTTAAAGCTACATAAAAATCCAAATCACACACACTTTATTATTCAAGTGCATCAATACTTACCCAATCACATTACGTTAGGAATATTAGCCTGCTACCGCGCAAATCCAGCCCAACTAAAAGAAGAAAATTCATCTTTCCCTATTTATATCAATAGGCAATGGGCAATAACTCTTGCCCATTACCTGCCCTTAATACCACCAGGTGTCGCCAGTTTTTAGCTCAGCCAGATACTAATGAGGATCCTCGCATGGTGGGTTGATAGGGAGGGTGTTTAAGTAATTTAATTGAGCAAGTATTCTCAGATAAAAACAATTACTGAAAAATTTCCTTTTCCCTTCAAATACGTTTTCCAATCACATTACATTAGGAGAATAAGTAATAGGAGGAGGAGATGCTTATCATCTGACCCCTACCTCGGGTCTCTTTCCAGAGAAGAATGGTTGAATTCCCCATGCAAATGATAACCCATTCTCCTAACTACATAAGCAACACATCCTGGGGTCACATAACCTGTGACTGTAACAAACGTTTAAGATGACTATTTAAATTTTTTAGCAATAAAAATTTCACGAGCGAAGCTAACAGGCTGTGTTGATTGCTCCACTTTGGTCTGGTGGCCATTAAGTGCTGCCGCTACTGGACTCACTAGATTCCAGGTTGCCTCTGCAACACTGAATCTCTGAAATGGAGGCTTGAGAAGGTTGGTTCTGTCTTCCAGCCAACAGCTTCTGTTACATCTTAGGTCGGAACGCTGTCTTCGAACAAGAGGTTCACAGAGATTGCTTGAAACTTCTGAGCAGTAATCTACATGAGGCTACTCTGATCTGGTGAGATGTACAACCCAGTTCAGCCACAAAGAATGGGTTTGAAGCATGATATCCTGTGTTCTGACTCACAGGGATAGCTCGAAACTTTGGAGCAATAAGCAACACGCAGCAACTCTGACCTGGTGAGATGTCAGAGTACACCAAGTGTACAACCCACTTCATCCCCGAAGAAAGGGTTTGATAAGTGATATCCTCTGCTCCGATTCACACCAGAAGGAAGAAGCATATGTGCATGCCACGACTTGTCTTTGTGCGCTTCAAGTTAGTGCTTGAGAGTGCGAACAGGATCTTGTATGGTTGATGTTCTTGACCTGGCTATGGAAGAAAGCGAGCAAGTGACGACTGTTTGACTACCAACAAAAGGTAACATACTTTGGGCTACAAAGCCCGATGGTGTCATGAGAACCAATGAACCCTCCAATCTGAACTGAAGGATCAACATAAATGGGCATGCAGCTCTCTTACTCTGCAAGAAGAAGCTAAAGCTATCAGGAAACATGATCTGTATGATAGTGACTTTATTGAAGTATAAGTTAGAAGTTTGAATGGATTTCAAGTGAAGACCAATTGATGGATGGACCATCCCGTGTGAGGACATGACCATATCTGAATTGATTTTCGGTAAACAAGACACTGATACTACTGGGAATGTCTGATCTGTATATCGACATGGAGATTGTTGCACTCACATAATAACACAGGTCGAGCAATTTGGCCGAATTTGTTTGAGGAGATAGGTTACCACCACAAATTTGTCAGGACCGTTATCATCTCAGAGGCATTCTTTTCATAAATTAAAGGAATTGAAGACGATCTTCATTTCTAGGATGTTGATGTGCAGAGGCCATTCCCCTGGTTTCACAGACAGTAGTGAAGATCAGCAACAGGTGGGCACCCCCACCATGTGTAATGGAGGTGGTATCTTCCATTATATTTACTGGGGCTTCTTCAGTAGGATTCCAATGGCCATCCAGCCATGGATTGCTCCAATGATGCAAGAATGATCAAATCTCAGGTGTAATTATCACTGTTTGATTAGAAGGACATAAAATGGGGCACCAATGTGCTGGCAGGGCCCACAGAAATAGACAGCCAAGTGGGACTAAGTCCGCTGCTGTATGATAAACTGAAGAGTTGCAAGAACTCCCTCATTGAAATCCTAGTCCTGTTGGGAACAGACATGACGAGTTCAACGATTCTGGTAAATCAAGGGGTCAGGTCAGATTTAGGTTTGTTAAGAACTTCATGCCCAGATGGCACCTTAAGAGTAGGACAGAACTTACTATGTGTTTCTGTAGGATGCTGCCATCGATCTAGATGACATCAGCCGGAACAGGGAGAGACTGAAAAACTTGCAAGAGATAGGGTAGATAAGGATGTGAAAGTATGCATCTATCAGATCAAAACTGATGGCATACTCGCCCCATCCAAAAGAGAGGCATATTGGCCACACAATTTCCACCTTTAACTGAGTGAGGCGACTCCAGGCAATTGCAGGTCTCAACCTGCTGTCTGCATTCTGCAAAAGAAACAGGTATGAGTAAAACATTGGACATTGTGGCCATTGCACAAGCTCCTGCGCCTTTTTTTTAAAAGCAACCTTAACTCCTGTTGCAGAAAGGCATCCGTCTCCTGATCTGATGGTGTATTCATGAAGAGGGGGAGGGAATTGTTGATGAATGAACTGTGAAGCCCCTCTGAATGACCTGTTGGTTTCATAATGCCACTGTACAACTGCATCCTTGGAAATGATGCTGGTGCACATGTGACTAAGGAAATGCTCTGTCTTGAGGATGCTGAACATCTCTTCACACAGACAGGGACTGAGTGGTTCCAAATGCCTGTGTAGGTTAAGTGGAGAGGTGGAGGGGCAGTTCCTGAGCTGCATGCCTCCAAACTTCCTGTTCTTCCTCCAAAGCAATGGTGAGCCAAACAGGGTCATTCAGAAATGGAGTGTATAACAAGGTAGGAGCAACATGGATCACACACATGGCGACATGCTGTATGAAGAGTAGACTGGCCGAACCGTCCAAGGGTTGGCCATGGTATGGTAAGCAGCCCTGGTCAAGGACCCTGGAAATCCTGGCCATCGCCTCCTAAGCATGATTGTTGCCAGGTGTCTGCAATAACATCCCTAACCAGCTCTGACAGGCATGGAGCAGATTTGTCCACTGTAAGAAACAGATAAGTGTGTTTATGAACTGCTACTACATTTTTGTCACATGTCAGGAGATAGGTTTTGTAGGAGTCTACTACAGTAAGTCCATTTCTTCCTCCTCAACAAGATCTACCTATTCTTTAGAGCAGTATTAAGGGTGGGAGCATTCCAGCCAACACCCAAAAAAAAGAAACTGTTCTTGAAAGCTGCCTTAAAGGTAACTTCAGCCCATTCCAAGGTGGATTTGAAGGAGTTCTGTTGCATGCACTATGCGTTGAGGCCTATCTGGGCCTACTTGCAGTGCTAGAGAAGACATACTGGGTGGTATGAAGACTCAGTTACATCCTCAGTAAAACTTCACTAGCTCTCCCTTGTTTACAATTAGTGAACATATGGAAGCACTGCTGGCTAGTTCGCCCAACGAATGATCAGCATGGAAGCTGGTGGTATATAAGCCAGTCCGTTTATCCCCAGTACTGGTCGCTCCAAAGACCTGGCTAAACAGACTGATTTTTCACTGAAATTTCTGTACAGAAAGGGCATGTTGCCAACAGTATGGTTGGTGGGTTGGACAGATCTGTCACTAAGATCTCCATAAATCATAGTTGGCTGGACCAATATGATGAAAAGTTTCCCCATGTTGGAATGGCTGGACGGCTGGAGACAGTGCAGTTTTAATATGCATTAGATCCAATGGATCGGGTGTGAATGATATGTGGTTGGCCTGAATGCTTTTGGTATACAAACGATCCGGCATTCACCAGTACAGGCCATACCAAAGGCCTGGCTGAACTGACAGATTTCTCACTCAAATTTCCAGTATAGTAATGATAAGATGCCAACAGTGTGGCCAGACAGATGGATCTATCATCAAGATCCCCATATGAACTATTTGGTTGAAAGGTCACCATGCTGGGACAGTTGGACTGCCGGTGTTGGCTGGACTGCTGGTGTCAGCTGGACTGCCAGTATCAGCTGGATGGTTGGTGATGTCGGGACGGCCAGTGACTGCGAAACGGCCTGAATGGTACGGCATGGTACGACAGTATTAAGAATTAAATCTCACAGATCTGGCATGCACACCATGTGCCCGGACTTACAGGCCCGAAGGCCAAGCTCAGATATGCAGGGTTGGGGTTCTTACATTTAGGTTGCCTAAAATTGGGGACTACTCCCCAATGAGTTGGTATTGCCAATAACGACCTTGGATTGTCTTCCTTGACTTATTCCATCTTTCCTTCCCTTCAATGCCAAATGGTTGATAGCTGTGAATGTGCATTTCATGAATATAGTATTTATTCCTCCGGATAATGACACAAAAGAAAAACAAAGCAAAGATTAGCAAATTATTATGTAACTAATTAGATAATGACATAAATTGCCAATCAGTATATGACTAGTTACCTAACATGGAAGCCCAGACTTCCATTTACTACATATTATAGATGCTACATATCAGAAACAGTGTATACACAGTATAAACAAAATAGGAGTCATGGAAGTCCATGCTCTGAAATTGCATGTAGATAATTTAAATTTACATTCAGCTGAAACGACAAAAATACAACAAACTAAAGTAGAAACAAGTAATGTGCTGAAATTACTATGTCGATAAAATGCTGTTGTAACTATGAGATCAGTGAAAGTATCATATCAGAAACCTATGGCCCTGTTTTAAACTTACGTGCAATGCTTAGTTAATTATTAAATCATAATTGTGTCAAAACAGCATGAAATATGAATAAACAAAGTATCATTATCAAGCAGCATTTCAGAATTTTGCTAATAAGAGATCCATAAAGGACAGAGTAAGCAAATAAAGTCAAAGTTACGCTAACTTGTAATGACATTGTATAAAGTTAATGATAGCGTTGTGGGATGGTGATTTTACCAGACGCAGTAACAAGTGACAAATCACTAAAAAAAAATTTGCAGAAATTGTACAATAAAGCATATAACTTGCAGTAAAGCAATAAATTTGCACAATAAATCCAAAATGAATGTTGTACAGGCCTATAGGAGCACAAAAAGGGCTGGATTGTCAGAGGAAAATAAATTATACGACCTGTGGTGGCAGGGTCCAGTTTCGTAAATTGGCCCCTGGCAAATTTCTTAACTTAAGGCTATGGTGTGACTTTTTCAGCTATTATTGTTTACTATTTATAGATATGGATATATTTGTGAACTAGGTGTTTTGGGCTTGTGTTGTTCTTGAAATTGATGTCAGGCATGTACACCTTCCATAGTTGCTCTGCAGTATGTTGATAGTGAAATACCAGCAGTTGGCTAGGAAGAAGAGCTAGCCTCCCATAGCAGTAGACATGTGGGTTCAAGGCAAGCCGAGTATCTCAAAAACGGCTTGGATAACAACTATTCTGAATTGCATCAAATTATTTAGTAGACAATGTTTTTCAAAATTTTCATCCAGGGAAAGGACTTGCGTTTGCACTGTGAGCACTACATGCTGTCAAAAATGGCATTTGGATGTGAAAAATGCAGGTATAAAATAGGGGTTGGGGTGCATAAACCTCTTCTGCTATGAACTGCCATTGACTTCTCTGGTCAAGTGAATACTATTCTTATGATTTGTTTTAATATAGGTATCTAAAAATATTAACCTTTTTGACCTCACTTGTGTATTTGATTTTTTATGATTTTTTATACTAGGTCACTGATTGCGGCATTAAATTTGTACATAAAAACTGGACCCTGCCCCCTTAAGGAAAATTGATCATTTTTTGATGGTGCAGTCAGCCACATGTATTATACTTTTCTGTTTCTTTGTGTATATTTAAATAATTTTTATGCATTAGCTTTATTATATCTCCTTCCTTTCTCCATATATTACTTAGTGTTGTATGTGATGTTCTTTGGAGAGGGAGGTAACTGTGTTTTGTACCTCCATGTGAGAACTGACAAAATAGCATATTTTGGATATAACTTACTAAATATGGGAACAAAATGGTAACCATAATGTATTGTCTTGCACTTTCTGTAGCTGTCAAGGTTTTGCACCTCTATTTGTATGAATACTATTCACATTTCAATACAGACACACCTAAACAATTGCATAGCATGTCAACATGTATTCTTTAAAGTAATTTAACTCCACAGAAGCAGATAGAATTCAGAGGAATCATACATAAACATACTGTTGTGAATATTGAATGTCACCAGTAGAACGGTCTTAGAAATAATGATGCATATGGCATATTATTTGCTATATTTTGGTGAGAAGAATGAAAGTTTTAGCACACCGACATAGTTTCTACTTTCATGACCCCACTATGAAGTTGACATAAGAGATTCATATCTCACACTTGGGTGATAATAGAAAATGTTTCAATGTTATGTATATATCTTGAAATTTCTAGGTTCAGTTAACAAAGGGGGGAAAAGCTTAAAATTAGGTGGCAGCTTCATGCATTTGACAATGCACATACAGTTTCTCCTCTGAAAGTCTTATGTTTTCACTGAATGTTAAAAGTACATCAATATCACTTGTTTCTTTTCTTTTTGCAGGTATCAGTTTGCATAGCAAGAGATTAGGATTAATCGGTTAGTCATGCTGAAAGAAACAATAGCTTCAATCTCATCCAGATACTCATTCTGATCTAAGTGCACAAGAGAGTGACTTTGACGGACAGACTTAGCTTCTGCAGGAGTTGTTTTATGGTATGTGCTTATCAAAAGCCAAGCCGGTGATATGCTTTTTACCTTTAACTGGATTTTCCACTATAAATATTTGTTCTATACCTTATCTCATTATTTACTATGATTTTGTAAACTCCAGAAAACATTAAAGTCAGTTGTAAGTAAATTGGTGTTTGAGAAGAAATTTCTCTGTTAAACTGTATTGAGTAATTTATATATGTATGGTCAATTTCATTGGCTATGTATCAATGAATTTATTTGATATGCCACTCTTTGTAAGTTTTAGGGTCCTACACATCAGTATATCAATATTCCAGCATTGTCTAATGTTAATTGATTAAACTTTGACTTTTCCAGACTAGTTAGACTTGTGTTGCGATTACCCCACCCCCACAATATACACTGACACAACACTGATGTTGCTATTAGCATCTCCAGAATGATAATGAAAAGTTAGGAACCACTTCTTTTATATCAGTCTAAGAGTACTTCTAAAGCACATGATTTACTTAAATGTGTGATTTCTTTAAGTTTGCTAGAAGAGTTTAGAGAAACTTTTCACTTCTGTCACTGACACCTAACATAGCATTTCTGTTATTCCCTCCTAAAATTTATAACTTCCAGATCTCTTCTTGACATTCATGAAACATTGTAAAGGAATTTTGATTTTTTACTGATGCTGTGGTGGTAAACAAAGACCAAGAGCATTGTAGGTTGCAAACAATTTGAAATCTTTCAAGAAATGCAGTCAGTCATAATTCACAATGTAAATAATGCAGTGCTTTTTGCCGCAAAGAGGTAACTTTTTTAAAAGCAAAATACCATTTTTAGTTTTGTGCACAAAAAGGTTTCCTTTATACCATTGTACTAGATAATGTCTAAATATGTGATATGTACACAACTTTTGACAAAAACCATTTTGAGCCAAATCCTTAAGGTGGCAGGGTCCAGTTTCGTAAATTGGCCCCTGGCAAATTTCTTCACTTAAGGCTATGGTGTGACTTTTTTAGCTATTATTGTTTACTATTTATAGATATGGATATATTTGTGAACTAGGTGTTTTGGGCTTGTGTTGTTCTTGAAATTGATGTCAGGCATGTACACCTTCCATAGTTGCTCTGCAGTATGTTGATAGTGAAATACCAGTAGTTGGCTAGAAAGAAGAGCTAGCCTCTCATAGCAGTAGACACGTGGGTTCAAGGTAAGCCGAGTATCTCAAAAACGGCTTGGATGACAACTATTCTGAATTGCATCAAACTATTTAGTAGACAATGTTTTTCAAAATTTTCATCCAGGGAAAGGGCTTGCGTTTGCACTGTGAGCACTACATGCTGTCAAAAATGGCATTTGGATGTGAAAAATGCAGGTATAAAATAGGGGTTGGGGTGCATAAACCTCTTCTGCTATGAACTGCCATTGACTTCTCTGGTCAAGTGAATACTATTCTTATGATTTGTTTTAATATAGGTATCTAAAAATATTGACCTTTTTGACCTCACTTGTGTATTTGATTTTTATGATTTTTTATACTAGGTCGCTGATTGCGGCATTAAATTTGTACATAAAAACTGGACCCTGCCCCCTTCAGCAACGAAGGGGAGGTAATTGGCAAGAGTAATTGCCCTTTGTCTATTGATAAAGATAGGAAAAGATGAATTTTCATCTTTTAATAATAATAATAATGAGGTCTTGGTATAGCGCCTAATCTTTAGAAGCTCTAAGCGCTTTACAATATTAGACAACACCTATAAGACAAAAAACATATAGTGATATGATTACAAAAACAAACACCATGAAATTAGAAAACATTTATTAAAAAAAAACATGCTGAGAATATTTAAGGTAGAAAACATTATTAGTCCTTAAGTTTGTTCTTGCAGTCGAAATAAGTGAGTTTTGAGAGCCCTCTTGAATGTGATCACTGTCTTTGTGTCTAAGTTCAGTGGGTAATTCATTCCACGTTGCTAGGCATTGGTATGCAAAAGAACACTGTCCATATAACTTCGTTTTCATAGTGGGAATAATGAGCATATGATTGTCAGAAGAGGAGCGTAAATATCTTGCTGGTGTGTACACATGGGTGAGGTCGGATAGGTATGCTGGACTAGAGTCCGACAGTGAAATGTAGCACAGAGAACAAGTCAGAAGAGGAGCGTAAATATCTTGCTGGTGTGTACACATGGGTGAGGTCGGATAGGTATGCTGGACTAGAGTCCGACAGTGAAATGTAGCACGGAGAACAAATTTTGTGTTCGATTCTGGATTGAATGGATAGCCAGTATAGGGTACAGAGCAGTGGGGAGGTGTGCTCTGATCTTGGTACTCTAAGTATGATCCGAGCAGCTGTGTTTTGAACATTTTGAAGTTTCTGGAGCAGATATTGAGATGAACCAGACAGAATTGAGTTACAATAGTCCAGTTTTGAAAGTACTAATGAACACACAAGTGTTTTAGTGGCATCAGCTGAAAGATATTTGTGAATTGAGCTGATGCGTCTCAGCTCAAGATATACAGCCTTGCATATGTTCATAAGATGCTGATGCAATGTGAGAGTACTGTCCAGAGAAACACCTAGGTTTCGTACTGATTGTGTGAATTTAATCTTGGTGTTGCTGATATTTATTGTTTGAGGTAAAGGATGTGAATGAGAAAGTCTTTGTGTTGTGATCAGAATGGCCTCAGTTTTATCATCAGCATTAATAGGGCTGGAATTGCAAGGTAGCAGACTAATATTCCTAATGTAATGAGACTGGGTAATGTATCTGAAGGAGAAATTAAATTTCTGATATATGTTCTCTAATCATCAGCATCACAATAAAAACTTGTGCTATCCTGGTAATATATCACTAATCTGCACACTGGTATAGTACTGTGAATCGTGTATGGTACATTTGTCTGGATCATAATATGAATGCTTGACTTTCAGTGTATTTTACATCTAAGAGGAGATTTGTGCCGAATATACATAATGATATACTAAAAGCTTATTTAGTCTGATTGTGTATTCATTCTGTATTAATCATTAACTTTTGCATGGTCCACCATTTCTAGGAGTACCATTATACCCTATATTATTTCATATTATCCATACAAAAATTACTACAGTGGGACATAGTACCAGTCTATTCCTGCTGTCTTCACAATGTGCACTCTTATTGTACTGCTGCATGGAATAACACTGCCATTTCAGCAAACACATTTAGTGTCCATTGTCAATTACATATTCTTAGCATTCTTAGCAAAATAAAAATATCAAACACCCACAACAGGATATGCCACAACATATTTTATTACAACATGTACAATGTGCAGGATCAAGACATGCATGTATTTTTGCATGTATTACAGTTTAAGGTCAATTCCTGACAACACTTGGGAAATGGTGTTCTGTACAAGTTGTTCAGCTGTAAAGCTGTCACCTTAAATATTATTTCAACAAACTGCATGCATTATCTCAAGTGGATTTATTTGGTCCAGCAGTCACTTGTGATCAAACATGAATATGTCATTCTGTATGTGTGTGTGAATATAAAAGTCAATTCCAGAGTGGGTATATGCAGAAAGAATGAATGTAAACATCTTCCTACAACATTCCTGATGTCTGTATAAATTCTAAATAATCCTGCCATCAATTCTTATAAATGTCACAAACTATCCTGATAAATGTAAATGGCACTGTTTTGATATCCAAAAACTAATTATATCATTCTGACCATGGACATGTTGGCTATTACTGCAAATGAGAACAATGGAGTCATCTTGATTTACATCTTTGGCTGTAAAATTGCACAATGTAGTAGAATCAAATGGGTCTTCTTTACAATGTCAATCTCAATAACACATCTTATGTGTTGATTCTTATAAACTGCTATTTCACTTTTCCAATGATAGTCACAGTTGTTGGCAGCACACATTTAACAAAATTTAATTCAACCGGAACACAATAATTCATGTTTTGTCCTATTTGCATTTGAATTATGGCATAGTTTACATGTTGGATTTATTTGCATTTTCACAGTTTCATTCCATTTTTACACTTAAATATAAGTCTAATTAAAATATATTGAGATACCATTCGATTTAAAATAAACAATATTTTTGGGAGACATAATGTATGTCATGCCACTCCAGATAACAGTATCTTAATGCATTATCTGGCATGCATCCTTGCTGTGACAGATAATACAATAATAATATGGAATTGCCATATTGTTACATTCTGACAAATAAATGCTAATATCCTGTTATTTCACCCTGCAGCTAAATCGCATTTTACCCCTATTATATCCATGTACATCCATATTTGATACAAGAAATGTCCAAATCATTCTCAGGGGATGTTTTACAAGCAAAAGAAGGCTATACAGGTCCAATATATTGCCAGGTTTATCAACAGCAGCAGAGAGGGTGAACAGACCATAGAATTCCGACAAAACAAATAAAACAAACAAATAAATCATCTCGTAGAAAGGTCAAGATTTTACAAATGAACTTTTCCTTGAGATGTTTTATTTTTGCAATGACCGATTGTACTAATAAAACCTCAGTTCGAAATAGTAGCTGAAAAAATAAAGTACTCTACGTGTTTATTTATTTCTTGTTTATTTTTTTGACGACCAACGTTGGTAGGTACCCTCTCTGCTGCTATTAATTTACCACCATACCAAGTTTGATGAATATTTTTCAACGCGTTCTCGCTGTCGTTTTTCCTCATCTGTTTCATCTTCATCTGAATCTTCGGAATTTGTTCAATGTTTCAAGTAATATTCAAGTTCTGATGGTGGTTTTTCTATTTTGGGATTTATGTTCTTTCTTTTTCTGTAATAGTTCATCAAACTTCGATATCGATCTCCACCGCAATTTTTGCAAATCTGATATAATCCTTTAACGCCGTTGTTACATCCAACACAACCTCGTGGACCAGCATGAGGATTTTTCTTTATAAGATAATTATGTTTCTTGCAATATTCTCCACGGCATTTTTTATTACAATTGTTAGTGGTTCCTTGACGCAGCCATGCACAGTTGTTCATTATATTAATGATATCTGTTTAATTCAATTTAATTTTATCATCACCCCTGTTACCCAAATATTTTATCAATACCCACACGATATCTTGTTCTTGGATCATGTAAATTTATTGTTATAAATCCATGCGGGGTAGCTTGCGCTCGTGAGAAGAAATTTTTGAATTTAATTATATCCATGTCACCACCACACCAGGTTTGATGAATATTTCGCAACGTGTGTGTGTCTACGCCATTAAACACAACTAAAATGTTGCAGTTGTCTCTGATCACTTTTGGCATTTGTGTATATCGTTGAGTAACATAGATCACGTCTGTATTTGTATGTCTCCCTCGGGAAAATATTCTGGCTGGATTTGATTGTTTATCTAGCATCACATCGTCGTATACAACTAAATTATTAATAAATCCGTCTATGGAATCTACGGATGGTGCTTCATCAATATCGGTTATAAACTCTATAACATCATTATCTTCATCCAGTAATCGCGCGTTTTCATTGAAATCTTTAAGTACATCATAACATCGTTGATCATCAACGGATGGTGCTACTAAATACAACTTATCCCATTTCAACCATCTCATTATCAGATTAAGTAATAATTGCGTCTTACCCGATCCAGATGGTCCTATGATAATCATTCTGATGGAGTTCGGTAGCGCAGGATGATGCTTAACTGGCTCTCGCTGCCGAGTTGCTGAGAAATCAATTATATCCATATATATTATAACATGAATTTATATTGTTTACGCTGTAAAGTTAAAACTCCAACTATTGATTTAGCTACAGTTACAACAAAAAACAAAAAAATAGCGTACGGTGGAAAATGTTCTATGTGCTGTAGAAAGAAATTTTCGTTTTTACCTAATAAGCGCGGTGGTGATATTGCTAATTTGATGTCAAAGTTTCCAGGTGCTCCATGGGCTAAATACAGCGGAGAAAAACATCTACCAGGATATAATTATTGCGGTCCTGGTACCAGACTTGATATCAGGCTCGATAATCAAGATCAACCAAAACCAGGCGAGGAACCAATAAACGCTATTGATCGAGCTTGTCATGCTCATGATGTAGCTTATAAAAGTCAAAATCTACAAGATAGGCATATTGCAGATGTAAAATTAATTCATTCATTAAATTCTATAAAAAATAAAAATATTAGAGAATCATTAGCTAATTGGTTAGTAAGATCCTCGATGAAAGTTAAATTAGCGATTGGGGCTGGTAATTAATAATGGAATCAATTTATTATTCACCGAGAGGATACTGGAGAGGCAAAGCAGCAATTGGTAAACTTGCTGATGCAGCATCGGTTAAACATTCTACTGCTAAAGCGTGGTTATCTAAACAAGCAATATGGCAAATTTATCTACCACGTCCTAAACAAATTCAGTACGCGTATTTCGATGTCAGTGTTCCTAATGAAGTAGCAGCAGAGGGGGCGAATCGGACAACTTTTTCGACAAAATTTGATTGAGGTTTTAAAACGACAAATAGAGCCTTCCTTCGAAATCTCACTTTTCAAACAAAAAAAAATAAAGTCTCCGTTTGGCAAATGGAGCCTTAGTGTTTTTTGCTCGAAAATGCTATATTTCGCGACAACATCCCGTTGGTGTTTTCCCGTGGTAATCATCGGGCGTCCCGCGTCGATGTCATCGCCCCCTCTGCTGCTAAGTGGTTATTTACAATGAAAATTATTTACAACTAACCGAATATTTGGTCAAGTCCGATACGATATCGTGTCCGAGGATCATGTAAATTTATCGTTACGAATCCATGTGGGGTCGACTGAGCATGACTAAAAAAGTTTCGAAAAACATTAAAGTCCATGTCACCGCCGCACCATGTCTGCCAAATATTTCGTAGCGTGTGTGTATCAACGCCGTTGAACACAGCAAGAATATTACAGTTGTCTCTAATTACTTTTGGAATCTGAGTGTATCGTTGAGTGACATATATCACGTCAGTGTTTTTATGCCTGCCTCTGGAAAATATCCTAGCTGGGTTTTTTTGATTATCTAACATAACATCATCGTACACGACTAGATTGTTAACGTCGCCATCAATATCATCAATACCCGGTGCATCATTGATATCCGTAATAAACTCAATAACATTTTTTTTAGCGATCGCTGATGCATTCTCGTTGAAATCTTTCAACACCTCGTAGCATCGTTGATCATCTACGCTAGGAGCAACCAAGTACAACTTATCCCACTTCATCCATCTCATTATTAAATTGAGTAACAATTGCGTCTTGCTGGATCCAGATGGTCCGATGATAATCATCCGGATCGAGTTTGGTAACGCTGCAACATGCTTAACTGGTTCTCTTGTTTTAGTCGCCGAAAAATCAATTATATTCATATCTCTATACATAAATTATGGATCTATATTGTGTAAAGTGTAGAGTACGTACTGGCACAAATGATATGACAACCGCTACAACAAGAAATAACAGATCGGCCCTTACTGGCAAGTGTGTACAATGCGGTACAAAGAAATTTAGATTTATTTCTGCTAGACCCGGAGATGTTTTAAAAAAAAGCGAGGAGGTGACATCGCAGCCAAATTGGCAAAACTCCCCGGAACACCGTGGGCAAAGTATCCAGGAGAAAAACACCTCCCAGGATATAACTACTGTGGCCCCGGAACACGATTAGATATCAGACTCGATGATCAAAATCAGCCCAAACCCGGTGAGTATCCAATAAACGCTATCGATAAGGCGTGTCATGCTCATGATGTTGCTTACAAAAGTAGCGATCTGCAACAGCGTCATATCGCGGATGTAAAATTAATTCACGCATTAAATGCTATTCCTGATAAATCCATCAAAGAAAAATTGGCCTCATGGTTGGTAAAATCGGCTATGAAAGGTAAATTAATGATTGGAAGCGGAGCTTCTCGCGCTGGTAATTGAAAACGCTAGCGTTTATAATAACAACATGGAATCCATCTATTATTCTCCGAGAGGATACTGGAAGGGGAAGGCCGCAATTGGTAAGCTTGCAAGCGCTGCAAAGGTAACAAAGACCACTGCGGCTAATTGGTTATCCAAACAGGCTATATGGCAAATCTATCTACCACCGCCTAAACAAATCAACTTCTCGCGCTTTGATGTCAGCGTACCTAATGAAGTTCATCAGGCTGATATACTATTTCTGCCGCATGACAACGGTTACAAATACGCGTTAACCGTAGTTGATGTTGCGAGTCGATACAAACAAGCGGAGCCGTTAAAAACAAAGTCAGCAACTGAAGTAGCCGCTGCGTTTGAAAAAATTTATCGAAGAGGCCCTCTGCGCTGGCCAAATCTATTACAAGTTGATCCCGGTAGTGAATTTCGCGGCGCTGTTTTATCAACGCTGAAACATCATAGCGTCGCGATACGACGAGGTCATACTGCGCTACATCGTGATCAGGCAATTGTTGAACGATTCAATCGGACTCTCGCTGAACGGTTATTTGGATATCAATACGCGAAGGAATTCATCCAAGAAAAACGATCTCGTGAATGGGTTAAAAGGTTGCCAGGTGTAATTGCAGCGTTAAATAACGAGATTTACCCGAGTAATCAACATGAAGCCCAGCGATGCGATTAAATACGAGTATATACCCGGAAAATCAAAAATAAATAGCATTTCCAAGCCGATTCTTGGCGATGTCACTGTTAGATATCTATATGAACCAGGAGAGCTTGAAGGCGGTACAAAAAGAGCTACTGATCCTATTTGGAGTGTTACCACACATAACATATCAACGATAACACGATCAACTGGTAGACCACCGATCTATAGACTGGATTCAACTGCTCCTCAGCGCGGATTTACACGCGAGCAACTACAAGTGATACCTAACGATACTCAATTGCCCCCACGTGGTCTTAACTAGCGCCGTTGCGTCTATTGCACTCAAGACAGGTCAACCTCACATTGTTTTTGACATGACCGAGACTGTTATCGATCCTATCCACGGTAAATTGGCGAGTGTCTTTATCCGAAGAACGCCAACTCATTATACAATTGCAACTCGCGCAGTGATTATTCTGTTGTTGTCGTAGCGAGATTATTAATTCGGCATCAATATCAAAACGCCGCTGTTTTTTTTTTATCCTGTTGGCGGTAACCCGAGAGTTTTCTATCAATGACGCTTGCATCGATGACTCCGTCACTGGCTTTGTCACTGACTCCTTCAATAACAATTCTTCGAAGCTGATTTATCCTTCGTACTCTGGACACTGCAAGATAGACTAGATTCGACCATTCGATGCGATTATCAACTATCCAAACAATTGTGTCCGTGATGGTTAGTCCCTGCGAGGAATGTATTGTTGTTGCGTATCCTAGCGTCCACGGGGATTTATCAGCACGTAGCGCGTCCTCGACGACACCGATATCAACGAGCACGATATCATTCAGCACGAGAATTTGTTTTTTTTGTTCCCGACGCTGTCGGGGCTGGAATTTCAACTTCAATGTTCTGCCGCCGTGTGTCCGCGGATCTATAACATAACGGCACTGGACGCGTTGGAAACTTTTCCTTATGCAACGCAAACAACCTCCGCTGAAGTGTGTCTCTGACTATCTTTCTACTCGCTACAATCAAATCGTTTGGTCTCCATGTTTCCCAGAATTCATTTAACGGCGTTTCCGGAATCACCTCGCGGATTATTTCACACTGAACTCTATCCGGCTGTAATCTGATTAGTTTTTTAACCTCGCGCAGTTGTTCATCAAGTGCTCGGTAATCAGTATCGGTTTCTTCATAATAGTCCACGAACCCGCTCAACCAATCATGTGGACCCTCGCCGACAAATGGTGGTGGTTGGCCATGGTCTCCACACATGATTACCGCTGTATTCGCGCGCAACAACCACTCAAGAAACATTTGTAAAGTATCTAACGAAACAGTACATATCTCATCCCAGATGATAATGTCGGGAATAAATTTTTCACCCATTCGATCAGGAGTCCACTCACCGCCGCTGTATCGAAAAAAGCTGTGATAAGTAACGGAGTCAACATTTCGTTGTTTTATCTCTCGCGCTAGTCTATGGGTCGGTGTAAGCACGATTATACTTGCCCGCGTTCGAAATAATTCAATTGCCCGAGTCGTCTTTCCTGACCCGCCACAGCCGCTTAAATAAACCGTCTTGTGTCTACAAATTGGATCAGAACACGATGGTGCATTAGACCATTCTGACAATTTATCACCGCGTAAGTAGTTGTTCTCAACGGTGACATCTGCTGACGGGGAATAATCGCGTCGTATTTCATTTTTAATTCTCCATGTACCCCAACTCTCGTCCGGACTAGTAAACTCGGCTACGTTTCCCTTATACGCTACGTCAACATAAAACGAATCAACGGCTACTCTAACCGCGATATCGGGGAATCTATTTATCATCGAGAATAAATTGATAGCGGCATAACCCAGCATAGACGCCCTCAAATGTGGATACGCCGGGCTGTCTCCATCGCTGTAGGTAACAACTGTACCCAACCTCGTTCCATTGGACAAGAAAGCTGTTTTGCAGTTCACGTATCTATTTTTTGCCACTGCGTCCTTGATTACGAAATCATATTCTGCGTCATCTATAATCAGCCGTGAGCAATATCGTTTGTAGTCGCAGTTTTTTCCACCTTGTGTGAACTTACCGATTATTCTTCTACCGAGATCTTTTGCCTCGCGGTTTCGTTGGTTAAATATCCTCCTGGACCATTCGATGATATATTCCTCGTCGGCATCAATGTTTTTTCTGGACTCGTCAATTATGCTATCTAGACGCTCCGGTTCTGGTAACCAGACTTCAGTCTGTGCCCGGTATGATATAATCGCGTCACTGACAATCAACGAAACTAGCATGCTACAATCAATCATATACCGTAGCAGCGCTATTGGCAGCCACTTCTTTTCAGCCATGTGTCTACCGATCCAAATATAGCAACAGCGATGGAGTCCTGCCGCGAATTCAAATGATACTATGCGAGCGAATCCGGTTAAATCAAAATCAGGCAGTGGTCCATTAATAGCAACACGAGTCATTTCATGACTGGGGTGTCCAAATCGTCTAAAGTACTCGGCGGCGGATCCATACCCGAGAAAACTCGCTGGATAACAGGCAACCATATCAACCGAGATCATAGCGTCGCGGTTGTATTCAGTGTTCCATAATCCACCGTGATAATACTCCAAACAACTGGATTGTACATCCGGCAGAAATTCCTTGCGCGTTGGTCTCCACGCATTTTTCCTTGCTGCAACATGAGCTACAACCGATGGAATCGTAAAACAATTTGTTAGCAGTTGTTCATCATGCTCCTCAAATTCCATGGCGGTTTTTTTCATCCTGTTGTGAAATGCTTCAGTGCGATATAATTCGCCGTTTGGTCTTACAAACTGATCAAAGGTATCCGCATCGTTTTCAGCGCTGCGAAGTAACCACACTGATACAGGGTCGTTTTTACACAAGTAGGCAATAGCATCAAATAGTTTCCTCTCCGCGAGAAAACCATCCCGGGAGAATTCTTCTCCTAAAAATTCTTCAGGTATATACTTTACTGTTCTATCCCGTGGAAATATTGTGATCGCGGGCGTCCATGCGTGTTCGTTATGATCAATAATTTTGATTGGGGCTCCCTTCGATTTATACTTCGATTCGTATAATACTTCACCGGTTATCGTTGTAACGGTTATTGGAAATCTCAACGACGTTTCTAATTTCGCTATGTCGCTGATGGTTGCTCCACGCTCTTTTACGGTTAGTTCCCACTGGTTGATTTTGCTACGTCGTAAATCAGTCAATTTGTTTCCTCGACATGCATTTGTAAAATGCTCTATTATTCATTCTGCTACACAATTTATCCCCGTTGACTGTTTCATCGGTTTCAGTTTTCCGATATCAGGTTTCTTATTTAACGGGTATATTCCATAAACAACTGCTGTTTCAGGATACGCTCGTTCATAGTATGGTCTATCAATTCCGGTTAACAACCCCGGCTTGGAGTCGCGGCTGACAGTGACTGTTTTCTTGTCGCTGAGAACTGGTTCAAATTTATCACGTATGATCCAATTACCTGATTCCACCCGGACAATGAATTTTACTCTGAAGAAATACCTTTTACCGTCAAGTTGTGATATTATCGTTGCTGCGCGGTCGTCGTTCATGGTAGCATCAACAACACCATCAATTCGAAATGTTGACCAACTATGAGATGCACCATCACGCTTGAATTCATTGATACAATCGCGTATTTTATTCAACAGGGTTCTATCGTTTATTAACGCTTTTGGTGTGTCCTTGAGGACTCTATCGAGATTGAACTTAATATTTTTCCGGGGCTTAATTGCTGCTAATCTCTCGAACTCATCCATATAATTAAAACAAGTATTTAAATGAAAGAATATAGTATAATGAATAAATGCAAATGGTTGATGATTGGGTCGACAACCCCGTGCAATAAATCATGCAGAGGTGAATTCTGCGGGTATCATTTACAAAGCGTTCGTAATGGTTCTCTTGGCCCCCTCCCGTGCTTGGTTTGTCAAGTCGGTGTAAGAGGAAAATCGCAGTTGTGTATCAATTGTGGCAAAAAGCGATACAGGGAACTAAAACGCTATTACGATAAACGAATAAAAAACGCCGTCATTGACCCCACCGCCGACTTCGTCATCAAAACTCCTCAAGACTACATTGAAAGGTTTATAATTAAACCAAATAATGAATTAGACAAGTAGTATTATTATACAAATGGACCAAGAGTTCAGACTTCACCCTGTGTTTGTTAATTACGAGGCATCTCGCGACGGCGTTGTTAGAAATTGTAGACTGAAGAAGCCGGTTGGTACCATAAATAATCACGGATATTTGATATTTGGTTCCGGGAAAAAAATCTATCTTGTTCACAGGGCGGTATTTGAAGCATTTAACGGATTAATTGAGAATGGGCTTGTTATTGATCATATTAATAATAATAAGACTGATAATTCTCTTACAAACTTGCAAGCTATCTCGCAAAGTCAAAATACCAAAAAAGGGGAAACTGGTAAATACTCAAAGAAAGCAAAACCCGTAAAGTCATTTGATACAACAACTCACGAGGAAAAAATATTTCAGTCGATGAATGAGGCAGGAAAATATTTTGACATTTGTATCGCCTCAATACGAAGAGTAGCAGAACGAGTATATCAAAAAGCGATCTCAAAAAAGACGGGTCACAGAATTCGATTTTCATATATAACATCAAAGGGAGATAACTCGTTTTGTGATAGCGTCGCATGACAAGAGTTACGTCCCTTGAAGTCAAATTAATGTTGCGATTAATTAATCATTTTACGATGAAAACTAATGAAATACACGCTGTTATCTAACAGCTGTATTCTTTTTTTTAGTGTTTTATTTGAGTATTTGGTTTCATTTAAATGCCGTGAAACACCATTAATAAGTATTTAATGATTTAACGATTCAAGGGAATTCAAATTAACACACACCTTGTGACTGACGCCGCTGTATTAGTCACTTTATATATAAGATGACTCGTTATAAGCCTGGGGCTTTCGAAAGCCAATTCAACTAATCAAAACTAACCCACGCTCTTGACCCGAGCGTGTGGTTGTCTTTTGTTCACAATCATGCAACCGGGTTAATTTAATTGGGTTGCTTTTGATTGGTTGAATTGGCCGTAGAGTTCCGCCCCGCCGTTTTATGTTTGTGCTGTCTTGTGCCGTCCCATCATCCATCAATCATTTCATTGTAAATATATTTATCCTTAATTAAGTACATGTAGTGATGTCCCCAAGCATATCTTCTGGGCGGTCTACGATGACGTTTGTCACCCTAGGCCTCCCTCCCGGAGATGTATGTTTGGGGTTCCAAGATGTGAATGTCCTTAATTAAGTATATATGTATGCCTGTAATCTGCCACAACACTCGAGTGGAGATTTACGGCATTGTACTGTCCATGTATGCCTGTAATCTGCCACAACACTCGAGTGGAGATTTACGGCATTGTACTGTCCATACAAAAAACGGGGTCAAAAATGACCCCAATAATTTTATTAAAATTTTTGATATTAGAAATAAGATGTTTATAAGAATATGGATTCCCAAGACATCAATAATATATTAACTGAGATTTCAAAATTAAAAAATCAAGGAATTGAATTATCTGATGGTCTCGACAGTGAAAAAATATTATCCGATTATGAGATTATTAACGAACAGTCGAAACGGGGGCGTTTTACCCTGGCCCGCGAGTATTTTTTTATAAAACGATTACAACATACGATTAATGAGAACCTGTACCACAATGACGCAAATGCATTCATTGGACTATTCACTGCCGTTGAAATAATACGAAAAAAACTCGGACGTGTTTATGAACGACGCCGGAAGATTTCTAGTAAGATCAAAAACATTAGAAGGATTATAGACGGAGCCTCCGGCGGGAAATTAGAAATTGCGGAGCAATTGCAATAATGGTAGGCGAATCACTTACTACTCGGCTAGCCAGAGAGCGGCTAGCAGCGCTTAAAAAGTTTATACCGTTACGAGACAGGGTCCGAGAACAACTTCAAACGCGGCAGCAACTACAAACCGATTTTGCTGTTGGAAGCGAACAACTCTTTACCCCGGTAACTAAAGCGACCAAAGATGTTACAGCGGCAACAGAACGGGCAATATACGGAGATATTCCTAAGGAGGGCGAACGGAAAGAGGCGCCTCTTCTTCCTGTACTTGAAAAGATAGCAGCAGAGACAGAACAAACACAGCAACGGATAAAACAACTTTCCAGTGATATAAAAACCCAACGAGAGTATGAACGATTAACTGATATTGATGATTCTGAACAGGGTGATGTTGGTGAACTTCAAAAAATTTCCACTCAAAAAGGGGTCCCCTTTATAGATAAACTCACTGAAGATGCTATAGCACAAATAAAACGAATTAAATTACTGAAACTCGACGATTATAGGGTTTTTGGTAATTTTACCGCTCAAAGCTATCATTCAAGAAAAAACTTTTTAAAAGACGAGTATAAAAACAGTAATATAAAACGAGATGATATATCACGACTAGAGGTACTAATTGGAGGAAAACGAGCCGGAAATAACTCTCCGGAAATAATCAATGAGGCCGCTGATATTTGCAAGCGGTTATTTGCAGGCGGTATCATGGACATTAATGCATATCGAACACTCATAGACGAACTCGTGGATGATTAAAACATTATCGTTTTTGTTAATTTTTAACCGTTTTTTGACTGTTTTTGACCGTTTTTTGACTGTTTTTAACCGTTTTTTGACTGTTTTTGGCCATTTTTTGAGGGTAAAAACCCAAGGAAATCATTTAGAGAAAATCGATGTTTTTCTGAAAAATCGAGAAAAAAACGACTATAGGCAACAAAAAACGACCAAAAATGACTAAAAATCAAGAAAAAACCAGAAAAAAACCGGATTTTTATCGAGGGTAAAAACCCAAGGAAATTTTGATAAAATTTATTCCGGTTTTCCACACGGCGGTGGGAAGGGGGTCAATCACTGGTGATCAATCACTAATTGGAAAACCAGTGTTTTTATAATAAGAATGATCATATACTACAACCATGATAAACCAGTACTCGTCTACGTGGTAAACTCGCGATTGCCTGTTTACCGCGCGTACTATGGAGATGGTCTCGGTAGCACCATTGCGGGGTTATTTACAAGAATGGCTCCAAAAGTAGCGCCGTTAGCCAAACAATTAGGAATGAAGGCTATTGATGTTATTCGTGATAAGGGAATTAGTGCTATTGGAGATGTTGCCGGAAGGGCGTTTTCTGCCGCGCGAGACAAACTAATGTCATTGGTGAAATCCAAGAGAAAAAAACAGAAACCACCGGTAATGCCATCAACGACAGTGATGCCTGCAAATGTCAGTAAAGTAATAAATAACGCCGTGGAAGAAAAATTAGAGTCGTTGGCGACTTCGCCATCCGCCGATGCGGCAACCAACGCGCTCATGAACGCGATAGCGGGGAGTGGTTTAAATTCAAAGAATTTACGACGAAAAAATCGCAATTGAAAACATCAACATGATAAATAATAGAATGTTTGCGCGTACCGCTGATCCCGCGTTTCATATGGATGCCCCAGTGCACAGGGATGATTCTGTCCGCGATTATCAATTTTATTCTTATTATGCAGCGCAACCTGACCTACGATCGCGAATTGAACTTCAAGTCCAAGATACCAGTAAATACTTTCTGCCGTGTGAAGCGTTTATCGAAATCGAGGGAGAACTCGTGACAAATGCTGCCGATAATGCACCATACGCAGATGACCATCGTGTTCGAGTTGGCTTCGTCAACAACGGTATCATGGCGTTATTTGAGAGCGCCAGATATCTTATTGACGGGCGAGAAATTGAATCAATAGAACGCGAGGTTGATGTTGCAACGACGATAATTGGGTTGGCGAGATACTCGGATGATTATACAAGATCGGCGGGCCCATCTATGATGTTTGCGAAGGATACCACTAATAACGCTGACCATCTTCAGTACATCAACGTGCTGGCGGAAAGAGATACCGCAGTTGACCCACAGGCTGAAGCAGCCAATCCAGACCGCAGAGCAAGACCAGGCGCTAATTTCAATATTATAAAAAGCACCAACAATGATTACAATCTAGGATTCGCAGCACGAGTAGGAATGTTGCAAGGACCACGCCGACAGTTTTCATGCGCGATTCCACTCCATCACATATTTGGATTCTGCAGAAATGTCAGAAAAGTTGTCTATGGGGCTAAGCATACAATCGCGCTGACGCGAAGGGGCGATGATAACAATGCAATATGGCATGCTGCTGGCGTCGCTGCCGGTAAAGTCATTTTAACTAAAATGGCATTGTGGATGCCGGTGCTGACTCCATCAGTTACCACGGAAGCACGATTGTTAGCATTTATGGAACAGGGAGGGAAATCGCTGTTGAGTTGGCTAGCGGTAACAACTGATGCTAAAGAGGATAACGTCGCCGATACGTTTACATGGCACCTAGCATCAAAACAGGGTGTTTCAGCCCCGCGTCATATATTCATAGCGCTGCAGAATAGGGAACGATTGGGCAGTCAAGAACGCAGCCATATGATATTTGATCAATTAGGAGTCAGGGATGTTTCGCTGAGAATAAACGGACAACAGGAACCATCCGAGGATATACAGCTTAATTACGGCGATAACCATATCGCACGTGTGTACCATCGATTGCTGTCGTATATGGGTCGTGATCAAAACGTTGACACTGGTTTGCAAATATCACAACTTGATTTTAAAAACCTGTATCCGATTTATTATTTTTCGCTGGAACATCTTGATTTAACGAGACAATCCGTCGTTGATATACACTTCCGAGCTCATATAGCCCCGGGTAATGTTAATTATAGAGCGGTTGCTGTCATTCTCAGCGATAAATCAATGCTGCTAGAAGGTGTTGGTGGACGAATGAGAATCGTTGATGCGCCAGTGGAAAACATGTAATTGAAAGCACAAAACGCGTTTACAATAAAATGTCGTATAGTGTCGTCAGTGTAGAGTTGACTGATGGTCAAGTCAAGAAATTACGATCAAAGTCGGCTAAACAATGCGGGACCACAATAACGCTGAAGCCGTCGCAGATGGCGGGTGGTAATCATAAGATATCGTTGACGGCGCGTCAAATAAAACATTTCAATAATGCGATGAAGAATAAAAAGGGTGTTCAAATAGATTTTTCAGCCGCAGCAATTAAAAACATGGAAAAGACCGGTGGAATATTTCCGCTGTTAGCTGCGATTCCAGCGTTGATTGCCGCGGCCGCACCAGCAGTGGCTAAGGCGGCGGCGTTAGGAGCCGTTGGTACCGCGGCGGGGATGGCATTGAAGAAGGCAACCGGGAAAGGCTACAAAAAAAAACGACCCGTGGCCGGAAAGGGTCTAAGACTACCGGGAACCCCGTATTCATGGTACTCGGGAAAGGGTCTAAGACTACCGGGAACCGTTTATTGACTTGGGAGTTAATGACTCCAATGTCTAATTTTGATTTAATAGATGCCGCAAACGCGTTAACGATAAAAAACTTCAGAGGTGTTTTTATGAGGGATCAATTATCGGCGGCCCCAAGGAATACTGAAACCGGCATAATTAACCTCGATGGGTCCTCCGGAGTGGGAACTCATTGGGTTGCGTACGCGATTGATCCGCGTGTGATCGTCTATTTTGATTCATACGGGTTAGCCCCGCCGAAAGAGTTCATGCGGTATATCCGGGCGTGTTCAGCCCGGGTTTTTTATTCCACGCTGCCAACACAGCAATTAAGTGACCCACCGATATGTGGTCGTGAGGTATTGAACGTACTCGCGGCGATTTCATCATCGCGGAAACCACCTCATGTGGTTGTAAACGAATACACTAGTGGGAAATTTAGAGACAATTACATTAGATAATAATGATTGATATTTGGGGACGACCGGTTTCGGCGCTGAAAGAATCCACGGAAACGGCCGCCACAGATGACATAAAAAAACTAATTGAGGATGAAATCGCTGATACGTTGAATTTAACAAGTGTTGACCCAGGCGAAATAGTTATATTTCAAGACCGCCAGGGTAAATTGAAATCCAGTAATGTGTCGCTGGATGACGTTTTAATACGACAGCGTAATACCGCCGAGGACGCTATCGCGTTGTATACCGGCGACGGACGACTTAAATCAGGTGAATCCATCTTGACGATAAATGGAAAAATAAGTACACTTGGCAACAATTATATATCCGTGTCGGATTCGTTAAAAAATACTATTTTGGAGTTTACAACGCTGTCGGGTCAATTTCACACGTTGCGAAAAAATTTTAACAGGGCTGATAACGTCATTAATAAATTCTTTGGTAAAAAAAATACCAAACCGGAAGAAATTACAATAACTATAAATGATATCACTGTGTATGGACAGGAAATAGTAACGCTCAAAACCGAGGTTGAAGCGAACAAAAAAAGTATGACCGAGAATACACGGGAAATAGGAACAATCAAAACTAATGTTGTAACGATCATAAACAATGTAGACGCGCATGGACAGAGAATAGAAACAATTAACACTAATGCTATAGCGAGCAAAAAAAGTATAGACGTGCATGAAGGGGAAATAGAAGTACTCAAAATTAATGTTATAGCGAACAAAAAAAGTATAGACACGCATATACAGGAAATAAATACACTCATTACTAGGGTTGCAGCGAACAAAAAAGATGTGGACACGCATATACAGGAAATAGGAACGATTAAAACTGATGTTGAAGCGATTAAAGACGGACTACCGAGAGTAGCAGAGCAATTCGAAAAAATAAAAATCCCTCATGAGAACATCATCAACACAGTATACACAATTCGGCATGGATCATTCGATTGGACTCCTACACAGAATACAGTAAATATTACCGCAACTGTTAAGGGCATTTATCGATTGACACTGGTTTCAATGATGCAGTTTAATATATTATCGTCGAGTTCATCCGGGTTTAACAATACAATATCAACAATTATAGACAAGAACGCAACTGAACAGTTTACAATTTATGCCGTTGATAGAAATCTAGCCGGGGCAAACATTACATGGTATGTGGAATTTGCAGCGAATCTAAGTAATTAAAAACACTAACTCTTTTAGAATAAAAATGACCACCAGGGTAATTGAATCAGAGGCATCACCAACGTCACATCAATATCGATTCGATACCGCAAAAGAATTCTCCGCGAATTTGAAAACGCTTTCCGAACAATACCGTGCAAAAATAAAAAAATACCGCAGAAAAATAACCGCCATCGACGCGGTCGTGTACTATGTGTCGGGCATAGTAGCTGGCGCCGGTGTTATTTTATCCACGGTGACCACGATAGCCCCGATCGCTGTTCCAATCGCTGTCTCCGCAATGACAACAGTTGCTGGAGTCGCCAACGCAATCACTAGGAAGATATCATCGTGTTTTCAGAAAAAACTCAACGAGTATACAGTAAAACATCAAATAGTATCCGACGCGTACTCGAAATTATCCGGGTTAATCTCGTTATCGATTGATAATTTGTTCGTATCCGATGTTGAATTCTCCACGATGGTCCAGTTGTATAGCTCCGCGATGTCAAAAATCGAGGATTTTCAACTGGAAGCCGGAACCACCTGGTTGTTGAAATTAGACACTAAAGACAACAAATAATAATAATGTCGCTGAACCCCGAAGGGTTTCAATTACTTCAGCGGATCGCGGATAACACCACTCCGGTACAAACAAATATGATATCAATAACGTCAACGAAACCCGAATTCAGTGTGAACTTCCCATCGCCGGTTCCAGTAAAGGAAATAACGCTGGCAAAATTGCGAGTATATCACAGTTGGCCTAATATCCGAGCGAACGCATTTAACGGACAACAACCTAATAACTCACTGGTTTTTGCATGGACAAATAAACCCGATGGGACCCCAGACTGGAATGAGGTTACAATACCAACTGGGTCATACCAAATAGAACAAATCAATAAAGAATTTCAACGCAGGATAAAATCGATCACAGGAAAAGAATCAAAAATCGCTATTACGGTTCATGAACCGACGTTATCGTCGACGATTGAAATAAGCACACCGGGGTATATGGTTGATATTTATAACAGTTCAATAAGAACCATACTAGGATGGCCTAAGAATCCACCCGAGGACTTACACACGAATGAGAAATCGTATCATGAAATTATTACCAGTTATCAAGATGATTTGTCTATTATAAAAAACACGTTATTACCCAGTTGGTTTATATTTCAAGACAGGAATACCATACAGTGGTATTTTCAGTATAAGGAAACTCCTGAATCGCACGTCATATTAACAGTTAATTTAAATGATATCAATAGTTTTTTTATCGAGATTAATCGTAATTACCAATTGCAACTAGAACAACTACGGAAAACAAAAGCACGAAAACACGTTGAGGTGTTAAATCAACTTATATCAGACATGGAATATATCAATGAACGAATCGTTAAAATAATATCCGCTAACAGCGATGATAATAAACAAAAATTCCTAACCGAGTATAATATCACAGAAGCCGATTTACCCGATTTCAAGTTTCCAGGATACAACGCGCCAGAACTAAGAAAGTCTCTTAATGATGTTCTCGGTCCATCAACTATCCTCAAACACGATAACGGAGATGGTGGTAGGCATATTGCTCCATACAACGTAAATATTGCATCGGTGATAGCGATTAATCTAGTGTGTGATGTTATCGAAGGAAGTTACCAGGTAGATACCAAGCAATCAAATCAAGCTCAACAGGGATATATCCTTTATTCGTTTTCACCAACAACCCCTCCGGGATTTTTAATCGTTGAGAGTCCGATTAATCCGGTCTATATGCGATGCCATGATCGGTTTTTAACGAGAATTAATTTTAGAATTACCGATCAGTCAAATAACCTAATTGATCTACAAGAGGAGGAGTTAGTGATCACTCTGTTTGTAAGATCATTGTAAATAACCACTTAGCAGCAGAGGGGGCGATGACATCGACGCGGGACGCCCGATGATTACCACGGGAAAACACCAACGGGATGTTGTCGCGAAATATAGCATTTTCGAGCAAAAAACACTAAGGCTCCATTTGCCAAACGGAGACTTTATTTTTTTTTGTTTGAAAAGTGAGATTTCGAAGGAAGGCTCTATTTGTCGTTTTAAAACCTCAATCAAATTTTGTCGAAAAAGTTGTCCGATTCGCCCCCTCTGCTGCTGAAGTTCATCAAGCTGATATTCTGTTTTTACCGCATGATACTGTGCGTGGAAAAACGTACAAGTACGCGTTAACCGTAGTTGATGTTGCAAGTAGATATAAAGAAGCAGAGCCGCTATCGGCGAAAACATCATCTGAAGTAGCCGATGCATTTGAACGAATTTATCAACGAGGACTTGGACCACAAGGTGGTCTACGATGGCCGCAGCTACTACAGGTTGATCCTGGTAAGGAATTTCTTGGTCCAGTATCATCGCTGATGAAACAACATAATACCAAAATACGACGAGGACATACTGCAATTCATCGTGATCAAGCAATTGTTGAGCGATTTAATCGAACACTTGCTGAACGGTTATTTGGATATCAATATGCGAGGGAATTTATTCAGGATAAAAGATCTCGTGAATGGGTTGCAAGATTACCAATCGTGATAGCTGCATTAAATAATGAAATCACACGAACAACCAACATGAAACCCATTAGCGCGGTCACAAAAAAAAATATACCAACACAACGAAAAGATGCTGGAAAACAAAAAATATTAGGCGATGTTACAGTCAGATATTTATATGAGCCTGGTGAACTTGAAGGTGGTAAAGCGAGAGCAACTGATCCTATTTGGAGTGTTACCACACACAAAATATCTACCGTGACAAGATCCACTGGAAGAAATGCAGGCGTTTCTAGACCTGCAATCTACAGATTAGATTCGGCCGCTCCTCAACGTGGATTTACACGTGAACAACTACAAATAATTCCCGCGGATACACAACTACCGCCGCGATCACTTTGGTGATTTCGATCACTTAACTAGCACTAGCACCCCGACGTCGATTACACTCAAGACAGGTTAACATGGTATTTTCTCGTGTATGACCGCGACTATTATCTTTTCTATCTATGGTAAATTGTCTTGAATCATTACTCGAATATCGCCATAACATTATACAATTACAACTTGCGCAATGATTGTTCTGCTGTTGTTTTAACTCAATAATAAATTCAACATCAAGATCAAAGTCACGTTTATTTTTTTTGTCAGATTGTTTGTATCCGATTAATTTTTTTCTTATTATATCATCATCGATGATGTTAAATTTATCAACGATTTCAGGAATTATGATTCTACGTAATTGAGATATATTTCTGACCCTCGATACCGCTAAATAAACTAAATTTGACCACTCGATGCGATCGTCTACAATCCAGACTCGTGTATCAGAAATAGTTAATCCCTGTGACGAGTGGATTGTCATGGCGTATCCCAACACCCATGGAGATTTGTCAGCGCGTAATGCATCTTCAACCACACTGATATCAACGGCGACAATATCATTTAATACGAGATTCTGTTTCCTTGACTCTGTCAAGGGTCCTGGAATATCAACATTAATATTCTGTTTTCGTGTATCTGATGGTCTATAACATAACGGAACGGGTAGTTCTGAATATTGTTCTTTATGCAGCTGAAATAACTGTTGTTGTAAAGCGTCTCTGATTATTTTTCTACTTGCTACGATCAAATCGGTGGGTCTCCATGAGTTCAAATAATCACTCATTGATGTCTCTGAGATCACTCCACGTATTATTTCACACTGAATTTTGTTTGATTGTAATCTGATTAATTTTTTAAACTCCTTCAAATTTGCATCAATAGCTCTATGATCATCATCTATTTCTTCGTAATAATCAACGAAATTTTTTAACCAATCATGTGGAGATGGTCCAACAAAGGGCGGCGGTTGACTATGATCGCCACACATTATTATGGCGGTATTTTTCGTCAACAACCAATCAAGAAACATTTTTAATGTATCCAATGACACCGTGCATATCTCATCCCAAATAATTATTTTAGGTATATATTTTTCTCCCATCCATTCAGGAGTCCATGTATCCCCGCGCCATCGGAAGAAACTATGATACGTACACGATTGTACTTGCCGCTGTTTCATCTCACGTGCAAGTCTATGTGTGGGTGTCAGCACGATTATATCTGAATTTCTAAAAACATTAATCGTTCGAGTTGTTTTGCCGCATCCACCAGGTCCATTGAGATATACTGTCTTATATCTGGTTATTGGATCACTCAACGATGGTGCCTTCGACATTTCTGATATTTTATTACCCTCACGATAAAAATCTCTCACTGGAACATCTGCTGATTCTACATAATTGTGTAATAGTTCCTTTTTTATTCTCCATGAACCCCATCGTTCATCATTACTTGTAAATTTCATAACAGGTTCTAAATATTTACTTGAAATATAAAACGAGTCCGTTGCGACTCTGACTGCGGTCTCAGGATATCTATTAATCATCGATAATAAATTTATAGAAACATAAGCCAACATGGAAGATCTTAGATGAGTATATTGCGGGGATACGTCATTTATGTAACTAACGATCATACCTAATTTTGTTCCGTCGGATAAATAAACACTCTCTCGATTTACAAATGTATTTTTCGCCGTTGTATCAGCGATTATAAAATCGTACTCGGCATCATCTAGAATTAATCGTGCATGATGTCTTTTATAATCATATGCACCACCTTGAGTAAATTTACCTATAATTTTTCTACCGAGATCTTTTGCGGTTTTGAGTTTATTAGGAATATCATCCTTAAACTCGCTGATAACTTCAGAATCTGACATGGGCAACCAAACTTTGGTCTGTGCATGATATGATATAATTGCCTCACTGACCACCAACGATGTCAGTATCGCACAATCTAGCATATATCGCAACAAAACTATAGGTGCCCAACGTTTTTCACAAAAATGTCTGCCAAACCAAACATAACAAATCTTGTGAAGATTTTCGTTAAACTCGAACGATTCAACACAGGCGAATCCAGTCAGATCAAAATCAGGTAATGGTCCATTAATTGCCACACGCGTCATCTCGTTTGTAGGGTGACCAAATCTTTCAAAGTACGTAGAACAATCTCCGTATCCCAGAAAACTTCCTGGATAACATGCAACCATATCAACCGAAATAACATCATTGTAATTGTATTTGGTATTCCATAATCCGCCATGTCCATATTCGACGCAACTTGCGCGTACGTCCTCGAGTAAATCAAATCGTGTTGGTTTCCATGAATTTCGTTCTCTGGCGAAATGAGCCTCAACAGATGGAACGGTAAAACAATTAGTTAGTAATTTGTCAGTATTTTCCGCGTGCTTGCACTGTAAAAACGTCGCAAGATTTTTCATCTCGTCATGGAGGGATTCTGTGCGATATATTTCACCGTTTGGTTTGACAAACTGATCAAATTCACCCTCCTCATTACTTTTAAATAACCATACCGATACAGGATCGGTTTTACTTATTTCGTTGATAAAATCAAACATACTATCTGCCACAGAATTATCTGCCCCAGAATTATCTGCCCCAGAATTATCTGGGGAGTAAAATCTAACAGTTCGATCACGTGGAAATATTGTTACTGCGTTAGTCCATGCGTGTGCGTTATGATCGATAATATTTATTGGAGCTCCTTTCGATTTATATTTCGACTGGTACAGTACTTCTCCCGTTATTGTCGCCACAGTTATTGGAAATTTTAATATTTTTCCTAACTCAGCAACATCTTTTATTGTAGCACCGGTATCCTTAACTGAATCAGCCCACGAGTTTATTTTTTCACGCCTTAAATCAGTAAATCCATTTCCACGCATCGCGTTTGTAAAGTGTTCTATTACTCGTTCGGCCACACAATTTAACCTTGAAAATTTCATCGGCGCTAGTTTATCAACGTTGGGTTTTTTATTTATCTCATAGATTCCATAAATAACCGCCGTTACAGGATATGCTCGCTCATAATACGGTTTGTCAATACCAGTCAATAGACCCGGTCTGGAATTTTTACTTAATATGATAGTTTTATTATTACCAAGGACAGGATCATATTTGTCACGGATAATCCAACTATCTGTTTCTGTTAATACAATAAATTTTACTCTGAAGAAATATTTTTGATTGCCCTCGTATTCAGCGATGTAGTTAATGATAGTTGCCGCTCGCTTGTCGTTCATTGTGGCGTCCGTGACAGTGTTGCGTATAATCTTGAACGTTGACCATGTATGAGATGCACCATCCGTGTAAAATTCTTTCTTGGCATCGTGAATTTTCGAGATCAAACTTTTATTTTTCGGATCAACCAGATCTCGTACTGGCAAGTCAGAAGATAATCTGTCAAGGTTGAATTTATACTTAACAGGCCTAGTTTGGGATAATCTCTCAAACTCGTTCATATAATTAAAACAAATATTTAAATAAAGAAAATTATATATATATATAAAATGTCCCAATGTAGATGGTTGATGATCGGCTCAGTAAATCGATGCAACAAATCCTGTAGAAAGGAATTTTGTTGGATGCACTCACAAAACATACGACGAGGAAGTCTAGGACCAATACCATGTCTACGGTGTGGTATTGGAGTGCGAGGAAAGACAGAATTATGTGGGAAGTGCGGCGGAAAACAGTTCAGAGAGCTTAAAAGATATTATGACAAAAAAAATAATAGCGGTGAAAACGCTATAAAATCCGTGAGGGATTATATATCAAGATTTCAGACAAACAATGATTTAAACATATAATATTATTATAATGGAGCAAAATATATTTGTCCCACATCCTGTCATAACAAACTATGAATCAAATATTAATGGTATCATCAGACACTGCAAGTTGAAGAAACAAGTTGGTTATATTACTAATGCTGGTTATCTAATGTTTACTGCTGGGAAGAGAAAACATTATCTGTGTCATAGATTTACGTACGAGTGTCACAAGGGTTTGATCAATGATGGTCTTGTTATTGATCATATTGACGGGGACACTCAAAACAATAATTTATCCAATTTACAAGCTATCTCTCACAGCGAGAATAATACACGCGGTAATACAGGAAGATGTAAGACAATCGGAAAGAGGGCGGTAATTTCTACAAACATAGAAACCGGTAAAATAATTATGTTTCGTTCAATATCTTCTGCTGCGAAATATTTTGATATTCACCCGCAATCAGTACAAAAAGTCGCAGAAAATATATATATAAAACAGCTTTATCGAAAAAATATAAACAGAAAATTATCTTTAAGTATCAATAACTATCATCACCACATTATTGACTATCATCACCACATTATTAACTATCATCACCACATTGAATTAATTTTTTTAATTTATGTCACAGTAGGTCCTCCATACACTACTGAATTTTTGATTATGTAAGGGGAGATTACTTTGTAATATATAGTTTTCTTCGTAGATGGTTGGTTTTTTATGATCGTAATTAGTCAGTTTAACTAATTACATCGTAACTAATTACATCGTAACTAATTACTCGTAGAAGTATTATTTATGTTTTTTAAATATTTCCCCATCATACAACACATGATAATGTTATTGATCCGTAGGAAGCTGTGTGTGAAACAGAAACCGTTGCTCATTGTAATCGACCTGCAGTTGTGTGTTCACTGAACTTACATTCTGGAAAGTTCTTTGACTAGTGCATTAATGCCACTGTTATTATTGATTTTCAGTCTGCTTAGGAAACCCGCTACAAATACAGAAAATATTATTCAGAAACTGTTATAAATACAGAAACTGTTATTATTCAGAAACTGTTATAAATACAGAAACTGTTATTATTCAGAAACCGCTACAAATACAGAAACTGTTAAATACAGAAACTGTTATTATTCAGAAACCGCTGTTTAGTGTAAATATTGGTTCCTTAGCTATATAGCTAGCTATATATTAACTTCCGAAACATATGTTCGTAACAATGTTTGATAGCTCGATCAGTATGGTATTGGACTGTGACGCTCGCGGTCCAGGATCAAACCCCCATGGCTGACAATTTGTCGGTGGTGCGCATAATTGCGATTTTTATAATAGTGGGGGGAACCGCAAGAACCCACCCCGCTCAGCAAATTCCCAACCACAATATTGACTTGTGGTTGATACCTATTTTTCGTATCACCCACTGGATTAATTATTATGGGTGGGTTTTTGCTGAGCGTACCTTAATTAAGTTATATGTTTGTGCTGTCCCAGAAACATCCCGACGAACTCGAAGGGGTTCTGGGATATTTTTTTTATTTTAAAGATTTATATATTATATAATGAACCATGAAAATATCAATGATGTAATTGTCGCTATTAAAAAATTAAAAAAAGATGGAATTAATATATCTGATGAACTTAATCCTGAAAAAATAGTTTCTGACTTTGAGATTTTACAAGAACGTAAAACCATGGGGACACACACACTATCATCTGAATACAGGCTCATGAAACGGATTCAATCGGCAATGTTTCAGTCGCTAGCTACCGTAGAAGATGATCATGTGAAGGAGTTCGTTCCTCTTTCTACCGCCGTAGAAAGAATTAAGTTGTTATTATCCCACGAGTATGAGGCAAAGAAAACGATTAGTACCCGTATAAGACTATTAAGAAAAATTATGTTAGATCGTGAAACGATCCAGAGTAACCTCATTACTGGTGAAACGATCCAAGGTAACTTCGTTACTGGTGAAACGATCCAGAGTAACTTCGTTACTGGTGAAACGATCCAGAGTAACCTCGTTACTGGTGATAATGAAAATGAAAGTTTTGGTAACTGGGGTCCATGTCAACGCTGACCACGTGTATTGGTAGTCAAAATCAAGAAAGTTCTAACCTTGTCAAATTGTTCCTAACAAATTTTATTTATTATAAATTTTATTTATTATAGATTTTATTTATTATAAATTTTATTTATTATAAATTTTATTTTTACTGAGGATTTTTTTTTTTTTACTAAAATCAAGAAAAATGCACGAACTACTTGATTCTGACGGGGTAGTTGGTAGTCAAAATCAAAGAAAAATGCACGAACTACTTGATTTCTGACGGGGTAGTTGGTAGTCAAAATCAGGAAAATTGAGCAATTTCGTTGTATTTTAGTAAAAAAAAAATAAAAATCTCAGTAAAAATAATATTATTAATAAATAAAATTAATTTATAATAAATAAAATTTGTTAGGAACAATTTGACAAGGTTAGAACTTTCTTGATTTTGACGGGGTAGTTGGTAGTCAAAATCAAGTAGTTCGTGCATTTTTATGTTTCTGAGGGGGTAGTTGGTAGTCAAAATCAAGTAGTTCGTGCATTTTTATGTTTCTGAGGGGGTAGTTGGTAGTCAAAATCAAGTAATTTGTACAATTTCAGTAAAAATCAGGAAAATTAATAAATATTATTTTTTTTGTGATAGAAATTTTAATTTTACTTTCATCGACTAGCTTTTTTAGTTGCCTGGGCCGATTAATTTGTACCAAACACAAATTTGTGCCAGTAATAATAAAATATTTTTTTAAGTTGATCGAATTTGAGTCTGATCTCTGTTACAAATGTTCTTCTAGCTGTTAAGAAATCCTCGAGTGTAAAACCCTCCATTACATGAAGATCTACGACAAAAGTCCTCAGACAGAAATCCTTACGACGGAAGTCCTTACGACGGAAGTCTTTACGACTTTACATACAGATTTATTACAAGCTCTTCTTCACGTATGTCAATCAAGCGATTAAGGTGGTCTGTGAGTTTAAAATTGATTCGTGTTAACATATTATTGTGACACCGTAAATACACGGGATTAGTTGGTTCTTGCACGATTAAACTTCCAGGGGGAACTTGTGGTGTGAACGTGTACAGGATGTATCCTTGTTGAGCCTGATTTGATCTTCCAAGATCTATTTGATAGCTGCCATCGATTACGTCACAAACCAGATTGACCGCGACCGTCGGTGTTATATTAACGATCCGCGGGGATACGTGCCTTCCACCGCCGTGTGGATCATTATCATATCTGAGAACGGTTGGAGGTGGTGCTAGTTTTTTCCACGCATCGAGTATTTTAGGGAAGTTTTCGTTGATAAGATCCTTGAGTGTTTTTATTAATTCATCTGTTTCAAATCCTGGTAATATGAACGTTGGTATATCCGCGTCAGTTATCTTATAATGATCAGTAAATAATTTTTTAACTGTTATACGAGGTTCAGCATCATAAATAACATTACTACCAGTAAATGCAGACTGTCTTGGAGTGTTGATAGTAAGTGATAGAGTAATAACTTTATTAATATAATCAAGTTCTAATATAACATGGTTTAAATGCTGTATTGTTTCAATAATTTGTTGTCTTGTATTTTCTGAATAAAGATGTGTTATATCAAAAAATAAATTTCGAAGATTACCGAATATAAGTTCATACTCGGACTTAATTGCAATGGAAAATAAACCAATAAATTTTTCATTGACAAAAGCTTTTTTATTACTAACATAGTACATACTACTTTCTACTATCATAGGAAGTTGTGTGCCATCAGGTGCAGTAAATACAGCTCTGACATCACCTATATAGTAATTTATTAAACTCCATGGGTGTTCTCTTTGATATTTTGGAGTTGTTATAAACTGGGCATCGTCAGTGAGAAATTCATTTAATTTTGGTTCTGGTGGTATCGGTGTTATCGGTGGTGATATTTCAGGCCATCCTAGCACTGATCTGATTGAAGATTTATAAATATCAACGGCATAATCAGTCGAGTTTATTTCAACCGTCGAGGACAACGTCGGCTCATGAACGTTTATTGATATTTTTGATTCTTTTCCTGTTATTGATTTTATTCTACGCGCAAATTCCTCACTGATTTGTTCGATCTCATAACTGCCAGTTGGTATTCCAACAACAACCCAGTCAGGTGTTCCATCGGGTTTGTTCTTGTTAGTAAATACAAGCAAATTATTTGCTGGTGTACCATTAAATGATTTTGATCTGATATTTGGCCAGCTGTAATATACTCGTAATTGTGCTAGTGCTATTTCTTTTACTGGAATTGCAGTAGGAAAATTAACACTAAATTCAGGATTAGTTGAACTTACCGAGATCATCGTTATCTTTGGCGGAGTTGTGTTGGTCACGATCTGCTGGAGTAATTCTGTCATTATTGATACTTGTATCTTTAATACCTTCATCGTATATTTTGGTTATCATTGAAAATTCGAAATCAGATATAATTCCATCACTGAGACTCGCTGATAACAACGAGGATAATTTTGAGTATGCTACCGTCGCTGTATGTAATTTTATTTTGTAATCGGATAATTTTTCGTTCGTGCAAGTACACATTTTTTTTGTGATGATACCAAGCACACCTGCAATAGTTGTTGTTGCTGAAATACAAATAGTTACAGCTACTGGTGCCATCGTTGTCAACGCTGATAATATTACACCGGTTCCAGCAACAACAGCGGATACTGAATAAACAATCACATCAACGATAACCAATCGTCGTCGATATTTTTTTACTTTTACTGTATATTGATCGACTTGATCTTTTAGCGCCGCCTGCCATTCACGCGCTTGATTGTATCTGTATTGTGCACCGTCCATATATATTTTTATGCAGTAACCAATTGAGGTGTTTCAGCTACAAATTCCAAACACCACCAGAAGGATGTTGCGGTTAATTTCTTATCAGCTGCGTCCAGAATAAATATTTCTTCGGTTCCGCTATTTAATACAACAGATACAACTCCGGAAAACCTGTCTGTGGAATAACGCCATGGAAACGTTGTAAATATTTCAAATTTTGCAGCACTAAACACAGATAGCCTGTACACGCCAGTGACTGTTGCGGTATATTTGATAGTATTATTTTGCTGCGACCATGTTGCAAATCCCGATGATACCGTGCATACGATGTTTGTGATATGCCCGGGAGTTATTGCAGCTGGAATTTTAATCAAATTTGTTTTGTTGACAATCTCAGGAATTCCCGCTACGATGTTTTGCTGTCTTTGTTTGATCGTGTCTAGGTCAGTTTTGATATCAACGAGTTTCATGTCAATGGCGCGTGGAGTACCGAAGAATTTATCTATGGTATCATCGATTTTTTGAAAATTTCTTCGAAATCTTCCAAAAGCTCCTGCGTGAACGTCATACTCGGCCCGTAGCGTGGATAGTTTTCCATCCACGTCGTCGACGTATAGTTTGTTTGCGACGTCGTTGTCAGATTTTGGAGCTGTTACAGCTACTATTTTGTTCCCGTTCATGCTAAGTTCACCTGTCATCGTGTCACCGGTGTTTCTCACGCGATTAGCAACACTTTTTGCAATTTCATCTCTAATGGTTTTAAGTGACATACTTGAATCTCTGATTCTACCACCGTCAGTAAACACGGGAATATTATCTGCAACTGCACCGAGTACTCGCCGGACTATATCATTCCATTTGATATTGCTGGTTTTTAGTTTACCATATCGATCTTGAAAAATAACAACTTCATCTGGGTCAACTCCAGCAAGGTTCATAATATCAGCGAGGTCATCTTTAGTCGCATACTTTGACAGATCAACGTCGGATTTTATTTTCTTCCTAGTAGAAGATCTTCCGTAAATGTCAACCATTATAATAAGATCCGTTGTTTAAAATGCTTTACACGCAACATATCGGTTGCTTGTATAATCGTGCACGACTTTATGTGGCGGCCTGGATGATTTTGATATAGCGTCAGCTACATTAATTACTTCACGGCCGCATATTGGCGGATCTGTCATTGTTTGTGTGGGTAGCGTTGAATACCAAACTTTGGAACCTCTGATTGTTGCGTGGAGTGGTGCGACATACTTGACAAATTCAACAGGTGGAGCTAACCCGTACGAATCAAAATAAACAATTCCACGCGGGTCAACCGCGTATGATACCCAATGAGTACCAGGTCCGGAACATTTGTCAAGATTAATAATACCTGTTTCTAGTTTGTTTGGTTGTTTCGGTAATTGATCTCGCATAAAAACACCTCTAAAGGCAGATATTTTTAATTTTTTAGCAGCATCAAGTAAATCAAAATTTGATGCTGGAACGTCTAACGAAATGACCCTGGAAGCCTTAGGCCTCTCCCCCAACGAGATCCCGGTAATCTTAGACCGCGTCCCTTTTTTTTGTATCCTCGCCCTGTTGCTTTCTTTAGTGCCATTCCAGCGGCTGTTCCAACAGCACCTAACGCGGCCGCTTTTGCTACGGCTGGAGCAGCTGCAGCTATTAATGCCGGAATAGCCGCAAGTAGTGGAAATATACCACCGGTTTTAACCATGTCTTTGATGGCGCTCGGGGAGAGATGGAATTGAACTCCAGTTTTTGATTCTAGGGCTTTATTGAAATGTTTAATCTGATTATTTGTCAGCGATAATTTGTTTGGACCACCACTAATATGATCTCGTTTTAGTGATATTTTAGTCCCGCATTTGTTGGCGGTTTTTGATTGAAGCTTTTTTACCTGACCCGGGGTCAGAGTAACATTAACATGACTATACGACATTTTTATATAAAATATATTTTTCTAAATAACACGATTAAAGATTTTCCACCGGTGCATCAACGACCCTCATTCGACCACTACCACCTTCAAGTAACATGGCCTTGTCGCTAAGTATGACCGCGATCGCTCTGTAGAAGCCGGGAACAATTGGTGGACCGGGTATATCAGGAGGAGGGTTAGTAACATGAGCTCGAAAGTGTATATCAACAACAGATTGTTTGGATAAATCAAGATGTTCTAGTGAAAAATAATAAATCGGATATAGACCTGTAAAATCTAGTTGTGATATTTGCAACCCGGTATCTATATTTTGATCACGTCCCATGAATGACATTAAATGATGATATGCGCGCGCTACATGATTTTGAACAAAATTTAGTTGTATATCCTCGGCTGGTTCTTGATGTCCATTTATCCGTAAGGAAACTTCATTAACTCCAAGGTTGTCAAATATCATATGTGAACGTTCTTGATTATTCGTCCGAGCATTATCTTGTAGTGCAATAAAAATATGTCGTGGTGCAGAAACACCCTGTTGTGATGCTATATGCCATGTAAATAAACCATTAATATTGCTTTGAGCAGCATCTGTGGTTACTGTTAACCATGATAGCAATGATTTACCGCCTTGATCCATAAAAGATAGTAAGTTTTGTTCCTCAGTAATAGATGGAGTCATTACTGGCATCCACAATGAAAGTTTTGATATATTTACTTTACCCTCGGCAACACCAGCACCTCGCCAGATTGCATCATTATCATCACCTTTTCTTACGAGCACAATTGTGTGTTTAGCTCCAAAGATGACTTTTCTAACATTTCTGCAAAATCCAAAGATGTGAGATAATGGAATTGCACACGAAAAATTTCTATCATCTCCCGACAGTGCTGATCGGCGTGTTGCAAATCCCAGGTTGTAAGTCGCATTAACGCTTTTTATAATATCATAATCAGCACCTGGTCTGTCTGCGTGCTCAAAATCAGCTGGTTGTGGATCAACTGAAGTAGCTCGTGTTGCCAGTACTTTGGTATACTGAACATGATCAGCGTTGTTGGTAATATCCTTAGCAAACATCATTGTTGGACCGGCTGATCTTGTAAAGTCGTCAGAATATCTGGCTAGACCAATTATTGTTGTAGCAACGTCGACATCATTCTGAACTGATTCAATATTTTTTCCATCAATCATATATGTGGCGCCACTAAATAATGCCATGATCCCGTTGTTGACAAAACCAACACGCAAATTAGCAGCATATGCCGTATTAGCTACAACATTCGTTACAAGTCTACCTTCTACTTCAATAAACGCCTCAGCGGGCAAGAAATATCTACTTGTATCATGAACCTGTAATTCGATTCTCCCCCGCTGATTTGGTAGTCTTGCGTCATAAGAATAAAATTGATAATCACGTACTGACTCGTACTTAAGGACAGGTGCCTCCATATCAAATGCTGGGTCTGATTCGCGCCTGAACATTTTTATTATAGTTACCATTTTTCCAAATGATGATCATCGTCGACGAAGACCACTTCCTGCTATTAAATTTGCTGTTATATTTTTTTCTGCTTCTTCAGATATCGCCGCTAGTTTTTGATTTGCAGCCTGATTTATTATTTTACTGACATCTGCAGGCATCACCTCAGTACTTGCCAGTTTCACCGGTGGTTGTTGTTTTCGTAGCAATAATCGTGCTAGTCTTTCTTTGATCGCCGAGAACGCCTTACCAGCAACATTGACAATTGCACCAGGAGCTTTATCACGAACAATATCAATAGCCTTCATCGATAATTGTTTTGCAACAGGTGCTACTTTGGGAGCTATCCTTGTAAATAATCCCTGAATAACATCACCAAGTCCATTTCCATAAATAACACTATAGATTGGTAATCGTGAGTTTACCGCTCTAACCTGTGTGGGTTTACGATGATCATCATGCACAATCATCTTATTTTATTTACCATTTATCTAACAACTAGTCATCAACGAGCTCATCAATAAGTTCTCGGTAAACGCCGATATCCATGATGCCACCTTGAAATAGTCGCCGACAAATATCAGCTGCTTCATTGGTTATTTCTGGTGAATTATTTCCGGCACGTTTTCCTCCTATGAGAACTTCTAACCGTGACACATCATTGATGATATTATCAGGACATAAACCAGATCCTGTTTTAGGTTCATCTTGAGGTGTTTTAAATACTGGTGGTTGCATTACCGGAGTAAGTACTTCAGCGGTGGCCGGGGGTGAGTCACCTTCTCGAAATCCATGTGGTGAACCTGTCGGTGTAAATGTCATTTTCGGTGCAGAAATTTTCTTCGAGGGGAGTAATTTAATTAGCTCTTTAGTCCTTTTAATTTCCGACTTCAACCTTTGCTGCGGCGAAGAAGATTGTTGTTGTTGTTCTATTTGTTGCAGAGGTGAAGGAAGCTGATACTGGTAGGACTCTCCTTGTTCTGGTTGTTCCCATCTCTCTCTATAAAGTCTTTTTACTTCTTCTTTAAGTCTTTCGTATTCTAGACCTCTAGCTTGTTTTTTGTTGTAATATACGCGATATATCCATTTAATGAAATTATCATCATTTGTTTTTTCATAACGGGGTTTTAAAATACTAGATTTATTAGATATATTATCTAATATCATCTCAGGTAATCTCTCTCTTTCAATTTTTCTAATTTCCTCAACAACTCCTTCGTTAAATTTTGCAATTAATTCTACGTTTTCTCCTGCTGGTTTGGATTTAGATGCAAGTTTTTTTCTCACATCGGCGACTTCGGTACGAAGTTCTCCAATACCCTCAAGTATTTCCTCACCAACAGGTGGAGGTTGAGCTGCAGCTATGTCAGTTGGAAGGTCTCGTAAAATCTTCTTTGTCTGTTTAGTTCTTCTTGCTATTTTTTCAGCCTGTACCACAGTTTGTTTTGATACCGGAAGAAGATCTTCTTTGATGACAGTTGTAACTTGTTCAGTAGCTGCAGTGACGGGTTTAAATAGTTTTTTAGTGTCTTCTTCAAACTCAACTTTTGATTCTTGCTGCGCTTGCAGATTTTTTCTAAATGAGTCTCTGACAGGAAGAAATTTTTTAATTGTTTCTAATCGTTCTCGTGCTGTTCTTGCAGTATGAGATTCTGGATGTACCATTTTATTATAACATAATAATTTAATTAATATCAGCAGAAGAGGAATACAGAAGTTCGATGATATATTATAAACACAGAAAGAACATAAATCCCAAAATAGAAAAACCACCATCAGAACTTGAATATTACTTGAAACATAGAACAAATTCCGAAGATTCAGATGAAGATGAAACAGATGAGGAAAAACGACAGCGAGAACGCGTTGAAAAATATTCATCAAACTTGGTATGGTGGTAAATTAGTAGCAGCAGAGAGGGTACCTACCAACGTTGGTCGTCAAAAAAATAAACAAGAAATAAATAAACACGTAGAGTACTTTATTTTTTCAGCTACTATTTCGAACTGAGGTTTTATTAGTACAATCGGTCATTGCAAAAATAAAACATCTCAAGGAAAAGTTCATTTGTAAAATCTTGACCTTTCTACGAGATGATTTATTTGTTTGTTTTATTTGTTTTGTCCGAATTCTATGGTCTGTTCACCCTCTCTGCTGCTTCAACAGTATGTACATGAACATGGACTAAATATAAAAATGCCGTGATTATAATTTTTGGTTGTTTACACAGAACTGTGACTGGTTGATGGCATTTACACAGGAGTGTGACTGGTTGATAGCATTTTTGTGGTATAAGTTTAATACTCCTTAGGTGTTCTTTTTTTTTCAGTTTCAATATACATGCAATTGTAAGAGTTATCTCCACATACCTTGCATAAATGCAAATAAATCCAACATGTAAACTACACTGAATACAAAACCTGAATAAAACTAATTACACAAAAACTGACTTTCTTTTCTGTCATTTTGCTTATAACCTTTAATGGTTTTAACAAAAAATATCAATTATCATGATCCAATTTTAAATATATTAATGCCAGTTAAAGGCCTATATTGCCCATGTTGGCCCTTTTGGTTCTAATTGCCTTTGTTATTACAAGAGGGTTTTATGGTTGGATCACTGCTAAACTACATGCACATTACATGGTATATGGTCTGCATCATAAATGTGCTATCTGTCCTTGAAACACATGGAAGTAATTACAACAAAAACATACAGTTGAAGTTCTCTCTCTTTCTCTCTTTTTGGTATGTCTTTATATCTAGCACATATAAGGAATAATGCATACTGCAGGAGTCTCTTGAATGGAATGAATCTGTACTGGACTCAAATAATTTCCAAACAGAATTATTTATTCCTTTCAAATGCACTGCAACCACCTCTGATATTCTTCAGCAAAAGAAAAAACACAATAATTTATAATTACTTTTTGTGGTGCAAATAGTGGATGTTGTATTGGCAACATTCTCAAACAAGACCATTAATACATCATAATAACAAGTCTCTGGATCAAACTCCTAAATAAATATCATTTATTAATTAGAAGAAGTAGGTATAACAAGATTTTAAAGCTGGCGACCATAGTGTCCATATAGGACATCACATCACAAACAATATTATATCAAAATACACATCATAACAAATATTTTATTGAAAATCCTATGCTGATTTGAAGATTCACTCAGTTGGAGTGGCAGTAACAAGATTTTTAATGCAGTCACTGTGATGGCCATATTGGATGTTCCCGTGCCACCATTTTTATTTAGGACTAACAAAAGCATATATTTAATGCATGTAAAGTTTCATGCCAATCTTCCAACTAACTTATGAGGAGCAGAAATAGTAAACTTTGGTTAACTGATGGATGGACAAACAACCATACCAACAGCTTTTTTTCCATATGACCAGATGTTGTTGTTGTTGCTATAGGGTTTAATGCCATTTTACAACACAAGATAGGCTATACATGGTGGCCAGTATAATTGAACCACCGACCCACAAGAATCTACTGGCATGCTTTCTCACATACTTACATTGGCTGAACCCGAGACTTGAACCCACACAAACAGAGGTGAGATGGTAATGATCCGTAATAGTGAGCACTTTAGACCACTCGGGGCCCCTATATAACCAGTATAGATATAAGAAAACTTTCCACTTACACTGCTAAAATACCATAACAATGCATAAGAAATGAGAAATAATATAGGGGAAAAATGTCCACACAGTTAATACGTATGTCAGGCACTTAAAGACTGACATGTCCTGCATTTACACCATCGGACACTTTTGTGAAATGAAATTACTTCAAACAGTAAAAATAATAAAACATGACAAGATATGCATGCAAAGTATTTCCAATATTTTAAACTAACTGAAATTTCACACAAAGACACCTTTAATAGATTTCAAAAACTGGTATGATCAAAGTGTTACTTCAAAACTCAAGCTCAGTCTCTAAATAAGCATCCAGTAAGGCCGAGGAAAGGGATGATGGATGATTTCAGAACTTTATCAGTCAATGAGGATGAATTCTTGGACTCTGTATTCATACATGCCAACCATTATGCTTCTGGCATTATCATTATGCTTTCTTCACCAAATTATGTTTTACACTTGCCTGCATAGAGATTATGCATTTTGGGGTCATTAAAAATAAAAAATAAAGTATTTACAAGTTGTTTTTCACATTTGCATTATCATCTCTTTAATTCCACTCGTGTTCATTTGAGAATATTCTTAAAAAGATGACTGTTTCATAAGAACAGCTTAAGAGTACTTTCCATATTTGCTTTTATAGCAAACTGTATATGACCAATTTTCAAGAAAACAAACAGGTTTCTTCAAATATGGACTTTGCCTCAGATTCACTATTCTGATAAGCTTTTTAGTTAGCAGACCAGCATATACTATTAAAGAAAATGGCACCAGATGTTTAGTGAAACACTTTACAGTGAGTCGTGGATGTTATATGACGGAAAATGTTAGAGCAGATGGATCTTTTCAAACTTTAAAACATGTCAGATCAGAAAAAAGAAAAATCAACACTGCTTTACAAACCTTGAAAGAAGAATGTGAGGGTAACGTAATGCAGCACTTTGAGCACATGATCATGCCATTACAGAATTACAGTCCATGATCACTCAGCCACTGTTACACAGGTAGAATAGTTGAAGTGAGTCCTGAACATAAATAATTTTTCAAATATATTTTGTAATTGTAATCTGGTTCTAATCTATATGAATTTTGCCTTTTGTGACAAGAATTTTGACAGGTTGCAGAACCAGGTTAGTAGCAAAAATATATGTATCTTGTTCATGTCTGCAGTAATCCTGCCAAGTTATATATGCATATGACAGTATGCACTTATATATATTAGATACTGTGAATTTTAAAATACGCAGGCTAACATCAGGTCTGTACACATTTAATACAATTTCCCTTTGATGGGGTACCAGGGTAACTGATCATTAGGATTGACAGGTACCCGGTAGAAGTTTTCTACAATTTTGACAGCTTTATAGACAACCTGATCCAAATATCCCTTAAACAGAGTTGGTTGTATCAACATCTAGTTATAACTCTTTGCAATGCACATGAGATGCACATGGCAAGTGAATATAGAAAAGCTACTTCAGTGGTGCCTGGTCTGGTAGATGATCTTAATGGTAATGAATTTAGTGTTCATCTCACCTAAAATCTAGCTGTACAAAAAGCTTCATTTCAGCAAGCCAGTCTGTAATGCTGCTGCTGTCTACTTCTAAATGCGGGCTGATTCCAGAGACATGTGGAGAATGCAAGGACTGTAATGTTGATAACCACCTCTGACATTTCTCATGCTGATCAAATTGGTATGCCACAGACTGCAAATAAAGTAGGAACACTTATGAATGAAGTCAATAAGAAGGATAATATGTCAGACAAACTAAAAGGTGACCCTTATCAATAATATAACATTGTAAAACTTAAATAAAATTAATACTATCAAACAAAAATGTTACAAACAAAAGCAAAGTGGAGAAATGTGCATATATCAACAGGCACATTTAATGCTTGGTTGACACAAAATACAACCACAATATCCCAAGTATAGCATAGTGGTATGTACTATGTATCCTGTAGCATGGAAATATTATTATGTATCCTAAATGCCATTTGCTACCACAAACAAATGAGATAAATGCAGGGAATTTAAATACTTTGTGTATTATAAATATGCATACATCCATACCTATCTACTTACCTTCCTACCTGCCTGCCTGCCAACCTACCTACCTATCTTCCCACATACAAGTATGAAGATAAAAACAAATTAAAAATACAAATAATAATTTTAGATGTATATTAAATATTTGTTACTATGCAAATATGAACAAACATTAAGAACTTCGACCAGGACCAAAATGAATATGTTCACCAACAGAATGATTTGTATAAAAATGTTCCAGGCGTTTTCAGAAAATAAATTACATGAAATGATACATAAACCCATAATGGCACAAATGGCTGAATTCTATATATTGTGTTATATGTACATTGTTCATAAAACCCATTTCAGCAATTATGTGCACTTATTGTTTTCAACTACATTTTTTATAGGATCTTCTATAAAAGTAAGATATATATCTCATGTTGTGTTAGACTACTAGTCATATGCATAATTATCCATTTGCAGCCACAATAAAATGTCACTAACTTTAAATGTGAAATACAAAAATTAACTACATGCTAATTTTTACAACCAGAAACCAAGGTATTAATAGAATACATCCACATCATACATTAATTTATATTAAGACATACCCAATACACATCCACATCAAACATTAATTTATATTAAGACATACCCAATACACATACACATCATACATTAATTTATATTAAGACATACCCGATACACATCCACATCATACATTAATTTATATTAAGACATACTCAATACACATCCACATCATACAATAATTTATATTCAGACATACCCAATACACATCCACATCATGCATTCATTTATATTAAGACATACCCAATACACATCCAAATCATACATTAATTTATATTAAAACATACCCAATACCCATCCACATCATACATTAATTTATATTAAGACATACCCGATACACATCCACATCATACATTAATTTATATTAAGACATACCCGATACACATCCACATCATACATTCATTTATATTAAGACATACCCAATACCCATCCACATCATACATTAATTTATATTATGACACACCCAATACCCATCCACATCATACATTAATTTATATTATGACATACCCAATACCTATCCACATCATACATTAATTTATATTGAGACAACCAATATACATCCACAGCATATAAAATAAGTAATGCTAAAATGATCCATTTATTATAAAGAACAGAATAGTTTGCTGCCAATATTATTTTTATGTCAATGTTTCCGTAAAGAAATAGTGCAAGCTCTGTGTGTGTATGTGTGTGTGTGTGTGTGTGTATGTGTGAAGTCTGCTCATAATATAGTCATTTGCATATAACCAATACTTGCAAGTGACAAGTAACTATCAATGTTCCTATATATATTTACATAGATAACGAAATCCAAACTGAACTCAGACCAAATTTCAGATAACACAGATATTCCTATTGTCAATCAGAGAGCAATCATTTCTGATGAACTTTGGTCTATTTTCAGTCCTGCCAACCTGACAGCAAGACCCACACACACACCCCAACCCATCCCCACACAAATTCCCAAGCTACATATTCAAGTAAAATCCTGACCTCCCCAAACAGTATACATCAGGATGTACAATATAATTTAATTTTAATAAATAATCAATTTGTGCTTTAATATTATCTTTCAACCACCTGTAATTACAGCCAGAGTCACCAGCAGATGTTACAGATAATGGACCAAATATTTTATAATTTTAGGATACATCAAAATGCTTAGAAAGCAAACCAAATCCCTATTTTGAATAATACAATATACTGGTAAGCCTATTTAACTCTTTTGATGTAAACAGCAAATAAAGAATGACTTGGAGTAAATGGGTAAAAGTTACACTTCAATAAATACTCACCCAAGATAATTTATTCCTAAAATATAATGAACACACCAATTCAGGTACAAATTTATATTAATAGGGTGGTAGCATCTTCGAAAAAAATAAATAACTTGTAAATTGTTGTTGTTGTTGTTGTAGGGTTTAACGCCATTTTTCAGCACACGATAGGCTATACATGGAGGCCAATATTAATGGTGGAGGAAGAACCCAGGAAAACCACGGAAAGAACCACCGACCCACGAGAAGCTACTGGCAAGCTTTCTCACATACCCACATCTGCTGAATCTGAGACTCGAACCCACGCAGACAGAGGTGAGATGGCAGTGATCCGTAACAGGGAGCACTTTAGACCACTCGGCCACTCAGGACCCGTAACTTGTAAGTAAACACATATGGAAAAGTTACACTTTATGTTATAGTGCAATGTTATTTTAAGAACATATGATAAAAGTCAGCATAAATAGGGAGTATAAATGTTCATTAATTAAACTACTGCAAATTATATGCCCCACCCTCACCCCAACATACCACAGTAAATGGACTAAAATTCGGAAAATGTAGTGTTGCTGGGCTTAATGTCATTTTTCAGCACAAGATAGGCCATACAATGTGGCCAGTATAAATGTTGGAGGAAAAACTTGGGGAAAATCCTGGGAAGAACCAACAATCCACTGGAAGCTACTGGCATGCTTTCTCACATTCCCACATTGGAGGAAACATGTAACTTTTCGGTGCACATTTTGGCTTAGCATTCTCATCTGATATTTCTTTCTAAACATAAATACACTGCTTTATGACCTCACACTCCATTAAGGTCACATTTATTTGTTTCTAGACACATGTCTAATGTATATCGAAGTTATTTTGATTGGGGGTCTACAAGAAATGACTCAAAAAATCCCTGACTACAAGATCAAAACTTTGCATCATTCATGCACCTAATTTATGTCAACAGCAGATATAACAAGTTAATTAAATAGTCAAAATATCTGACTACTGAAAGAAATACCACACGCTGTATGGAGTAATTAACAATCTGTCAGCCAGTGAAGCCCTGTGTCGGCTAGTACAGACCCTCTAGAATTAGCCAAACTGGATAATTAATCCTAACAATGTACATGAGAAAAACTGACACATAAAGGTAGAAATATGTAAATGCATGCAAGGAAATGATAATGTTATAATCTGTCAAAACTCATAACGGGTATCAAATCTATTACATCATTACACCAATTTACCATCTAATATCAATAAACTTCCAACAACCTTTCAGCAAATCATCTTGCAGGTTATCAACACAATTTATGAAAGATGCTCCTGCCCACACATTTTGTATGTAGATGTCTGCACATGGATCTTACTGAGTATGAGGCCAAGTGTGCTGCCTGTAACAATAAAACATATGTATAGTCTGGATTAGCTAGGACCTTAATGATATGCATAATACATATATTAACATGTAAAGATTTATAGAACATGCATAGACTTACATATGTGAAGTCGTGGTTTGAAGCCATTTAAAAGTAGTTCTTAGTAAGCTGCAATAAAGATGTGATTTTATTCATTAGGCCTAATAAATGATTGATTTTACACGTGACATTATAAGCACATACAAACATGAAATAAACTATTTAGTCTAAATATTTATAGCATAATATATAGAACATATAAGATGAACTATATTACATCCCATAACCTGACTAAAACCTGGAATAGAAACAGAAAATAGGAGTTAACTAATGTGTTGCAAAGTGCATATGTGCCCTATTTGATCAGAACTCAGTGCTATCAAAATATGGAGATTTGACCAAGCTGATGCAAAAAGTCTGGTAGACTAGAAGAGTAAACACAATAATGAGTGACAGAAAACTTATTGTACACATGTACTGTTCAGTACTCGGTCATGCTTGTGGTAATCCAATAAAAGTTAATCCGTTATTTTCGAGATCATTGGATGCCAGTTCTCTCCCACTTGTCACCATTCTCTGGATCTGCCTTGTTGTGTGATGAACTACAAATATAAGGAATAAACATTACGTATGTAATGAAGCATACTCCAGTATTGACACACATATAGTCAATGAAAGAGATAAATGTATACTGGCAAAAAAATTTGCATTGTGCAAACACATTATTATTTCATAGCGTAATACTTTTGGACTGTGGACATTCAAAAGATTTTGTAATTGCATTCCTAACTAATTGCTCTAGTCATAACTGCATGCAAATAATAGGAGTGACCAGGCCATGGAATAATGACTACCTGGATTAGTGGAGCTTACAGGTGCATAAAACAAACCAGCTTAAAAATATCAATTTATATCAACTATTTGATAATCGTGTGATGAGTCGTTTGTACCAATAAGTGAGAAAATTGTCGAGTTTGCATTCAGTTATTATGTTAATATGTTATAATTTCAGAACTTATGCTGATTATTATAAACACCTGACAATTTACTGGTACATGCATCTTTTCAATACAAGTATTCATATGGCATAGGCTTGAAACCAAACTCACAATATATATAGAACTATGCTTAATATAAAACATAAGCAATATTCATTGTGACCATCAATAATTGTCAGCATTTTTAAAAAATGTACAGTTCATTATAGGACTAATGTGACTATACTAATTACCTGTGACTTTGGGTAGCCCCAGGCAGCTGAGTGACCATTTCATTGGTGGAAGGGGGATAACATAATATTTTTAAGTTTAATAGGGTCCTTATAACTAACACAGCAGTAATAAATGTCCCTGCCTAGTTTGGGTGTTCATGCTTTATCAACACAAATCAGCTATGCAAACAAGGCAAATGCTTATTATTGTCTTTCAATCCATATATTTCATAACTAAAATCATCCTGAAAAGTATGGGTCAATTAATAGTTAGTATTTTAACAAGATTATGATAATAAATTGTTAAGGAGTGAAGTTTTATGCTGATTCTGCCGTTTTCTGAAGTCTTGCCTAATCGATCCATAGTATTTTTCAGGTTTCATCCATACAAAATAAGTTGAATTCATACAGGTAAACAGGTCTGTAGAAGGTGCAGTTTGGGGAGCATTTCATTGATTCAGATGCATTTTTCTTTATAGATACGCTGTATAAACATTTCAAATGGATCAAAACCTCACTCTGACCTTCTAAAATGCTGTTGATTTCATCATCATAACTGCCAGCCTCTACATCATCATCACTAGTACAAACATCAGACTTTTCATGCAAATTAGGCATTTTATTGCAAAAATTTGTTGTCATCTTGGAAATTTAAAACATGCTTCATGGAGTTATGTATGTCTTTTGCAAAGAGTTTGTCATTTTTCTCTTTGGTTCTCATTTTGTATTCACACAGAACAGCTATAGTAAGTGGTGTTCAGTTTATCTTGGTTATTTTTCCTCTTCCTTTATAATGTGGCTTTTCTTGTACCAATTTCTCTAATGCAATTCTCAAACTCTTACATGCATGGTTTGCACATCCTAGTTTTTTTTTTTACATATTGACCCCACAATGGCACTCTCTCTTGAATTTTGGCATCAACATAGCTATCGCCATCAGAAATGATCCAATGTATCTTAAACTATGACCAGAGACAATCTTTTTCAACCCTTCAACTATCATATCACCCTCCACTGACCGTGAGCTCTCACTCCAGTTTTTAAAGCAGACATGTTCTGGTGGTTGACAAATCTTTTGTTCAGCTTGCTGGCATATATATATAAAAATTTGTGCATACTCCTAAAGAAAGCAAATTTTTGTTTCAGCACCAATTATGACATCTACGCCTCTCAGTGAATTGTATGTATGCTTATGTATTCAATGATTCCATCTATATCATAAACCACAGTGATAACTGGCACACTCTTATAAAAATCACCCCATCATGTAAAATGTCTTTTCTCTTCTGCCCCAGCTTTCATCATTTCCAGGATAGACTTCCACCATGTCCCAGTCTTGAGCTCAAGGGAAGAGAACATGTTTTTACCCACACCTGCAGCTGCAATAGTGTCTATTAGTTCATTTGGTGAAGATGCTCCACCACTAGTTTAGATATTTCTCCATACAGCTTGCACTCTGATATCAGCATTTGTCCATTCGTTCAGGTTTGATCTGATATTCATTTTAAATTTGTTCCCACTACCATGGCAAATACACCATAAAATGTTTACAAGTCCCCTTTTATTACTTCTGGTATGCAATATTACAAGTCTATCTTCCATGCCCTCCTCATAAAAACAGACTGACTGGAGATTTCTATCACAGGATATTTTAGACAGTCTAAGTTTATAATTCTGTAACCATCCAAAATGTCAACAAATTGTCTGATTTTAAATGATACATTATCTTATTATCATGAAACATGTGTAACTTCCTATTACGCTGTATAAGAATGTGATGAACAACAATTTTGGTAGCTTTGCCTCCAGCATACATCCTTTCTTTTTTATCAACTGGTGGGTATTTAATCTTGTCCCTACAATGATGCTACACCTTATCATCTCTGGACTTACAAATGTCCTTCATGTCTTGCCTATATTTTCGACTGTGTAGACCACCAGCAGTATCAAATCATACTTAACATCCTTCTTTTTGAAACACCCCAAGTCTATGCAAATCACTCTATGGCAGGATGATAATAACCAACTTACCTAAAGTGTTCAAAGATCACAAACAAAACAATATCAATAAATACTGAAAAGAAATATCAAACACGTCACTAAAGCACTAAATATACACTGCTCCCTCGATAACTTGCGCCCGGATAACTCGCGATCCCGCTTATAATGCGGTGTCCGTCTTGGCTCCCGATTTTTTCCAGAGAAAATGTATATCAAATATCTTTAAAATATACTGAACATGAACAAATTACGATAAGAATTGATAAATTAAACCTCGATACATTGCTCGTTTTATCATCGAAAATGGTGATTAATGCCCGTAAAAATATAATCCATATTTTGAAATTTGCAAGTTCTAAAGAAGAATTAATTTCAGAGATCTCGAAAACGCTTAATTACCCGTAATTGGATGTCAATTTTTGATCTGGGACGCAGAAAATCACTGAGGCGGGAGTCCTCCGTACGCATGTAATAGGTGCGCGGGAAAATTCAAAGATTTGCCGGTCCTGTTTCAGCCACCTGCTTTGTGGGAAAATGTGTTGATCAGTTAACTGTGTTGATATTTACAATGACAGAATTCAGTGACTGAAAGACTCTTTGATGTACTGTTGCCATTTTATAAGAATACATTAAAAAAAAAAAAAGAACATGATGCAACAGCTAGGCGGCTAGTTCAAAGGCTTTGACTGGTGGCCGAGTGAGAAAATGTACTGATATTTAGTGATTGAATTCAGAGGCAGAAAGACCCAGTTTTAAAATCCTAGCGAGACCTCTGTTTAAAGATATCATACATTATGTAAGTTTTTATGATAAAGAGTTGTCAGTATACTGTAAATGAACAGTCTGGTGAAATAGCGATCAATGAAAACTTCTGGTAAATGCTAACAGGTGGCAACAGAGAATGAAGTAAACACCAATTAAACATCTTCCTGTGTGAAAGTCACGTTCTAATCCTTTAATTCCGTTTCAGTGTAAACATTATAATCACAATATATTCTGTTCATTGAAAACATGAAAAGAGTCAATCGACCGTCACATCGAAACCCATGAGTACTTCTGTGAGAACCTAATTACATGTACATGCCGGCTTTGTTTTGATCAACAACTTGGGGAAGTGTTTGTTGCATTTTAAAAAAAATCGATTACAAGAGACCTGAGGTGCTGGATTAAGGGTCTTGGAGCTGCCTTTGACGTAAAGCAAAACAGTAACAGAGACAACGACGATGATAGTGACTTTGAATGTTTCAGTGAAACTGATGTCATTAATGCTGAGGATGTTTGGGAGAAATTTGTACAGACTCATGGTCCTGAGATGGGCGTTTCTCTTGATGATATGGAGGAGTGGATTGTGCTGACAATGATTGCCCCACAGCCAAATACATGTCAGATGAAACTATAATTAATTCTATAACGAACAAATTTGCAGCAGAAGACGATTCTAACTGGAGTAACACAAGTGTTGAAAGTGATGCAGATGTTGCACCCCCCACCCCTCTGCACAGGAAGCAATCAAATATTTTGATACTGCCGTAAGGTGGCTTGAGACCCAAAATGTTGACTACGTAAAGCTCATGCAGTTGAGAAATCTGAGGGATTTTGCTCAGTGGCAGAGAAACCAAGGAGTAACACACACACAAAAAATTAACTGATTTTTTCAGAAAGTGAATTGATATTTGTCAAGCGTGGCACAAACGGCAAGTATTAACTTGTTCTAATTTACGTTGTTTTAAATTTGTAGACCAATTAAATATGTTAGTACTGATTAACCCTTGTTTTTTTTTGTTTTCAAATTTACTTCTATCGCATTCAATTCTATATATCTATCGTTCGATCGACACTGTTTCTCGAAAAGAGTCGATCTTTTGTATATAAAAAACGTCTAATTTGGATCAAACAATAAAACTAGAATGTACCCAATTCAACATAAAAATTAGTGACGTAGTACACAATATGTAAAGTGGTACACATGTTAAGCAAACGGAAACCACGTGGAATAATGTTTTCGATGATCGCCTCAATATACTGTAATTTATCCTGAAATTAATATTGTCCTATGAGGAAATAATAAAGTACACCGTTATGAAGAGATATTTATTCACAGTTAATCTCAGAACGATTATAAAGTGAGTATTCAACAGTATAATCTGCCTACCCCCCCCCTTATTTTTCCGTTATGTCGTCACTTTATTGGTTTTGGGCTTATTTTATAGGTCCCTCGATAACTCGTGCCTCACTTATAGTGTGGTCGATGTTTCTGGACCCCGATGTGCGCGAGTTATCGAGGGAATGGTGTATGTATAAAATAATGTGTACAAACAAGTTTACACTCTTTAGCTATATGTGGCCTATTTGACACTCCATACATTCAACTGTAGAACAACACATGGATTTCTACATGCATACATGTCATCCTTACCACATACATGCCAACCCCTGATGAGCAAAAATTATATTCCAGGTGGACAAAAGGAGGAGTCCAAGCAGAAAAAGAGTAATCCACATATAACATGCTAAACATTCAATGAACAATGATTTATTTGCCCCTCTCGTCTTTTTACATCCTTTACTGCTTCAAGATTTCATATGTAGCACTTTTAGGTTTAGAAAGCAACAGATTATCATGTTGCATTTTAAAACACTTTGTACCAGCTGAGACCATGAATGTTTTGCACACCAGTAGAGCACTAAGTACTGGGTTACTGAGCCTGGATCTGAATTCAGTTTTATTTTTGTTAACAATGCTGAACAATCTCTCACAGTCAGCATTAGAATGGTAAAGAACCAATATTCCTTTAATAACCTAAAAAAGAGGAGGAAATTTATATATTCCAGTAATTGTGTCTTTTAGCTGGGAAATAAGGTGCCATTGCACATCAAGTCTATCTGCATTAAGTATATTGTCAGGTACAATCCCAATCTGATCCTTCAGGAATTCTCCTTCCAGATCAGCCAAGGTAGACAAGGGTGGCAACAGAAAGGGACATCTCTTGACAAAGAATCAAACACTATTAAAGCTTTTTGACTGTCTCTCATTTACATCAGCAACAAAGCATTTAAAAGCACTTTGTCTCCATGTGGGAATTTCTGGAGCATGTAATCACAGGCTGTAGCATAATAATCTCTAACATTATCATAGAACACCTTCACAGCAAGAGTAGAATTGTGTTTTATGAATTCTCTTGCTTCTGTACCAATAGCAAGATCTTCATTATCTTTCTATTAAGAACTCGGTAAATAGCACATCTGCATTTATAACATTTATGTCCACACTTGAGTTCTGCTGTAAATAAGAAGTTACCTTAGTACTGGAGTTCGTAAGACGAGCTAATTCAATCTGTTTCTTTGTTTTTAAGTGTTTCTCCACATGAAATTTACCACCATGTCCAATATTAAAATCATTTCCTCACAGACTGCAATGAGCATGATGCTGCCCTAGAATGGAATGCTGTATTATGCCATTCATGTATTCATTTTTAACTCTTTGAAGGATTTGGTTTTTTGTCTTTTTCTGATCCATCTGTGAAATTCTTGGAAAAGATATATGTGCTCAAAAACACACATCAACTAGAATCCATCTGAAGACTTTTAGGGCCAAATAGTAAAATTCTTTCCACATGGCCTGCAGAAGACACCATGTGATGCTGCCCTCATATCTTCATCTTTGGAGGATTCTGTTATTTTTTGGTTTGTTTAATTTTTGCCTTTTTCTAATCCATCTGTCAAATAATCTGAAAGGAGATATTTTTGCTCTCATACACACATCGACTGAACTAAATTATACTTTTTAGCACCAAATACCTATAGACTGGTTCTGTACTAAATATGAATTAGAACAAAGAATCTGCAAGTAAAGATTACAAATTAGAAAACCAATCTGTTCTCTCCTCACTAAGCCATACAGCTGCTATAAACAGAATATGAAGTCAAAAGTTTTAAAGTTGAACCAGTATGTTTCTTGGTAATAGGATAGTTGCTATAAATAGAACATAATACTGTTAGGAATGTGCATGCAAGTCCATGGACCTGTGTACTCTTATAATGTAGTTACGCAGAAGCTGTCTTTTCTAAAATATGGTCTGTGGGATTAATGGGATGTTAATAAAAACGAGAAAACAAATAACTGATTTTTTTGGGAAGGTGGATATATGTACTGAAAAAGCGTAATCCATATAAGTTTATGCATAAAGAATAATTTAGTGAAAAAAAGCACAATGATTATTCCAAAAGTGTAATGGTTGGCATGTATGCTACCATGTTATAACTGCACTTACTTCAACCATCATGATCAGATAATTGTTGACAATTGTAATGTTCAAAGTAACAATTGATAAAACATTCTTACAAACTGTACAAGTACTCACTTACCCTAATTATCCTGAAATTTGTCTTTCCCTTCTTTTGAAACACACTCTTGCAATGCAGGAAGTGTCTTACCAAACAACAGTGGAAATACAGCCTACAAGTACAAAAGTTCATAATTTAAATCTATGTATCACAGTTTTGCACAATTATAATGCATATTTATAATATTCAGCTTATGTTCTTCTAATTACCATTACACCAATATCAAGACCAAAGGAATAATACCAGAAGATATACACTTCAGCCAAATAATATTTAATGTACAAAATGTGGCAAAAGGAAAATCAAGAAGTTGAATGTAAACAAACATAACTCATTTGATACAGTCTATATCAGGAATGGTCCAGAATACTCTTTGCTATTATTAGGTATTAACCTATTATTAGCATCAACCTAATTAACCATAAGTCTACTTTATATATGGAAAGTTTCATGGCCATTAGATTAAAGATATACATGTAATTATGACTCTCAGCCACAGGACTGTCTTGACTTAAGAAGACCAATACGGAAGCCCCCTCTTTACATAGCATGGTCACGTTTTTCACATGCAGTATGCAAGGCACCATGTATATGCAAAATCTAACGCTCACTGCATCTTGCAAAATCTTATGGCAACACAATATTTACAATGCAGTAGCTCAGTTGCATTCCAATGCCATAATCTACTACATGTAAAATGCAGCATGACTTTGACTTTGCATAACGTTGCCGTGTTTAGGAGGGCCATGCATTAGTAACTGAATCCTTTGCAGATAGAATACAATCAGAAAAGGAAATCATTGGCATCCAAATTCCCAGTACAACAGAGTCCTGTAAAGTCTCTTTATTTGCAGACCACAGTACGGGCTTCTGTTGTACTGAAAAATCTATTGAAACATATTTGTTTTGGTCAAAATTGTATTCCCAAGCTTCTCGAGGAAAACTTAACATCTCAAAATCAAATGGACTCTTCATGGGGAAATGGAAAAGTCGGAGTGACTATGTATATGGGACTTTATAAGAGAGAAAAGATACAGAAAGGTGCTGAAAAAATGGAAAGGAACTGAAAAAAAAAACTCTAAAAGAACTTAGTATAAATGACATTATGTACATGAACAAGAGCAAAATTTTAAGACAGATACAAACATATTATATGAATTTATACACATTGCAAAACATTCCAGATAAACAAAGCAAAGAGTACTTTAAGGGGAAGGTTTTTAATAAAATTAATAGTAATAGTAAATATATGTGTGATGAAAAAATTAAAGGGAAGGAAATTGAAGAGGCAATCCAGAAATCAAGGCATGGAAAAGCTACAGGATCGGATGGATTAATCTCCTAATTTTTACAAAATTTTAAATAGGATAATGGAAAGGAAAACTACATTATTTACCAGGAATAACTGTACAAGGGTAGAAAGGAGGTGGGAATAAATCTCCTCTCACAAAAAATATAAAAATTGCTAATATTATTAACTGAATAAAAAACATAAATGAACAACCAAAGTATGCAAGGCAATCTTTAACATCAACTGGTTGGGCTCTATGTTAAAAAACAAAATCACTATTTATAGAAATAATAGTTTAATAAAAAAAAAATAATAGATTGTTCTAAGAAGCTATAATATAGAAATAATGCTACTTTAAAAAAATTATTCTTTGCAACTTTTTGGCTGCCTTTTTTTAAAATATTTTTTTTTATTTTTTTATTTTACTAGTTATGGGGTGAGGATATGATTGGATATACATATGCAGGCATCAGAAAATAAAGCCAAAGGCAACGATACATGCACAAGTACCTGAGAAAATTATTACAATTCAGCTAAACAAAATACATTTTCATTTTTTTCTTTATAAAAACAATCAAATCACAAGAAAAAATTTTTTTAAACTAAATAAAGGCTGTCCAAACCAAAAAATCTACAGCAGGCACGACATTATAACATACACAAAACACATATGGACAGTAGGAAAATCACCAGCCATGATCACTGAAAGTATGGACCATGTTATTGATGATGCTGATGAATATGTCTTTTGTTGGGAGTATGTAACATATAAAAATATACTCAGAAAAAAATAGAGGACCTGTGAATGCAGGACCCTTGAAGTAAGAGTCTTAGAAAGAAAGAAAAAAAACGTAAACAAAAATGAATAAATAAATATATGTTCTTACAAAATTCCTTTTATTTTTTTTACTAAAAGAACAACACATAGTATCAGGAGTGGGTAAAAAAACAACATAAAAGCCTTTTGTTTGTTTCAGGAAAGAGCCATTGGTGGAGGGGAGGGAGGTGACAGTTTCACTGATCCAAACTCTGCTAAACAAATAAATGACAGGAAAAACTCAGAAACCGGAAAGGAAAATGTGAAGAAAATATTAATTCCAGAATAAATATAATTCATGATGTGGTCAGTGTTTTAAGAAGCTTCACAATAATCCTGTCATCCAAGAAATAATTTTGATGAAACAAAAGAAACCTGCCGTCATTGTTTATAGAAACCAACTGATGGATGATATGATTAGAAACTGTGAAGAAGAAGATGGGAGTGTTCTAGGTATTGATAAAACTTCTAGCGTCTAGCGCCTTCAATGGAGTAGCATGCCATTCCACAACTAGTATGACATGGTATGCCACAAATTGACAAATATAGACATGTACATAAATTTGTGCTAGCAAAACTACCACTACCTACAAAATCCAGATTCATTAGTATCAGCAACATAAATTTTAAGTGTCCAAAGGCTTCCAAAAATGTCAGGAAAAACTCAAGCCAGCAGAAATGGCCAGCATCAGAAAGGACTAGAAATATTATGACAAATTGTAGAAATTAATGTGCTAACATATTTGTATGTTTATTCAGGAAATATATATTTTTCTCTCATAAATTGTTCTTTTACAATTTGGTACTTTATAATTTGCATGCATTACTTTATAAATTCCTGTTTCATTTAAATCAGCAGACTTATGAAAATGTTGGCATTTAAAGGAATATGAATATGTTTTAAAAGAGTAAATCAAAATTCTTTCCACACCAAATTCGGAATTCGCAAATGTATTACATAGATGGCTGATACAGAACTTTATTCACTATGATTTCCAAAACAGCAAGACATAGCATCCTATGGACGTACAATATATTGTGCATGTACATTACAATTCTCATTCAAAGTCTTATTTCACAATGTCATCCAACTCACAGAAGTAAGTGAACTTGGTAAACAACACAAATACACATTCATAATGAGTAGTTAATGGGGATACCTTTGGGCAAATGGAGTTATATAAGGAAAAACAGAGTGTTGTACCCTGGGGCACTATATGGGAATTTAACATTGTGGGACACTTGGGGTCACTATATGGGAACTGAACATGGATGGGACTGTCTAGGGACAATGGGAATTTAAATTTTAGTAAAGGTGGAGACTGAAATTTATAGTTTCAGAAGAGCCAAGATGAAGATCAATAATTTAAGAAAAAACAAAGAAATGTTAAAAGATCTGATAAAAAGGGAAAAAAAGGAAAGGGAGGACAAGGTGCAGATAAGAGCACATAATAAGTTGATGAAAAAGGAAGAGAGTGAGAAGAAAACAGAGGAGAAGGAGAAGAAGGAGAAGCAGGAGAATGGGAGAAAGAAGAAGAAGAAAAATGTTATGGAGAAGATGAGATGCTGGTGGAGAACAAGGAATGACATAAATTAGAAACCCAAAGGCCCTTTTCAGGGCCACTCCATTGCCTCAAAATGATGTATATTCTCTTTGCCTAATTTTTTTTTGTCCACTGTATAGCTGTGCATGTTTGTTTGTCTATGTCTATGTATGTCTCTGTTGGGTTTGTCCCTCGACCACACTTTTCCCTAGATAGACCCATGTTAAATTCCAAGTGTCCCACAATGTTAAATTCCCATATAGTGCCACAGGGTACAATCCCCTGTATTTCCTTATATAACTACATTTGCCCTATGGTATCCCTATTAACTACTAGTACACATACTTTTAGTGTTCAACTCATGCATCGTCGCCAAGGTGAACTTGAAGTATGTGCTAATCTCGACGACACCTTACTTTGAGTCGATATCAAGCATGAAACTGTATTAATGTCGAACAAGAGAAAAAACTTGTGTGTCAATATCTTGTCGATTTCGGTGGATTTGGGTAGATTTTGTGTGGCTTTGGGTGCATTTAGGTGGATTTGGGTGTTTTGTAACACCGTAAATATATAGTCTAGTATTTCGTTTACAGGAAAATTAATGCGTTCGACACTTTGATGCTCAATTTCAGCAATCCAGCAAACGCGGCATCTTACAGCAATTGTAACAGAACATATTTCTTGCACTCCATTTATCCCTCGTATCTATAGTTTGATAATACAAACCGGTTTGTTTGTACCCCCACTACCAATTTAAATAATGGAAAACTTTAATGTTATAAAAAGTGCAAGGAACTTAGTCAATTCGTTTATTGATGAATAATTTCTAACCTTAATCTGAGTAGAGTGGCCCTAACACCGTTATCTTATGCGTGTTTCATGCTTAACGGAAGTTTTCAGTGCAGTAGACGGACATGCTCGGATCCATTTTCAGTTTCTGGACAAGTCCATTTTCAGCAAAGGGGTGTATCACGACTACATATGTACATACATAAGTCGTCTGCTTCCGATATTTACAATGTCGAATCAAGCAAAGGAAAATGACAACTGCGCTTTTCATGTGGATTTAACAAGCGGTTTAATTTCTGTGTTCATGTATGCAGAGGGATATAATTCCAAACTCTCAAAGTTATGTAATTTACGCAATTATGAAGCATTGCCGAACAGGATGAACGTCATTATGTTGTTTGATGGAAATAAACTAGCCTATAGTGTACGCAATATGGCGCCGTGTTAGTATGGAAAGTCCGTTAAGCATGAAATGGTGCAGGGGATGCCAGCATTAGTGCCATTCTGGTCTCAGTCAGGTTAGAAATTATAAATCAATGATTCAGTTGACTTAGTTCTGTGAACTTTTTATCACATTAAATGTTCTCGTTTTTGAAATCGGTAGAGGGGTACAAACAAACGGGAATGTAGAGTCAGGCTATAGATATCCACAGGTGCTCGACGCGAGCTTGATGTTAAAAAAAAAAAAAATAATCTGAAGGAAAAAAATCATACAGAGTGACAAAAATACCTTAGATTACCCCCATGACCCGTTCTGACATAGGACCCTCTCAATCATAATATATAAGAGAGAAGGTACGAAACTTCCAAATACTTGGCTCCACCCATGACCCTCGATTTCCTTCTGCTATTTCCGTCTTTAAAGGCACACGACCATACCATATGGCTTGTTTTACTTCTGATATATTTTTCTATCCATCAAACCATCATTGACTTTTCTGCGTTGTACCAAACTGAAGTTACGGGCTGCGAAACGTGAGATTTTCGCGAAGTTTTCCTTTGTGGACACTTACGTGCTCATCTGAGAACCTGAGACAAGAGCGATATGGACAATGTTTTCAACTCTATGGTGCATCCTTTCTTGAATTACAGAACATCGGTAGATGTAAAAGTAAGTTTTTTACTTACCATTAACTCGATTCAACTTTAGGAATACTGTTCCATGCAAGTATTATACGTTGTCATCTTCATTGAACAACACATCGTATACATGCATCTCTATTTTCAAAATAGGCGGCATTAACGTCAATGCCGAAATATGATTGGCTCAAAAGGTTATCCTTATTATCATAGGAGCACGGAGTGTCCACAAAGGAAAACTTCGCGAAAATCTCACGTTTCGCAGCCCGTAACTTCAGTTTGGTACAACGCAGAAAAGTCAATGATGGCTTGATGGATAGAAAAATATATCAGAAGTAAAACAAGCCATATGGTATGGTCGCTTGCCTTTAAAGACGGAAATAGCAGAAGGAAATCGAGGGTCATGGGTGGACCCAAGTATTTGTAAGTTCCGTACCTTCTCTCTTATATATTATGATAGAGGGGGTCCTATGTCAGAACGGGTCATGGGGGTAACCTAAGATATTTTTGTCACTCTGTATGCTTTTTTTCCTTTAGATTATTATTATTTTTTTTAACATCAAGCTCGCGTCGAGCAGCTGTGTAGATATCACGCTAACCGACTCCGAAATGCGAATTTTGTAATCAAAGCATGAAAATCCTCTTTGACTCGCCGATAGACATTATTTCACAAACTGTGCTACTAAAAATATACTTTTACTGGATGTCACTGTGTGATGCCATGCCATGTTAAGTGTCTCTTAATTCATTAAGCTGTACATAAGCTGGTATTTACGTTTGAAAGAGTTCAGCACGATCTTCAAATCTAATGATCAAACAAGAAAGGGGGGGGTATATAGAAATGTCACCTACTTGTGGAACAGTACAGATTAAAGGAATTTAAATCACATGTTTCGCTGACTGTTTTCATTATCGTATTTAGCTGTCACATACAAAGAATCTTTAAAATTCAGTCACTCAGCTTGCATGACATTCGTTTGTTACTTTCATGGTAGTGCGCTCTAGCCTCATTGTGATACCTCTTATGTTTCCGGTTGTTACTATCCTACAAAGGGAGGGATAACATGTTAAAATTTTTATTTTATATATGATTTGCTGAAAAAGTTTCAAAATTACATTGTTTTGGAAAACTACTATGCATTAATTTTAGTTATATTTGTACTATTTTGTTTATATGACTAGATAATAATTATTATTCAAGTGCTGGAAAGAATTAATTTAAGGTACACAAGACTCCCTGCCTGGGAGCCATTGAGACTGACTTGCTCCCGGCCGACTGATTTGCATATGACCTAAATTGTGACATCATTGATAAACAGTCGGCGATCAGCAGCTGTTCGATATGAATAAGGGACTGCCAGTGGGCGTGTACAAAGGTTAATAGGTGAATTCTACATTAATTCCTTTGAAATCAGAATTTATTTGCAATAAGACAAACTAGGAAATAAGCAACATTACATGTTTTTCCTTTTGGAGAGGTTATGCACACACACACACACACACACACACACACACACACACACATATATATATATATATATATATATATATATATATATATATATATATATATTATTGAGTTGATCGTAGATTGCCTGACTGCATTCTATGTGATTTAAGTCTTTTCTCAGCTAGTCATGAGTTTGGTGAGTTTATTCTCATTTTGTTTGTGTACAAGTTTATATTTTACTCTAAGCCATAACAATTGAGTGTAAACAGCTATTTTTTGGGAATTCACTCTTAGATTGAAATATTTATTTAATTTAGTGAGAAATATTATTGAGTCGATTTGTTATTCAATTTGAACGTCATTCACTATGTATTGTTTAAATATACAAATTGTTGGATATATGAAATTCAAAAATAATGCAGGGTGGAATCCCTTGTTGAGGTTAGTACTATGTGATATGTTTTTATATGATCTGTGATCCATGTTATTAGAAAGATGAATAACTAATTTGTATCAGATACATTATTTTTTATAGATGCATGTGTAATGAATTTATTCCGAATAAATTAATTCAACAAAGAAATTGTCTTTTTTGGATTGCAAAAGAAAATGAGTGTGAAGGGTTCAAAATAACTGCCTTAAACCTGTAATTGAAAATCAGTTGATCTACAGAGGAAAATGCATTACAGCTGGTGCAACTTGATGTGTTATGTGGTGTACTGCGGTGTTATGTGGTGAATAGACGAGCCCATCGGCCATACACGTTCTCAACACATACATATTTAAATAACATTTTGAACCATATTTAAAATAGTTTTGAAAATTGTAAATGATGCGCCTTGGGTGAATTGAGTTTAGAAATCAAGCGGGACAACCCAGATATCCAAACCGGAAGATGAATTGCCAACATGGCAGAAATAGTACATGTATTTAGTGACGCTAATGGCTGAACTGAACTGGCTGATTCGGAACAGGCTTATTGGACAATCGGCATATATTTTGAACTTGTGAAAGAGTGACACGTGTAAGGCGAAGTTGTTTTCAATACAATACATGACTTATCAAATATATAAAATGTACAAGAAGTCATCTGCCTTTTTACAGTTTAAGCGAAACTGACCAAGCGGAGTTAGCATTTATTTATTGATTTATTTATTTATTTATTTATTCTTTTATTTATTTATTTATTTTATAAATTCACATCAAAAGTAAGGTGAAACTGTATGCTCTATAACCAATACTACACCCATCAATCATACTAAAAAAAAAACCGTAAAAGTAAAAGTTCTTTTAACAATACCTAATATTTACACTGGCTTTCTAAATAGTCAAGCCACCGAGGAAAACGGGGGAAGGGATTTTTTTTTCTTTCTAAAAATCGAGTTATATGCAATATATGAAACAGTAGAGGGTCACCTTAAAAGAAATATGACGATTTGTGCAATTATTTGTCTGATTTTAATAGTATCGTATAAAATGTTCACAACCAAACAGTACATTATCCTCCTTTAACCTCCACCAACCAGATATGTTCCATCCATTTTTAAACTGTAAATTTTATTAGTGACATTTCATGAATAATTACGGGAATTTTCATGTTCCTGTCTTTCAGAATAGCATTGGTTGCTATGTTGGAAAGTATGCAACACACATTTTTAAAATAGCTTACGTTTCATCATAAGAGGGGAAGAGTGCTCGGCATGGGTGGGAATTTGTTACTAATGCATAATGTTATGTGGGGGAAGAAAACCAAACGGGAGAATTGTTCAAGATAACTGTGCTGATGCTTGCGACTTAAATGTTTAGCTATACACCATAACTAACTCACACAATACTACCACCTCTGTACTGCTTAAAACAAAAATGAAATGTATGCAGTTATTTTTCTTATTTCGTATCATTATGTGTAATGTTTCTCTATAACCCATGTTACACATACCAATCATACACCAAAATAAAGGTAATTGAATATCACCAAAATAAAGGGAATTAAAAGATATATAAGGCGTTTTTTTAAATGTCAGTATAACATGTGAGGAAAACCTGGGAAATTATTTTTATTTAAAAATCTAACCCAAAGCAATATATGAAATGGCAGAGTGCCACCTTAAAGCAAGTATGAAAATGTGTGCAATTATTATTCTTATTTTGATATGAATATGTACTATGGTCTTTAAAAAGCTGTATATTAACATGAATGTTAAGCAAGAAAATAAGCTAATTATGCTTAGCTTGCTCTTGCTTTCAAAATATGCCTTGTGGCAGCATTGGGTATGCAATAACTTTAATTATGTGGAAATTTGGAGTCTCAGAACACAGGAGTGAAGTCAACTTAAATTTAAAACTGTTGCACTAAGTAAAAGAAACAGATAGTGAAAGTGTTTCTGTTTATTCAATTTGTAATGAAGTTAAGAGATCAAAGATTACAAAACAAATTTGCTTTCTTCCATATACCAGTGTTAGAAGAATATGCAAACATTACACCCTTTGACCTTTGACCTTAATGAACCTATCAGATCTGTTCCATCCCTTGTCAAACAGTAAAATTTATTTGTTACATAGCAGGAATAACTGGCAAGTTTCATGTTCCTGTCTTTCAACATAAAATTGGTTGCTATGTTGATCAAATGCAATGTGCATTTTTAAAACACGGCACTTTTATAGCATGGGGGGGGGGGAAGGGCTGAGATAGTGTGGGACTTTTGCTAATGACTTGTATTCTGTGAGGAAAATCTGGTATAAAAAAATTCTTATTTAGTAAGTGACAGGCATAATGAAATTATGATGTCAGCAAGCTACATTTGATCAAACCTACCTTAGGCGAATGGCTTCATTCCTTCAGAACCATCCGCAAGGTCGAGTTAGTCATTTTACGAATTGTGGAATTGGTCATACTTGCATAACCCATTCCTACATATTAAAGGGAAACGACCCACCTGAATAAGTTTATTGCAATGAACCCTTCACCTTGAAGCACTATATGATAGATTGATTCGATCTTCAGCCTACATGCGATCTTAAATTACAACGTTCTGCTCATGAATTAACTTTTTGATTTTAATACGGTAAATTTATCTTTGTGCTTTTAATTTCTTGAAGGAAGTTAAAGTTTATATTAAAACACGGCTTGTGTGCAACACTGGTTCTTTGAGTATTTTACCCAACATGTAAACACCATTTATATCCCCCGTTGTTCGAGAACAATCATATATTAACCTTACGATCTCATCGTTGTTTTGTTTTTTCATTGTGTTTTTTTAATGGTGTTTTTTTTTTGGGGGGGGGAGGGGGACTTGCATATCTAGTCAGTAATAAAGCATTTTTGATATATAAATCTTTATCATGTAACCTTTTAAGTGGCACTAGAATTACAGTGATGTTGCCACGTAAAATCCCAAATCAAGTAATTAACGTTACGTTTGAAGTTATTGAACAGTTGCCAAGTCTTTCATACGACCTTTGAAGATATATATATCTATACATACATGTCTGTTTATACACTAAGGTTGTATGTGACATGCTATTATCTATACCTACACACACTGTTAGTTAATATTACAGACGTGCTGAACCATACCAATGTGAGGTGATCTTCTGAATGTTATTTAGTTGACGGATAGTGACTATTTCTAGTGATCTTTGTTTTGTCGGTATAGATATTATTGACTCTACTCAACGAACAATCTGAGTGTTTATTTCAGACGCTATATTACAGGATAAGGTGGTAACGTATTACGTTCACTGCTATAATAATAAACGTAACGAGGAATGTATGTATAGTGTATATATAAAAGTGGAAGAATTTCGTCTTGGATCGTCTTTTATGAGAGTGGATCTACTGTAAAAATGACATCGGGATTTGATTCTGGTAAGTACATAATATTTGTGTCCTTAACAACCTAAGCTTTTGCAATAATTAAGGCCCTTAGATCAAATTGTATGTCTCCCGAGTGTTTACAAAATGGTTACACAACGAAATACGTGTATACACATGTCTACAGATATATATATATATATATATATATATATATATATATATATATATATATATATATATACCATAATAAATTCGATCTATTATATCAAGCATTCTCATGTAGGATCCACGGATAACACTTGCCACTCTGTCTGGTGTATAGTTGAAACCATCTATATTAATTTCTATACGGCTTGTTTTGTGTCATATGTATGCAGACCGTGAGTGCGTCGTCTTGGTGTGTGTCTGTTACGCACGAATGCCTATACCAGCGACTATTTTCCCAGCCTCATTTGGACATGTGTGCATGCTAAATATGGTTTGGTACACCAAGACAAGACGATTATTGCTGTATCCAGCTGACCCACGTTCGACTCTCAGTTAGGGAACCACTTATCCAACGTGTGCGATGATATTCTTTCTCTTTAGATACGTTCAGTCTATATTAGAATGCATCCTCACGTACGATTCAGTCAATGGTGCAATTTAAATTTAACTCTTACCTATATGGTAACGATCATCCCAAGCCGTCTTTCCGGCAATACATTTCTTAATGGTACGGCTTACCTGCTTGTACCACTGGATACATTCCACTCCGTCAGATATACAGTTTGCATATCCTCTCTCTCTCTCTCTCTCTCTCTCTCTCTCTCTCTATATATATATATATATATATATATATATATATATATATATATATATATATATAAAGAATACAAATCATATGGCGAATAACAATCCTTTCCAGTGCACTGGATCCAGCAAGGGATCACGTGTGTCAGGGATTGATTAAGATAAATGCAATAAACTGACAACGAACAAATAAAAAAAAAATATATTTTGCAGCCGACACATTTTCTTTTAAATAATTATTTAAATTTGCTTAAAAGCCTATGACTACTATAACAATGAAATATCCTTGATACAATCTGCTCTTACATAAATTTACATAAAATAATAGATGTCGTTATGGCTCATCAATTTCTAGGTCGATACAAATATGTTCCAGTATCAGCAGCAAGCTGAAATAAACTAGTTAACACATAATAGAGTTAAAAGGTTGAATTCCTGTAGAAACAGCCATGTAAAGTTTCGCAAACATAACCGTTTTTCTGTTTTACTTGTTTGTCTTGTCTATGTTTTTTATTTGCCTTTGAAAAAGACTCTTTAAAGGGTCGAAAGCGCTCGGGCTAGCTAGATACTAGTTCCGCACTGTTCGTTGTCAGTTTATTGCATATATATATATATATATATATATATATATATATATATATATATATATATATATATATATACTATGCACGGTAATTGTTATATATGTGTGTGTGTGTGTGTGTGTGTGTGTGTGTGTGTACATTTTGTATTTATACCAGTTATTATGTAGTCATTGCAGGGCAATTCACTTCCGTGTTATACAATTGCCTATGCTTTCTTAAGACGTTTGATATGACCCTGCTCTGTGAAGCTATTTTATTTTTCATTGACGTGAGCAACAAACATGTATTATCTTGCATTACAAAGATAATCGTGCAGAGTAGACACGTTTAACCTGACCTTGAAAAGACTGAGCCATACAATCACAAGTTGCCACAGGAGGTATTGACCGCATTAGGTGTAATACATGTGCAAAATGTAAATTATTTCTTCTTTTACCAAACTGTATCCCACCCACATCGACATATCTTATATCTCGTGTCCTTCCTGATGTCTTGCAGGTTATTGTTTATTTGCTTTTCTTAATGCGCGATATTCAGAAGTGGAAGTTAGGTTAAAACACTGTGGAAGTTTTCAATGTTGAGTCACTATATTACTTAAATTACTAATATCAATAGCCGATCATTGTTGTTTGCAATACTTTATCAAATCACTGGGACGTCTGTGATGCGTGTATTCAAATACAAAACCAACCACAGTGTATTTTTCTTTTCTTAGTGCAGTTCAAACCGTTTTATAAGTAATGCAGTGTCCAATAGTGTAAACAAAACATTCAGCGATCAACAGAAAAAATATAATCACAAAATGTGCCACACCCCCACGCATATATATATATATATATATATATATATATATATATATATATATATATATATATGTGTGTGTGTGTGTGTGTGTGTGTGTGTGTGTGTGTGTAATAAACTGACTATGAATAGTGCAAAACTAGCATCGTACTAGCCTAAGCGCTTTCGACTCCTAATGAGTCATTTTCAAAGGCAAATACAAAACATAGACAAGACAAACAAATAAAACAGATAAACAGTTGTCTTTGCAAAACCTTACATGACAATTACTTGTTGCGGAAATCGATGAGCCATAGCGCCATCTGCTATTTTATGTAAATTTATGTACGCACTGTTCGTAGTCAGTTTATTACATTTATCTTAATCAATCCCCGATAAACGTGATCCCTTGCTGGATCCAGTGCACTTGAAAAGACTGTTATTCGCCATACGATTTGTATTCTCCCCCCCCCTCTCTCTCTCTCTCTCTCTCTCTCTCTCTCTCTCTCTCTCTATATATATATATATATATATATATATATATACGTATGTATGTGTGTGTGTGTGTGTGCTACCAAACTCGGAGGTGACAGACAGTACTCATACACACAGGTAAAAAAAACAATTTTATTCAGTTCGGGGGATCTGAGTTTCAATTACTGAATCAACCAGGAATAATCATTTGAACTGTAAACCATCTACCCATGTACAGACTGAAAATTAACCCCCCAAAATATTACCCTCCCATTCTCACATATACGCTACCATCCCCAGTAAACTTGATATCTAAGCCCAGGTTTACGTCGTTTGGGTACAACTAGCTACAGTTTGTGTAGAGAATACTGTTGTAAATGTATCTGGTGTTTTCTGAAAAAAGCAGGGTGTGCTTAATCAAGAACTGTGAAAGAAACGCTTTTTAAATGTCTGCGTAAAAATATAAATATTTTGACTGACCATAGTTTTAACGTTGATGCGATCATCTTACTCTTAAATACCGGAAGACATTGTTACGACTCTATAGTCTTAAACGAAGTAACAGAAAGGAGCAAAATAAACAAGTTTAGTAAAACTTAACAAATGATTTATTTATTTATGTTATGAAATGAAAATTTAATAGGAGCTTACATTATTGTGAATTAAATCCTTAATAATCCTAAAATGTTGAATCACAAATCCAAAGGAATAGCGTTCCGAATGAATTCATGGTCTTTAATGTGCTGATGTATCAGTCCTCTTGAATGTGCTGAAGTGCCACCTGTGTTGATGTACCACAATGGGCATTTTCCATAATTCTTTTGAATGAATTCACAATAATCCAAAAATAGTACTTAGTCCAAACAGTCATAGGCACTAAACTATAATTCAAATATATGATTTCAGTAGTAAAGGGGGCCACTTTAGTGACAAAGGGAAAATAATTACAAGATCCCCTGGGTCACTATAGGGACAAGATTTATAGGGACAATGGGAAAATACGTTACAAGACACACACACCCCCGGGCCACTATAGGGACAAGGCACACTGAGACATGTTTAGGGACAAGGGGAAATTGAACTTGGGAAGTTTAACAGGGGTGGAATTATTGAGGGACAAAAATTATTGGGACTGTTTAGGGGCAAGGGGAATGGAACATGGGGAACATTGGGTCTGTACTGCAGTCAAGATGAAACGATCGCATCAATTCGTGAAGAAAGAAGAAAAAAGTAAGAGGCAGAAACGTGATGTATCGCCTTGTACAATAGCTGAAGTCTTGGCACAAATTCATGCCAGTAATTTTGAAGATGACATGAGTGAGCCCGAATCCAGACGCAGCGATTCTACACCCAAAGTTCATCCCCATTACTAAACCCTCAAAATTGCTATCACATTCGAGAGACGGAAAAGCGCTCCTCTAGAACATTTAGAACCACAGCTTACACATATACGGTGAAGTTTAAAGATTTCAAGTCCAACATACCACTAGAGAAAGCAGAGGGCTTCATCACCGAGGTGTGGGATTCTTTGTTAACCACTCTGAAACGACAATGTCAAGCTCTGAAACGACAATGTCAAGCCAAAGAAGACGATCACTTGAGACTTTCCATTCATCACGACAATTTAAAGTCCCTCGTTTGGATCGAGTTTAGCAGCCTAGCAGAATTGACACCTTCTTAAGTCATCGAGAAGATTAAACACGTGGAGCAATTCAATGACAAATTTCACATCACCGATGGAAAAGCCACACTGTTCATGACTCACGTGTCTCTTCCCCAAGGGACATGACGCAAACCAGTGTTATTAATCGACGACCTTCGTAGCACCAAAAAGGGCCTCGTCCAAATTAACAACTCTCAAGACCAGACGTGTTTAGCCAGGGCTATCGTGGTGGGAAGAACATACGCCGACAAGAACGACACGGTAGAATGGAAAAGGGCCTGGGAGAATATTTGAAAATCGAACCGAGCCAGACAACGAAGTGAAGCAGAACTCCTGTTACAGCAAGCAGGGCTATCCAAAGACACACTCGGTGGCATTCCTGAAATGCAAAAATTGCAAGATGTCTTGTCACGACGCTACACCTTGAAAGTACACCCTCAATAAGAGAGTGAATTTCTATTGTTTCGAGGCAAAGATTTCCAAGACGGAAAATACATTCACATCTATTATCACGATTATTATTTCGATACCATAACCAGTATCACTGGATTCCTGGGATACAGATATTACTGTGAAAAATGTGACCATGGTTATAACAACCGAGAGCAACACAAGCATTGTGGATCGAAATGCTCAGGATGTTTGGCCTCTCAACCCTGTCTGGACGAAGGACAAGAACGAGTGCATTGCTCTGCTTGTCAGCGCACGTTTGTCAGCCCTACCTGCTACCAACAACATTTGAGGACGCAAGGTTCACGGCAGAAAAGTGCTTGTCAACTCTTGGGATTTTGCCCTACATGTAGACAAGGCATACGTACCAATAATGCCAAGGCACACGTATGTTCGGGAAAGAAACGATGTCACATCAGTCACCAAATCGTGCGCTTGGAACATCAATGCTACATTCAGAAATACCAATCCCAACAGGAAGATGATGACCACAAGAAGAAAGGGAATTTCATATTTTTCGATTTTGAATGCATGCAAGAGACTGGCATTCACATTTATAATTTCTGCGTGGCTCATCGAGCGTGCGAAAAGTGCATCCTAGAACCTATCTTTAGTCATTGTCCTCACTGCAGTAAGATTCATGGAGGACGTGAAAAAAACTTTCGGGGACCGAACAAGGCTAGTCGATTTCGCTCAATGGATTTTAGACCCAATCGATGAGATGTGGAGCCAAGAGGACATCGAACGTTATGCAGATTGTCATCGCCGTGCCACGGTGATGGCCCACAATTTCTCCGGATACGATGGACAGTTTCCTCTCAGATAATATACGAAACAAGGCACCGCACGTCCTAAAGTGATATTGAACGGAGCCAAATTCATTTTCATGCAAGTGGGACAAGATTCAGTGAGCTATTTGGCCAAGCCTTTCAGCCGAATGCCAAAACGTTTGGAATGACAGAAATGGCCAACGGTTATTTTTCTCACTTCTTCAATACCAAAGCCAATCAACATGCCGTTCTACCCATTTTGTCTGAGGCTCACGATTACGACCCCAAAAACATGTGTACCGAATAACGATGAGCTTTCTACGCTTGGTACCAGGCTCAGGCCTCGGACCCCTTCGACTTTCAGGAAGAAATATTAAAGAATTGTCGTTCCGACGTGGACATTTTAAGGCGCTGCTGTGGAAAATTTCGAGAACCGTTCATGGAACACGGAGGGGTCAATCCTTTGAAAAAAGCCGGCACCATTGTCAAAGCGTGTTCCTTAGTGTGCCGCCAAAGATTCATGCCTGAAAACATCCTGTCGGTCATCAGCCCTCAAACGACCAACTTTGTCAAACGCCAATACTCGATCAAAGCCCTACGCTGGTTGCATTACTTGTGCGACAAGGAAGACAAGTGGATTCAGCATGCCCGCAACGGAGGGGGCGAAAAGACCATCGGAACGCATTCGGTCGATGGCTGGGACTTAGAAAACCCCAAGATCGTGTACGAGTTTAACGGTTGCTTATTTCACGGATGTCCCGTCTGTTACCCTGACCGTAGCACTAAAAATCAGTTTTTACAACGAACCATGGAAGACTTGTACCAGGCCACTTTTCAGCGGCGCTTGAAGTTAGAACAGCAAGGATACCAAGTGGTGGAAATGTGGGAACACGAGTACGATCACCGTTTGAAAACTGATCCCGAGTTTAAACGTATCGTAGAAAGTCACAAACTGGTGGAAACCCTGAACCAAAGGGACAGTTTGTACGGAGGACGGAAATATGTCATCTGTTTGCTGTACCACGCCTACGAAGAGAAAGGAGAAGAAATAAAATACTTGGATGTGTGTTCACTGTATCCCTACGTGTGCAAGTATTGTCGCTTTCCTACTGGACACCCGCAATTGCTGACGCAACACGTTGACCTGGAAAACATTCAACAATACGAAGGCTTGATCAAGTGCAAGGTTTTGACTCCCACCGACTTGTACCATCCTGGGTTACCTCAACATTGCCAAGGAAAACTGATGTTTTCCTTGTGCCGTACTTGTGTCGAAACGTGTAACCAACATCAGCCTTGTCAGCACACCCAGGAAGAATGCACCTTGACGTGAATGTGGGTCAGTGTGGAATTGTTCAAAGCTCTGGACTTGGGATACCAAATGTTAGAAGTGTATGAAATTTACCACTTTGCCAAGACACAACAATACCACAAGGGTGACCAAACTCAGAAAGGCATTTTCGCAGACTACGTGGATGCTTTTTTGAAACTGAAACAAGAAGCCAGGGGCTATCCTGTCTGGTGCCAGAATCCCGAAGACCAAAAGACATTCAAAGAGAAATACTGGCAGCAGGAAGGCATCACTTTAGACCACATCGAGAGAAATGAAGGCAGGCGATCGTTTGCCAAAGTGACGTTAAATTGCTTGTGGGGTAAAATGACATAACGACCGTGTTTGTCTACGACGGAGTATTTGACAGAACCTTCCCGGTACTTCCAGATGATTCGAGACAAAACTAAATACATGAAACGCGTGGACGTCGTTCGTGAGGATTTGATCTTAGTCAGTTACGAAGAAGATCTGGACTTTGTAGAAGCCGACAAATTTGGAAAAGTCATCATTGTGGCTTACGTGACAGCCCATGCTCGCTTAAAATTGTACGAACCTTTAGAACTGTTAAGTGATCGTGTCCTGTACTTTGACACAGGTAGTTACATCTACATCGATCGCCCAGGTCAATATCACCCTGACATCGAAGGAGACCGTTTAGGAGCCTGGACAGACGAACACCTCGACGAGAAGATTTTAAGTTTCGCTAAATGCGGTCCTACAAATTACAGCTACGAATACCGGGAAAAATAAGAAGTGCACACCGAGTGTAAAGTGAAAGGATTGATTCTCAATTATCGCACCAGTCAAGTGGTGAACTTTGGCGTATGGAAAGAAGCATTGCAGTCTGGAGAGGATGGAAACTTTAAAGTGACCACCCACGAACCGAACACGATTTTACGTTTACCTACTCAACAAATCTTCAGTCGACCCTTGGAAAAGCTGTGTCAAATCGTGTACCAGAAGCGAGTGAGGCTTCCCAACCACTACACTTTGCCGTACGGTCACGTCGATATTGGTCAGCATATAAAAAGGGACAATATGCAAGATCGATAGTTCATTGTGACTACCAAGACCAAGCGCGAAAGATGAATCTTTTTAAACAATCATCATTCAAGTTCGAGGATTGTAAAAAGAATGTACCTTCCCATAGTGTGACTAGTAGTGGATAGATAAGACCCATGTATTGCGACGGAAATTGTCCGGAAGGAAACTAAGTGTCAATGCGGTTACCATTGTAATTGCGTAACGGAGTTTGCAGACGAGTGCGATGCTGTGCCTTGCGATGTGAGCGATGCAGTAACGCATCATGGGAACTTTGTTCTCACTACTACTACTACTACTACTAATACTACTACCACTACACCTATCATGGAAAATGATGCTGTGCGTGTCAAACCTGATGGATGCGGAAGCGATGCCACTCGTTATCGTGGACACTTTGCTGGTTTTCTTTGTGTATGTCAACTTTCACGTCTACCACCCTACGGATGTCATCCAACACTGAGCAAACTCCTATTGATGTCACCCTACCCTCGTCCAAATGAACCTGTGAACAACGAATGTTCATTCCCTGTGCGTTTACCTGAATACTGAGACTTTGAAAATCGTCTTCTATCGTTCAAAGGAAAATGGCCTAAAATATCTTGGAGGACCTATCCCCGAATAATTAGCCAGAGCCGGATTTTTCTACTTGGGCGAAGGGGATAAAGTCAAGTGCTTCAGTTGCGGTGTGTTACTTCACTAGTGGGAACAACAAGATTCAGCTTACCTGGAACATGCTCGATGGTCACCAAATTGTCACTACCTACCTTTAGTGGGAACGAGTCATTGAAATGACATACCATGTCCTTTAAGAAACCAGATTGGCTAGGCGTCAAACGTTGGACACCACACAGACCAGGATTTAAACCCCATTTAAAAAAAGCAATATTCAAGCATTACCAAATAAACTGCAAGATAAGATCTACAAATAAGTTTGGCAGGGACGTGCCAGAGCAAAATCTCAATGGGTGACTTAGAAAGTTTGTATCGAGAAATTAACAAGAGGAAAGTGAAAAAAGTCAACAGATTAGATTTCCCTGGATCACATGTGCGTTCACCCTATTATTCCGCTTTAGACCGTTTATAAGATTTTATTGACATTCTGGACCGTTACCGTGAATAGCAGTGGTCAGAAATTACTCAGTATGTTCATTACTTTCGCTCTAGGAGAAGATTTTAAATCCAATCATACTGACTGACATGACCGTGGATACTTTACAAGAGAACATTCGGGGATTGCCTGTGGAGTTGAGAGAACGTATTTACCGAGTGTTTGTCAAAATTCAAGTGAAACGCAAATTCAAAATCATTTCTCGATGTTTAAATTATGCTCTTTTCCAAAGTATAAGAAGACTTGTTATGAGTGGAGAATACATCAGTCACAAAGGTAAACGAGGCTATTGGCCACGACCGAGTGATTCCACAAAAGTGTATATACTTATGGATACTTTACAAGAGAACATTTTGGGCTTGCCTGAGGAGTTGAGAGAACGGAGTTACCGAGAACTGGTCAAAATACAAGTGAAACGTAAAGAACAATTGCATCCGTTAGGTCACCGATGTTTAAACCACTGGTACCTGAATACTATAAGAGGACTGATTCAGGAGAAAGTGTTCCAGTAGTCAGACTTTGTTCAACGGTTCGAGGACGAGAAGTATCGGTATGTGAATGATTTTGTTTACTACGAGACATACCTACTGCAACTAATTCCAGAAGAAGAGTTGGAGGATTACCAAAATTTTTTACACAATATAAACTTAGTGAAAGAGGATAGTTCTGAACGAAGTGTAATGGTTCAGTTAGTTATTGAATCATTTAGATTCGCTACTGGAGTACGATTATCTCTGTGCTGAAGGTACATGTAATGCTTCCAAAAAAGAGGGTATAAAACCGGACTACCATGCCACTACTTTTATCAGAAGTGATACAACAGATTCCATGGAAGGAAATCAATGACACTATTCAGACAGTGGAAGATTACCAAAACATAGTACAAGAAATGTGTCCGTTGAATCTGGGACGACGTGTGGTGTGTGCCTTAGTGACTTGCTTTCTTTGATTTCGTTTACCAGCCGATTCCTTGTGGACTTTTTACGAACAGTATTTACCACCAAAAGACAAAAACAAAAAGCATGAAAATGGTGCCTTTAAATGTCCACGAGAGACTCATTTTGCTCAAAGCTTTGCGTACAGAAGAGGTGTATAACGATGTGTGTGTAGATTGTGACTTAAACCCACATTGGACAGATGTACGTGACTGGAAACATTGGGCCTTTGAGGCTTGGACCCAAGAAGTGGCCCATTATGCTCAAGTGTTTTGATACTTCATTCCATCGTCCTAAGAAAAAAGTCACTTTTAAACCTGTGTTAGTGACAGTACCAGAAGAACCTTTCACCGAGAACAATCACTCCCTTCTGGACAGGACTGTCATGGACATTCCTGAAAGATCATTCCGGCAGGACACTTGTGTGACGGTATCCCATGTAGAGACTTAAAGAACATTACACACTGTCCCTAGGACATCTTGGTTCCCCAAAACATGTTGTACAGAGACTTGTTTATATTCCACTTTGATCGCTTTGATGTGTAATTTATCGTTGTACTTAACCATTTATCTTTTATGTATTTTTGGCTTTCGTGTTTATTTGTAAAAAATCAATAAACGTGTCCTGAAAAAAGTATAAAAACTATTGTATTGACTTTCTTCGTGTCACAAGTGACATTCCTGGCACTCTGGCTACCTTTACTTTCTCTGCTCCCTCTTCCTTCACTTTCAAAGTCATTGACGAACACTTAGATCGTGCCAGTTGGGAGACCTTTTATCATCACCATCCCTTTAACATGTTAATTTCGGGGCCTAGCGGTTCAGGCAAAACCGAATTTGTCAAACGTTTGATAGAACATAAACATCATTTGATCGATCGTCCATCTCAACGCATCGTGTGGTGTTGCAAAGAGTGGCAATTGGCGTACAGCCTCTTGCGAGAAAGTCAAGCCGACTCCATCGTGTTTATGGAAGGCATTCCTAGCGACGAAGACGGAGTCGTGTCTGACCCCAGTCAAACACATCTGGTCATTTTCAACCACATGTTAGGAGAAGATGAAGAAATTAAACTGTGGTTTACACGCAAAGGGCATTATCGTAATGCAATATCATTTACATTACTCAAAATATGTTTCAACAAAGTAAAGCCCATCGCACGATCAGTCTCAATGCTCATTACGTACTCTTGTTAAACGCCCTAGAGATAAATTGCAAGTGCAAGTCTTAGTCAAACAGTTAGGAACGCCTTGGCTAACTCAGGTGTACGACGATGCCACTCAAACTTCAGACTCTCATTTACTCGTCGATTGGAAACCCACTACCCCCGATTATTTGCGATTTCGTACCCATTTGTTTCACCACTGGTGTTAAGACGGATGGCCTGTCCTGCACACGTCCCCGTCGTCGACTTAAAGAATCTATAAAAACCTCGGTGACTTTTGACCTGTCTCACACATCGTCAACATGACATCCCTTCAGTCTCATCTTCCCGTCAAATTAATTCGTGCCTTGTACGGCATCAGTCGCGAAAAAAATCCAAGAAGTCTAAGAAGCCATTCTCAAAGCAGTCTTACGATGGTTTACGGTGACAGCACGTCAATTACTGCAAGGCATCATTCAGACTCCTCATCAATCCAAACGCTTGTTTGACAGAAAATAAAGTAGCCTTGACACAACTGGCCGATCCCCGCATCGACACTCAAACCAAAAAAGCAAATCATTTTGAAACCTGGAGGGAGAGGTACTCTTTGAGGGGTCATCATTCGATCCCTCTGAAAATGCTATCCTAATGCCCCCAAAGTTCTACCCTAGAAAAAAGCCACTCCCCAAAATGCCAAACGAAGCCCAAGGAAGAAAAAGAGCAAAGGTGTCTGACAAGGTCAAAAACCTTGAAAAAGAAAAGTCCACAAAAAAAAGAAAAAGAAAAGACATCAGAAAAAGAAAAGCCCTCAGAAAACATGGAAACCCGCGTCTCCAAAAACTTCTCCTCTAGTGGCGACACCCTCCTCCTCTTTAGCTTTAGTGGCAGCTGGTCATAAAGAAACTGCTCCCAAAATCAAAGTCCAAGAGAGATCGGGTATGTTACAGAGTTTACCGGATTTGTCCAAGCAGGAACTGTCCCGATTTAGTCCGTTGCGAACCCCTCCACGACGCGTGATGCCTGTCGTCAAGTTGATACGAAGTAAAGACAATCAGTGGCGTCGCGTTCCAGTATAAAAAGGCCCGAGGCGAAGCATGGGTATCAGTGTTATTTGTGCTCCTGAAGGCCCAATGATGTCACCTCAAAGAAATGCACACCGTCACTATCGTCATTCTCCTGTCCAAAAAGGAAAGAGACAAGGACAGTCTCATCATCCGACTGAACGCTTAGCCAAGCATCGACGTTAACACAAGCAAGAAAAGACACCGTAGTTCAAAGAAAAAGAGGAATAATCAAAGGGGAGGATTCTTTGGCAATTTTGGAAAACAAAATGACATTGTCACCTTTTTGACGAAGCGATAGTCCAAAAAAAAGAAGATAAAAGGGGTGTGTGCTAAGTCATCGACGCTAGTGTATTTTTGGTGTGTGTCCCGGAACTAACAAACAAAGATGTCACCCCCAGAAAACATCCCTCTTCTAAGCCCAAAGGAAAGACATGGAAATGACTGCCTCCTCGTTTAGTCAAACATGGGGACATGTTGTCAGTCCTGTTCAAAGCTATTCCACCCCTGCGAACAAACTTCATTCAAACGACCTCCAAAGATGTAATCGATACCCTGTGCGAATGTTGTTTGAACGTCTTGAAAGGCACGATACCTTTGTCAAAACACAAGAAACAATGCTTAGGCAAACATCGCCACGTTCTTCGCCAAATGGTTCAAAAGAAAATACCCATTCGTCAAAAGAAGCTGATGTTGGTACCACGTGGAGGAATTTTGCCTCTATTGTTAAGACCTTTGCTGAAAGGAGTATTGGGAACCATGTTGGGAGGACTCGTGGGGGCAAGATAGAGAGGACCTCTGGCGTCCAAAGATCACAGACGTGACCCTTGAAATCGAATGGAAGGACGAAAACTAGCGTTAGTGCCTTACAAACGATGGATGAAATACCATCGTTGGCAAGAGCCACGGACCCCGCATTTGCATCCCAATCCAAATTCGACCGAGATGTCCTAGTTACAACACGAACTGCAGTCGTTGATGGATCACCAAATTTGTCCGAAACAGAAAAATCGCAAAAGTACGGTCAACTCTTGCAACAACTGCAACTCTTTTACCAGAAAGCTTTAGACGAAACAGTTCTGCCCACTCTGAAAGGTTGTAAGACCTTGATGAAAAGTCCACCACAACTATCCCCAGTGACCAAGACAGAAAAAGAAGAAGAAGAATTTCAAATTCCGCCAGAAAAAATACGCAAGTTAACAACACCACTAGAGAAAGTACGCAAGTTAACAACACCACCTACATCTAGAATTGGATGGATTAAAAAGATGATTGTCACCCTTTCTTCATCAGAAGAGAAAAGGAAGGCGAAGACAGAAGTGAAACAAGAACCGATGACCCCTCTTCAGACATCCTCCTCCTCGACACCTATTGATCGGCAGACACGCAAAGCATTACAAACCAATCAAATACCTCACGAAAAAATTGTAACTTCAGCGAAGAGTGGGTGATTTATTAAAAATGGAAATGTTGTTATCCAGCATTTATTACAATCCATCCCATCCTGCAGGTTACGGAGGAGTTGAAAAATGGTATCGTGCTGCCAAAACTGGACTGAAAAGTCTCCTTTTACCTTAAGTACAATGATGCTTACAAGAACAAACCACTTACACTTTACACAAACCCATTCGACAAAATTTTTCCAGAAGTCGCACTCGAGTGGAGGGCATATACTTTACACATCACCACACTCAAGTAAATCGACATCTTACGGCACTTGGTCCAAGTGTGCAACCAATCTTAGCATCGAAGCATCGGACGTGCCCCTCAAGAAGTGACTCATGACAACAAAGTGACCGTTCTCGAGCGCCTGTTTGGTACGTCACCGACGGTGACTGTCCCCAAGAAAAGTGAAGTGTTGGCCGTAGGAGATTGGGTGCGCATTGGCAAAACCAAACGCACTTTCGGCAAAGGTTACTTACTCAACTGGACCACCGAATTATTTTGTGTCACTGATCGAGTGCATGGCCGTCATCCTGCCGTCTATAAATTAGACGACATGAGCGGAGAAATGTTAAAAGGAACGTTTTACTTGCCTGAGTTACAACGTGTCACCAAAAAAGAAGACGACGTGTATGACATCGAAAGCATTTTCAAACTAAGAAACCGAAAGGTGGGAAAACGACATGTCAGAGAAGTCAAGGTCCGTTGGAAAGGATATCCTCCCAGTTTCGATTCTTGGATCGACGCTTCGCAAGTCATCGACTATAAAAAGAAGTGACCATCATGCCCTTCCACACTGCCTCAGCTACCGCTACCACGCCAGCGACCAATCATTCACACAGTTCTTCTCTGCAAGATCTACAAAAGCTACCCTTGTCGGTGTGGTGTGGAGAAGACCTAAAACGCAAATCGTATTTTTCTGCCAAATCTTTGTGGTGTATTGTGTCATCGGTGCGGCCATTGCCAATGAGTTTCCAACAAGAAGACAAACAATTGTGGACCATTTTATTGAGCAGTTGCATCAGTTATCTTCTTCCCAATCCTTCCCTGAAATACTCTTCCAATGGGAACAACATGAATCTTGCGTCCAGTGTCAGTCACCAGACCAACAATAACAACAGCCCCATTTTGAGCGGAGACACTCCTGACTTCCAGTGACCCCTCGGACATCCATAGAAGTTTGGAATTATGAGTCACCATAATCAGTTTTACTTAAGCTTACCCAGTGACAGTTCTATGGATGTGTTTCCCAATAATACTTTGTGCTGTTACACAGTCAAATTACATCAGGCTATCTATTTGGATCACGAAGCCCATTGGGAAGTGGCTTTGGTGGAAATGATTCACCCGACACAAGCCCTCAATATTCACACGTTTGAGGTCGTAGTTCTGGACGAAGCAGTGTAACAAACCATGATTAAACAACATCAAAAATTGACTGCAACTAGGCCAGTACCACACGCTATTCCTGTATTGAACATCTATGAGTTTAAAATTAACGCAGTCCATTGTTTTAGTGGTCAACATCTGGTGGAGGCAATTGCTGACCAATGCAGCATTTGACAAAGTTCTGACCAAACTAAATAAACGTGTCAACCTCGAGTACCATAAAGTGGCTCGTCGCCTACTGATCAAAATTGAAAGTGAGGAAAGAAGTATAGGTATTAGATTTTGCCCTGAATTGTATGACAGCTTGGGAGAGGACTTCAAGTTCATCAAGGGTATCAAGAACATAAGAGATATGCCAACTATTGTCAGCAGCCTTGATTTTGGAACACAATTTCGTTTCCCGGTATAACTGAACTATATTATGGTTATGTGTTTTACTTCTTCGCGTGTGTGAATAGTAGATTTATGTTTGTTTTTCTCCATCCCTAATGTGGATAGTAGATTATGTTTATGTTTTTTCCTTCTTCGCGTGTGTGGATAGTAGCTTTTGGTTTTGTTTTGCTTCTTTGCGTGTGTGGATAGTATATTATGGTTATGTTTTTTGCTCCTTCACGTGTGTGGACAGTATATAATATGAGAAAAATAGGAAATGTTTTCCTTAACGTCCGTGCTTGACACATAAAACTCAAAGCGTTCGTCATTCGCGCCATTCTACGGAATAAGCAAAAGAAGATGGTAGCTGTCTCGGATTTGTTCAACAACTTGAACGACAGTTGGTACTGGATGGTGGATGTAGCCTGTGTAGTGGAAAGGCGTGAACATGAATGGAGGTATTCAGTTACCAAAGACATCGTGACAAGTCAAGTAACCAGCCTCAAGGTAGCCATGGATCTTGTCCATGGAATGATAGAGAAAGAAGTGAAGAGATTAAGAGGCTTCATTCACCCTCCGTATGTAGGAGTAGGTAGTTTGACTGAAGCCCTTGATTATGTCACGAGGGTCAGGTGCTTCCTAGAACTTATCTTGGAATGGCTTGAGTGGTCTTTTGTGAAGTGAGGTTTAGACCAACACATGAAAGTAGAGGAACTGATGACGAAAGTGCTGACAGAAGAGGTAAAGATGATTAAAGATAAGTAGACAAAGGAGAGGAAAGAAGACGAGAACAGAAAGACAAAAGAAAGATTTGAAAGACTCAATAACAACTGGACCATGATACAAGAGAAATTCAGAGCCATTGGCCATTCTGATTGGATGCCAGAGACAGAGATAAAGAAAAATAAAGGAATATTTGGAAAAATTAGAAGATGGTTGAAGAACTTAAGAAAATAGAAGAATCCAAAGACCATTTTCAGGGCCACTCATATGCCTCGAAAACAATTACTGTCCAATAATATCCATAATAAAACATCGCATTAGTTGGATTTTACGAATAGGCACAGGACATTAAAAGAGATCATTAACTTCAATGTCTACATGTTTAACTTGCCTGTGTGACACAGCATGTCCTAAACATGTAATACAAGCACTGCAAAGCTCGTATTTACCAAAAATCAATTATCAAATTTGCATCACTGAGTCGATCAAATAATTTCCGAATGGTTTCGAAATGACCTTTCCGGTTGACAGTGTAGATTATGAAATCATTAATGTACGAGTCACAATTATCCAGACCAGATGCTATTATGTTTATTGATGGTAGAAATATTGCAAGAAAACTTTTCCTATCAAATAGCACACTTTATATTGATATAGTCCATCTGGAATTGCAAATACAGAATTTGTTTTCTTCTCTTTCTTTGAGTGGAATCTGCCAGAATCTTTTTAAACTTTCAAACTTAGTGACACTGTTTTCATTTCCAATTTTGACAGTGCAATCAACGATTCTGGGGTTTGGAAACAAAACTGCTTTGGTGACACCATTAACGTTTCTATATCCAGTACATATACTGAAAGTATTATCTGGTTTCGGCAAAGGAATACGTGATGAACTCCAATCACTTTTACACGGTTCAATAAAGTTATTCTTTAGTAAATACTGAATTTCTCATACATTCTGGCTTAAGATGTTTCATCCTTCAATGATGCTGTTTCACAATTGTAGAATCTACAATTTCAGGAGATTTTAAGGCATGGACAAGAGAAACAGAACAATATTACCAGACTGTAAACTTTTTCTTAGTATTTCTGTTATACCTTGATTATGGTTTTGACTGAGTAGAGTGAAGATTATTTGTTGCTACTTAGCAAGCCTTTTGAAACGTATATAACTTAAATCAGTGATGTTGTCAAGAAGATGAATAACATATGAATCTTAGGTTGAAGGAAGTTTGTTTTATTCATAATCTCAGTGCTCCACGGACAAGTATGTCTAAAGCTGGTTCAAAAGGACTAAAACCTAAAAACTTTTGGATTGATTCCGTAATTGCATACAACAGCAAATGCACACATTCATCCCAGTCTTTTTTTTCTGAATCAGAGCAATGTAACCAAATCGTATTATTCAGCTGTTGATGAAATCTTTTCAAAGTCAATTGACATTCAGGATGATAGGCATACGGTTTATCCTGTTTTATGTTTAATTCATCCTAAATGTTTTGGAAAATTCCAGAAATGCAATTTGATTGTTGATCAGATTGAACGGATTTGGGAAGGCCTACAATTGTATCAAAGCTTTCATTATGGTCAAAATTTTATTATTTCTCAAAATGAATTGCCTCTGAGAATCTTGTGGACGCACACATTAAGGTCAAACAGTATTGGTTGCCTCGCTTAGTCTTAGGTAAAAGATCGTCTAAGTCTTCCATTATTATGCTAAATGGTTCGTGAAATGCAGGAAGAGATTTCAGATGAGACGTAGATATTTCCTACCATTTGAAATGTGTGAGAAGATCTAGAGATTTTTGATACATCACTTTTAATTCTCGACCAATTAAAATTTCTCAAGGTCTTGTGATACGTCTTATTGACTACTAAATGACCACCAGAGGGATTGCCTGTGTTAGACGAAGAATCGCCCCTTGATATGTCTTATGCACAACAAGTTGATAGCTCACATAACAAACTGGTACTTACTTGACTTACATTTCGCTAATAGCCCATTGAAACAAACAATAGAGATCAAGATCTTGTTCCTGTGCGACAACGTGCGCTTGTCTTTTGTCACCCTCATTAAAGTAAAGAGAATAAGTAGTTAAAATAGGATTACTGTCATCAACACCTCTTGATTGATAAATACCAGGTGGAAAAGTGACCTTCAGAAAAGACAGACCAATAAATGTGTCAGCTAAGGGACAATTTCCTGATGAACATCATGTAATTCCAATAAATAGTTTAACTAACTGACTAATATTGAATTAAATCTAAACATATCATTAAATACATTTGCATACTGAAAATTAGCTAAGAACATATGCTATAGTAGAAAGGAAATAATCTTTATCTTTTTCATCCATATATACATCCCCGATACTCCATTACGAATTGATGTCGCAAAAACTCCCACGTATTATCTTATGTCGCAACTCAACCCACCTTATTTAATCAGCCAACTGAAAAATTACCCAAAACTGTAAACAGTTATATAGAATATTATATAGCACAAAAAAACCTGAAAGGAACAACCTATTTATAAATCATTAGCTTAAAATTTAAAATTTGAACACACAATTTAGAAATAGATAACAATATTTCTACACATTCATCAGTACGTGCATCTTTTAGGCGAATTAAATGAAATTATAGTGACAGAGCGCACTTTGATTTGTGAGTTGACATTTCTTTTTCATGCTGGTATTTTATACTTTCTGAGAAATAATACAATCTTTCCCGAACATCTACGTGACAAAGTGGCTTCTGTCCCCTCTGTTTAAACAGTTTTGCTTGCTACCACGAACACAGTATAATTAAAAGTGGCTATCACCCTTATACCTAACCTCAACTATTCCATAGCGTTTGATAAAACGACAGTGTTGAATGTTTATTATCTGATTTTAAATTGGTTTCAGACCTTTTCCTACAGAAGACATACTTCTTTCGAAATCAAGTGATATGTTAATTAAGAATTCAATAACTGTCAATTAAGGATTAATGAGCGAACGAGTGTTTTGAAATGACTCTAACCATTAAGTGAACAAATGTAAACGCCTTCTTAAAAATGAAATAGAAGTTTTCTCCAAACGCGGACATCCGAATACTTACTTGTTTCATCTGTATACAGCACCTTTGTATAAGTTTGGTCAAGATTATTGAGATATCTTGTAGAAAAGACACAGGACTGATGTATGAACAGGAGGTGCCGACATGAATAAACTATTTTATTCACCTTCTGCATCTCTTTGAATATTGCATTAAGCTTTCCCCTAAGTAATTCCTAAGGAGTCTAATTTATTGCCATTGCAGACGAAAGTTATGCAAGATAAAAATGAACGAAAACCGTTAGGGCAAACACTATTGTGTACGTCAGGATATAAATAGTGATCAGTTTTCACCTATCATAATTTGAAGTTGTGTGTTCCTTTGTAAATAGAGTTAAAAATTATACATTAGTTAGTTTTAAAATCCAAAATACATGGTTATAATCGTGTACGGAATTTGATACTTCTCTAAGACAAATCACAATAATTTGAAGTTTGTGTTCGTTTTAAAAAAAATCAGAATACAAAGAAAAGAAACAGCAAAACAAAACAAAAAATTCTGGTGAATAATTATGTCTTCAAAATACAGGGGAAAACGTGAAAGAGAACGAACGTAAAACATGTACTGACGAAGAGAACTATTTTAAATTTCAATATTACAGTTTATTTGAAAAGAGAATTTTCAAAGAAAAGGACAAAAGCAACCAAACCAATTGTCAGTTGCTTTTCAGTGTCATATTTACTTTTCTTGCTGATTTTTGACTTCTACAACAAGACCAACAACCATTAGCTTCATTAAATATTCATCTGTATTGAATTTGACAACCTTTGGAACAAAATATAATTGTACGACACAGAATATTACAACCAAATGGATACCATGCACATAATATTATTATCTAATAGGAAAGGTGCTGACTTGTTCAATGCAAGACTAGTGAGTTCTTAGAAGTAAACTTTATGCTTTTAGGACTAACAGAGACCAAAATAATGTATATAGGAGTATAAAGAACTATCATATTGAAAAGAATATAACATCTCAAATGTACACTGATTCATTATTCAAACACAGTATAAAGAAAAAAGAGAAGAATTTAATTAGATGATGCGGTCTTGCGATAAACCTAAAAAAAAAATATGGATAGATAAATTTCCCGGCTGACGGCTTCAATCCCCACAAAAATTAAAACAGAACACACACAAAAAGCAATGTAAAGATTGTACGAGATTGTACAATAAATTATATCATCCGAAAAGCAAATACCTGATAACAAGAGACCAACAGAGACTGCTTGAGACAACAGCAAAATGAGTACTACGATACGTGACGACAATAAATGACTGAAATAACATCCACAAAAGAAAAGATAAAATTTAAGCCAATACATAATTGAATTGACAACGTTAACTGTCTTTGTTGCAATAGAAATCTTAAAGAAATTACCATAAATCAGCAAAAAGGTATGGAACTTTGTCCCACCTATTCCGTGTTTGAGTGAACAGTTACAGTGTTCGAACGTATAAGACATATACAATTCACACGATGATAATTTAACTCCTTGCGTAAGTTGTAGACTTTCCATTTCTGAACAAATAAATTGAGTCAACTGCAGAAATTCACATCTTATTGATGCAAAATAAAAAGGCGATACAATTTCATAATTGAAAAAAGAGACGCATAACATTTTTAGTTGATGGATTTAAAAACAAATGGAATACTTTTAACAGACAGATATTTTATATTGGGAAGGAAATTATAAGCTCCACAGCAATTTAATTTCTTTCAACCTTTCGACTATTTCATCTCTAAAATCCACAGGTATTAAATAACTTAAGGAGAAAATATTTTTCATATTCTTCTGATCTTTGGAATAAAAGTGAGCAATAAAGTTACATTTTCACGTGTATATAATATCAACTAGATTATTGGACTATCACCACCCATGTTTTTCATGATCTCTACCATGGAATGCTAACTTGGTTGGGTTTGTTAATTTCTTTGTGCATCTTCTAAGTTTGCTATAAGTAATTCAAATCATTTGCTTAGTTTATCACAAAGATCCATTACAGTTAATTACATTGTTGTCTCTGAAAAGTCATTCTATGTCGTAGATCATTTTGGACATAAATGCAGAAGAAAAAAATGAAATCTAACTGGTTTATATTCAGTGTAATCAAATCCAGTAAAACATTGCTTTAATACAAAGACTACTAATGATGTTTATGTATTAGACAACATACCTATGTGAGTCTACAACACTGAGTTGGCTGCAATGCCCGTCGTAAAGGAGACACTAGTACTAAGACTTGATTGGTATGTTTCTTGATGCAATGACGAAATTCATCCCGTATCAATTTGTTCTCGTTTAGTTTATGATGTTTGTTTGCACTGAATTTTATAGATATACCCAAATGATACATATCAAATATCTTGTCTAAAAAGGAATAGTATTTTGCATCATTTAAGAAGCATAATACTTTTTGCAGGACTATTTTCTCTCTCCTTACCAGTGCATCAACGCTGCTTTTAAATTGGTTCTTATTGAATCAAGTATAATATTTGGCGAGGTTCTATTTGCTGCTTCGTCAACAATTGTGTCTCTCGCGATAATAAAAAGCAATTAATGTTATGTACTTTTAATTAGCAGAATTAGCTTATATATTAACGATAAATATATCGTACTTAAACAATTGTGAAAAAGTAAAAAGGAAACAATGGATACTGATTTGCTTGTATCAGGTAATTCAATGGTATTTTAAATTTATTTCCGTATACCATAAGATGAAGAGCTGCTGTTAGCAATTATGTTTAGATTTATCCTCTACGGATCCTAACTTTGGAAGTTTTGGTTTACTGGTTCCTTTCTCTTTATGTTTGTTCGCACATATGCGGGCAGCCCTCAATCGTTAAACGCATGAAAATGATTTTATTCAATTTATAAATATCATTTAAGAACTGATTACTATTAGATCTCTCACCAGCATTCTTCAAAATAGATTGCAGCTGCATTAGGTTCATCCGCATTATCATCTATATCGAAAGTAAAAGAATAATACAAGAAACAAATGTGTGATGTACAACAAAGAAATATGACCATAGTTCGTTATTATAACTTGAAGCATTTGTACAAGTTTCAGAGTACTTGTTGCATGTATAACAATATATATATATATATATATATATATATATATATATATATATATATATATATATATATATATATATCTACTCCTTATGGGCTTAAGTATACTCCGTCATGTGATTGAGCTACATACATCCATAAGCAATAGGTGTATAAGTGATGTTATGAAAACGGAACACAAGTCTTAAAATGTGCTTTCCATTTTAAAGCTTTATTTTCAAATTTACTGAATTATATACCCAACGTATTGTTTAAACTTGAAAGTAATACATTTCCGTACTTGCTGTTGATGTCTAAATTTTCAACTTAAATTTAAGATCATAACGTTGTTGTCTTTTCTCTCGTTTTTGTTCGTTTCATTTTGTTATTTGTAATACCTATTCCAATAGTCTGTACACCCATCTCTTTCCAAAACATGTCTTTTGCTTTTAATCTTATTCACTGAAATCTTTTCTTTATCAACTCACTGCTTGTTATTTTAGGGCTTTAGTGTTGTCATTTAATAAAATAATAGAAACATCATAAGCAGTTTTTTTTTATATCTATTCACCCCTTCACTCACACCTATTTTGCTTCGTTTGCATATATATTTTAGTTATTTATATGAAATCGTTCTTCTTTACTTTTATGATGCTGTAGTAATGTTAGCCGTAAGTTTGTCTTCAAACTTGACCAAAACCATTTTCAAGCCATAACTTGACCTTATAATCTCTTCGTCGTTTTATATTTCCTTGTCGTATAAGTCTTTAGGCTGAGATTGATAATTATTGTAATTTTGAAAGACAGTTTTTAATATGTTCCATGTCAACATTTTACACCGGTATTTCATAGTGTATCCTTTGTTTAATGGTTTGTATCTATTGTTTTGTTATTGCTACTTCTCATAGTCTCCCACTAAGTTTTTGTTTAGACGGTATACTAAATCCTAAGCATCTGAAAACCTGTTGTTGTCTATTTGTTTCTGAAGTTTTGATTTTGCTCTTTATTTTGAGCTTTGTTAGATAGTTAGTGCATTATCGATATGTTTTCCCCATTTATATAGGTCTTTCCAATTATAATCCACTAGAGTCATTCGTACTTGTATGCCAATGAGATCTTTCAAAAACTGGTTTCTTGCTGAATCAAAGTTGTGTATCGGATCTCCTAAATGTGTAATACGATTATTACTTGTCGAACAGATTGCTTAGTGGTGGATCATGTGCATCAGCTGCCTGATCCATTTTCTCCGGAGCTCATTCTTCCTGTTCTTGGCATCCGTCCGTCTACGGGAGACGATGGCGTATCTCCAAAATAAGGTTTTGTTTATCCTTCTTTCTAGCTCTCTTTTCAGCTTGTTTTATTCTTCTCTCTCCCTCTGCGTTTTGAACTCAATGCCTGACAGCTAGACGCCAACTGGAACGGTTGTTTGCACAGCTCTCCCAGTCGTTGACATTGATGTTTGCCGTCTTCATATCCTTCTTGCAAACATCTTTGTAGCGCAGATGTGGTCGTCCAGTTGGTCGTGCACCTTCTGCTAACTTCCCATATAATAGGTCCTTTGGAATGCGACCTGGGTCCATTCTCTTGACATGACCAAGCCAGCGAAGGCGCCCCTCGCTGAGAATGGAGAACATGCTGTTCATGTTGGCGCATTCTAGAACCTCTGTGTTTGCTACTTTGTCCTGCCACTGGATGTGCAGAATGCCCCGCAGACATCTCAGGTGGAAGCTGTTGAGTTTCCTCTCGTGTCTTGCATATGTGGTCCATGTTTCGCTGCTGTAGAGAAGTGAGCTGAGTACGCAGGCTTGGTAGACACGCAGTTTGGTCTTCTCGGTGAGGTTGGGGTTGTTCTAGACTCTCTGGTTAGGTCTGGCCATCACTGCTGCTGCCTTGGCAATCCTGCCGTTCACCTCAGAATCAATGGAGAGTGAGCTGGAGATGTTAGACCCGAGGTATGTGAAGTTCTCGACAACTTCCAAGATGTACCCATCGATGATGACATAGGGAGGGGAGTTTGCGTCCTGCGCCATGACGTTCGTTTTCTTCAAATTGATGGTCAGTCCAAATTCCTTACAAGCATGGGAGAGGCAGTGTACCAGCTGCTGAAGTCCATCTTCCGTGTGTGATGTCAAGGCTGCATCGTCGGCGAAGAGCAATTCACGGATGAGTACCTCTGTGACTTTAGTCTTAGCATGGAGACGGGCGACGTTGAACCGCTTGCCGTCAGCCCTGGTATGGATATACACTCCCTCGCTGCAGTCCTTAAATGCGTACTGGAGAAGCATGGACAAGAATATGGTAAAGAGCGTCGGCTCAAGGACACAGCTTGTTTGACTCCGCTGATGACTGTGAATGCTTCAGATGTTGCGCCATTGAAGCACACTGTGCTGTGCATGTTCTAGTGGAACGACATAATGACAGCAAGCAGACGTGGGGGGTAGCCAATCTTCTGCAGGAGTCTGAAGAGTCCACTCCGACTAACCAGGTCAAGCGCCTTCGTCAGGTCTATGAAGGCAATGTAGAGGGGCATCTGATGCTCGCGACACTTCTCCTGCAGCTGAGAAGATCATATCTACAGTTGACCTGCCTGCTTTTAATCCACACTGGGACTCTGGGTAGACGCGGAAGGTTAGGATCTGCAAGCGCGCCAAGGCAACACGGGCGAAAGCCTTTCCGACCATGCTGAGGAGGGAGATGCCCCGATAGTTGTTGCAGTCGCTACGGTCTCCTTTGTTTTTGTACAAAGTGACGATGTTGGCGTCACTCATGTCCTGTGGGATGTATCCCTGTTCCCAGCAAAGGCAGAGGAGTGTGTGTAGGGGCTGGAGCAGTTCTGGTTTTCCACTCCTGAGGACTTCAGGCGGAATGCCGTCGCTTCCAGGAACCTCCCCACAGGCAAGGCAATCGATGGCGTTTCCGAGCTCTACCCGGGTGGGCTGTGTGTCTAGCTCCTCCATGACAGGCAGGTCTGGAATGGCGTCCTGGGCAGTTCCAGTGACATTGTTTTGGGTTGCACTATGTCTTTTTAAACGTAGTTTTTCCATATTGATAGGGGTTTTATTTGTTAATAAATATAAATATTTTTTCTTTCAATGTCACACAATCCATTTAAATTCATATCAGCTTTTTATTTCTTTCTAGCCGTTCATTTAATAGAATATAATGCATTTTAATTCATTTGAAATTTTATAGCTAACTACCAGATATACCGTTTGGAATACAGTGGACGATTTATCATTTTTATAAATTGCACTTGAACAATTTATTTTGTTCGCAGGTAGCCTTTCAACGGTATATAGACGGCAATAGGAAACAGTTTTAGAAATAAAGCCTGAGTTCTTGTTATGCCTGGTTTCTGCTCCCTACTAATATTAAGGTAAGAGAATTTCCTGGTTTTCTTTTCTTTTCAAAAACGCTTATATTTTTGTTAAAATTTGTTCACCCTTGTCTGAAACCTTTTGTTTTTCGGTTTGTCGTTATTTTGGATGGCTATATTGCTTACATGTTTCTTAATGGTGTCTTTGATCACTTCATATTAGTTATAATCGGCCAATATTCAGCCAAATTCCTAATGAGCAGTATAAATGCCGCAAATCATAACATCAATAGCGCGTAACCGGTACCAACGGATATCATCTTATAATGTTTTAAAATTGTACTGTATATTATCATTCCCCTGAAAAAGTCAGCAAGAAACCCTTTAAAGTTTCACCAAGCCCAGGTAAAAGTCTGAGGAATGATACATCTTGATGTTACTTGTGCAAGTCCTTAATTAACTGCTGCTATACCCATTCCATTTGCTTCCATTTTTGTGCTTTCTTCTAACACCTCTGTATCCTACAGTTTTTTAACAGCTATTGTTAATTTCATGGATTTTTGGGTGGCAATCTGACTGTTATAATTGTGTTAGATCTTATTGGTTTCTCGTGAGTATTTTTGATCATATATATATATGCCTGAAATAGGCAGCTTAGTTTTGTTTGCTTTCATATACTCTTATTAGAACAAGTAACATGATAAATTCGATCACTAGAATTTGTAATGTAATTTCTTTAACAGAAGATTACTAACCTGATCTTTTGCAACTGTACATCCTTCCGCTTTCTTAATTTTGTATTCATACTAGGTTCTTCATCTTATATCCATTAACATGTATTTGTTGTTATTATGTTTAACGATTGCGCTGTTTATATACTTTAATAGAGCTCTTTTGCCAAGATATAACTAAACTAATACCTATATGAGCTTTTCATACATGCTTGATGACGAATATATGGGTACTTTAAGCATCTTCTCTTGAAGTTTGCTGCAGCAAACTGTAAGAACCGAATTTTATATGGCTTGGTAAACAATGAAAATTATGGCATTTTCTCTCTTGCCATTTATTATTCTAACTTTCAGGGAATTGTTTCTCATAGCATTTATTGTAATGGATTGTCGGTTACTATGCTATGTCATAATATTTTAAATGCATTAATCGAACATGCCTTTCATGCTCACTACTCAGAGGTTGTGCTACGTAATCAAATTTTTTTTTTTTTTTTTTTTTTAAATAGATATTTGGCTTGAATATTAATACATAAATCCCAACTATCAACAACTACACCGCAGGATGTTTGAGTTATTGTTCCATTGCACTTCTTTCAGCTTAAGACGTTCTTGCTCTTGTTTTAAATTTTCTTTTGTAACCATTTTAATTTCACGTAAGTCTCTTCTAAGCTGCTGTCCAGGTTCTAGTGTTCGTGGATCTTTCTGTATTTGTAACATTTATTGTACTGATTGCCTTATAACCTTAATAAGTTTCAAGTTTTTTTCTGCACAAGCTTTAAAGTAAATAATTTGGCAAAAAAAGTTTTAGATCACGGAATTATTCTTTATAATTAATTTACGGCATTCAAACTCGTGTTTTAATTATGATTCACATGAGGTTAAACTCATTTCAGTATGTTGAAAGGTCAATGTAGTATGCTTTCAGTAGTACATATGCATTTAATAAAATGTTTAAAGTAAATGTAGACCAAGACAATTCAAAAAGGCAAAAGAAAAATCTATTTACAAATGTCACTAATAATCTTAGAAATGCATTCAGTTTTATTCGCACTACCTCTTATTTATTTTATAAACGTTAACGACTTTAGAATTGTTTTAAGTATTTCAATTTACTGTTTAAACTATGTTAATATGACATTAAACTCATAACAAGAACATGTTAGAAAGTGCATCTGGTATATTTGCAGTTGTAAAAATTCATTGATAAAATAATCTTAAGTAAGGAAAGACCATAGTATGTCCAAAATAAAAAATAAAAATTTAAATGGCAGAATTCAACATAACCAGCTAGTGTAAGACTTTCTGTAAGTCATATATAGACATAATGAAGAGAAAGTAATAAAATTAATTTTCAAAACGTAATCAAAAGAATAGAAACGTATTAATAAGTTGACGAATTAAAGGTATTCAATGACGAAAACCCTCCAGAACAAATGAAGTCTCTAGCAACTGTTAAACTATTTCCCAGCTATGTAAAAAGATCAAATATGATACAAAAATTACAATGTTTGAGTTCCATTAAACAAAGTTTAGAAACGTTTCCTGATTGTACAAAGCCTGAAGGTGTTGATACAAAATATAGACATACATCTCTTGCACATCTGTTCATAGTTCTGATCTAGATCAACAGGAAAAAGAAAAAAAGATATTTTCCGTGAACAAATACAATATAGATGATAGCGAGCTTAAAATGGGGTGAACATTATATAATTACATCACAAAATGGTAGAAGAACACAATATAAAGTTAGATTATTTTACAGCTGCATACCTTATCAGATATATTAGTATGTCATATATAATGTTTTCACTGTTCTTTAGTGTGTTTAACTTTGAATAGATAGACACTGCCGTTGTCAATGGTTGATTATACTTCATATAATTATTCCTTATTTAGCTTACATATTTCTTACAGTATGCGTTGAAAATGACTGAACCAAGTTTATCTAACTTTATTCTCGTAACTGCGCATATCCCTAAATACACGTGCAGTGTCTTAAACAGTCGGTGGCGATACCGCTGACGCATTGGTGAATCTACCATGTGTGCCATGAAATAAATATACTGGTGAAAACATATCTCTGAATATCATTATTGTGGGGATGGAACATTGCTAGTTATTGGGCTGGATTTCATTAATCCCTTACAAGAGCCTATAAGCACATCACGAAACTTCAAACGACATCCTTGCTTGTTAACGCGCTGTTATGGATCTAATACATGATTTAAACGCGAACAGACATTAACTTTAGAGAAAGGATCGCCTTATGCATTGACCAAGGTAGCATGTGAGCTAAGATTACACTTGGAGATGAAGCCTTGATTTACAAAGCAAGCGCGCGAAAAGTTTAGCTTATAAGCAGACCATGTCCGCAATAAATCACAGTTCGTACGGGTATTGGACAGGCAAAACAGCCGTTGGAACGTTAGGCAGTGGGGCAAAAGTTATCACAACAGTTTCCAGAAGAAACTTTATTAAACAAGCGTTGTTGCCGATTTATATAGCCGCCTTAAAATATTTGCCATGGATGATTTGATGGTTCGATGCCCAGAGAAGATCATCAGGTATATATCTTGTTCCATCCCAATGGCTGTGCACGGGAGAGTACTTACATATCTGCAGCAACCGTTGGAGACGTTGTCAGCTGAGTCTTCATCGTTTAAGGATTCAGCGTTCGATGCGTTGTTGGCTATACACCATGTGTGGGTTAGCGGTATTGGCATGCACTATGACCAGGCCATCCTGGAATGCTTAAACTGTAAACTTATTTGTGTATCAGTACGCTCAGTTTGTTTTATTCACAATAGAGATTGCAAGTGGGGGATGTGAATTTGGTCGGTCATAGCAGCGTTGAATAATGAAATTACACCCACGATCAGGTTGACAAGATCCAGCATAAAACCAACGCGGCCAGAACCGACAAGCGGTTTCGTAACCACCCGCGTTAGACATAATCGGGAACAATGTGGTTCGATATCTCTATGCCTCGGGGGAACTAGACATTATTCGTGGTATTATTCGTGGATGCATTCACGATCTCTGAACGAATTGATATTTCAGGTCTAGTGGACGAACTTGTGGTAAAGTCACCGAGTAGGATATTTGTGCGTGAGGAATTGCAATTCATACTGAATCCCTCAGCTCTCATCAATCGTGTGATGTCAATAAGGGTAAGTAACAATTCCACAAGAGAGAATCCGCAATGCGATAAGGGGAGATGAACTCACATTGATGCTCCGGATTCGTATTTGGAGTTCTTTGGCTCAATGATATGATGCATGCAAGCTGAGCAGCTGTTTTATCATTTTCTTAAAATTGTACATCATCATGGTTTAAGGATTTTAATTCACACATCAATCACAGATGCAAATTCTCTTAAGAAACTATTTATGTCAAAAGGTGGTGCTTTTTAAGACGTTATATAATATTTTAGAACACGTTTCTAAAACAAATGATAATCTCTTATTGTCTGCGTATATCGATATGTATCGATACTGCAGCCAAAACTGACTTATCACATATCTATCATTTCGTCATAGATTAATGATCGTTGCAAGCCCCGCTTCTTAAAGCATAACCTATGGGGATTGGTGGAGAAAATATACTAGACTTTACGCTTGTAACTTGTAATGACGAGATCGTTCTTCTCGCGATCCACATATTTCTTCCGCCATTTATCTCTCCGCATTATCTAATTTAAATTATTATGACATTTTTTAAATTAATAAAGCAGTAGATGCAGATATTCAAAAGACTGATGATAGTAAACTTCTATTCAGAACAAAATTCCCTTTTATACCGATTATCAATGCACACGTCAACAACTGTCACGAGAACTATGCATAATGTTGAGTATCCGTGTGTTTGATCAGACTTCTTTAAACATGTTATTGTACAAACCAATGGAACATAAAATAGTATGCTGCATAATATCAGAATGTTTGTGTTGAATCTGGCATACTATTGAAAATCAAGTGCAATTTTAATGCATTCGCATTATTATCTAAACATCCCTCATTTGTCCCTCAAACTAGCCACAATGAAAGTCCGTCATGTCAAAGCTCTTTATGGAATATATTTATCACATTTTGAATAAAAGGAAAGCATCGAAGTCGCGAAAGCGATTTAAGTTTTAAGAAAAAAGCATGCTGTTATATTGAGATTATTGAGTCTGGTATGCTGTTCACTGAACCTCAGATTTGACATGGTTATATACGAAAGAATACAGTGAAGTATACCGAACACAAATAGAAACACCAACTCCTCTACGCCCTAACCATCTTGTTTTTGCAGATGATATGTACAAGTTTGTACTCTTATTAGTATATACCGTTTGAATGTTAAGTCTTTTATTGAACATTGTATAAATCGGATTGACACATTCCTTATAACTTTAGGCATGTTCTTGTTATTGTGGATTTAACGCCATTCTCAGGACAATATATGCTATACATGGTGGCCAGTATAAATGGTGGAGGAATAACCCAAGATAACCCATGTAAGAACAACGGACCTATTGGAGCTACTGGAAAGCTTTCTCACATACCCATATTAGCCGAGCCCGAGACTCTAATCCACACAGAGGTGAAATAGCAATGATCAATAAGAGCAAGCGCTCAAGACCATTTGGTAACGCGAGACCACCAATAGCCATGTAAATAAATACTGTGTATTTGTGTTGTTCTTTTTATGTTTAACGTCATTTTTACAAGGCAGGATAGAGTATATATGGCGGCCAGTATAAGTGTTTGAGAAACGACAAGAGGAAAGCCTCGGTACGAACCATCGACCCAAAAGTAGCTACTGACAAATTTAACCTATATCCACCTTGACCAAGCCCTAGATTCGAACCTAGGCAAATAGTAATAAACCTAGTGGACGTGTTGAATGATGTAGTGAAACTATGAATGGTAAGATACGCCATTTGTGTTCAGTTGAATCAATAAATAATGGTACAAAACCTACATACAAGGAAATTACCTATAGACACCACCTTATTTTGAAGAACTTGGACAAGGCTATGTGTCAATAAAATAAAATATAATACATTATGTCTAATGTACAATGTTGACAGATGAAGACAAAGCATTTTTGGGACTATACTTTCTAAATAATGTATACTTATGGGGAACGTTGAAGCAACCTTTTGGTTGGGAATGCAGTGATATTCGTTTACTTTTAAACTGTGTTGAACTAACCAGTTTCAGTCACGTCTGTGTAGTTAAAATATGATATTTGGTGACAAAAGAAACACTTTTGAAATAATGCCTCACTTGAATATTATTAGATATTGCATATATAACATGTCAAATGCGATAAACAACGTCCTATTCATGTTGATCACAGAGTGTACCCTTTCGGTCATCCATGCGATGGTGAATATATTTGTGTCACATACTACGCACAGAAAATATAGAGGCAATAAGCTACACTAGAAAACGCATGGGTCTTGTTTTTCGAAACATCATATGATTTGACATGCATAATGATGAAACATTTAGACACTTTCTGAACAGTGACACCTCGAAGCTACGGAGTAAAGTTGAATAATTGTCTTATGACTAACATATACAAAATTAAAAAAAAACCAAGAGTGTTTTTGAAGTGTAGAGTTAGGTATGTTCCAAAAAGTGAGTACAGTAACATCCCAACGTTTCTGTGGCTTGAGTTATATTCTACAAGAAATGTCAAATGGTCACTGTTGGAACACCTATTTCCCTTAGAGTTTAGAACGGCTTTTAATTTCTGAAAGGACGGGAGTTTGTTTTGTTAAAGCTGGCATACTTTTTGTATAGGATGGACAGGTTATATTTTGTGAGTCTATTTGTGTACAGTTTGATTCTTATGGGCATATTCTTTAAAATCTGAAATAATCCACCAATGCTTGCGATTATGAACTTTATACCATGGGAAATAATTAGATTGTATTTGTAACTGTGGGATATGTTTTTAATATACTGACCACATTTCGTGAGGGGTGTTTAAATTTGATGATGAGATCATTTTTTCCGGAAGGGATCAGACTTACTAACAATACTATCAGGTTTTAGAGTAGACCTCCCTTTCTCCTGCAAAGTTAATGTAATGATTATTAACTTCAAAAAGATGTACATATATGTGTCCAAGTATTGCTAGAACCAAACCGTCACTGGCATGAGAATCTACTACTGCTAATGCTTCTACTACTACTCGTACTATTAGGTAAGCTTGATGAAAAATACAACAATTACTGCATTTCGTTCTACTACGACAATTTCTTTCGTGTCTTACGGTGTTAATATTACAACTACTACTATAACATCTGCTGATAAGAATATAAGCCTGTTTGCATTACGTTCAACAAGACAAATGGTTTTTCTTAATGTTATGTTTTCTTCTACAAATTGTCATATGACTTTTAAAAGGCAAACTAACTTAAATATTTATTCTCTTCAAGTAACATTTATAAAACAAATGTTCAAATACCTTCACAATCACATTCATCACTAAAACCTGCGTATACCCAGGAATGTGTATGTAGTAATGCAAACTTTTATCCTGTCAAAACGAGAGGACGGGTGAGTATTTTGGTCCCTGAGTGGAATATCGATATTGTGGTAAAATAATTAGCCATCATTTGTATTCAACAGATATGGATTTGGACTAGCGACAGAAACGTCAAGGTATTGGAATATGCATATGCTCGCGAGACTACCATATTAGATTATCTTCAAATTATGTTCGAATTTTAGATATCCAGTTTTATCTTTTGAGCAAAGTGTGTATTTGTCTCAGTAGGATTAGACACACACATATGAAAAATCACTAAGTAAATAGTATGCACGCTTAGATTCCTGTATTGATGCACACTAGTTCACAAATACATAGCACTGAGGTGCAAAAGGAAAGAAACGTTGGGAAATTTTTAAATCAAAAGCAAAACTAAGACGAGTACTGAGATAAACTTGGAGTTTATCAGCTTACAACATTTTCGCTCGCCAATGTTTCTATATGTTAACGCTATCTACACATTGGCGGATCGAGCATATAGTTTAGTGCTTTGTCCTAGCGACATCTATTGGATTCCTTAGTAGGTAATGCCAACTAACCAATAGCATGCAACAGAGGTACAATGTAGGAGGCAATTCACTTCAAAAGGATACCTTGAACGTTTAACATCCAACGTATGACTACGTACCAGAGAGAAGCCATTAGAAATGCATTTAAGTGAAATGTTATTTGTACAAACACTGATCGGCAGAGAATATTGCTTACTATTGATTTACGTTGTGTGCTCCTCTTGTCTTGAGGATGTAAAGACAGTGTTCAAATTTGAACAACATAATTTCAATTAAATGCGGTGGCTTGACGCGGCATCCAATGAAATTTACATACCCAAAGAACGTAACTATCTGCTCTATACGCCAAGGTGTAGATAGGGTTAACATTTCGGAACCTTGGCTAGCAAATATGCAGGCTTCACTAGACTTGCACACAACATTGAAGCTGGCATGGCAGAAAAGAGAGTCATATTAGTCACATAATTATACTGAGACTGCGCAAATTTATTATTTCCCATTTGTATTTCTGATCAATTCATTCTGTGAACAAGGATGATATGGTCTGATGCATTAAAATTATCTATTCGTTTTAATATATCATTAATACAATGCTTTGAAATACATATTGAACATTCTTAACACTAGTTACCTACAGTAATATAAATCAAGTATTGCATGAACGTACTAGGTTAAATATCCAGGAGTACCTTCTCTATCAAACATCATATTATGTATTGTCTATGATAGGTAAATGATAATTTATAACAGCTTTAAAATTAAATTGATTAGAAAAAGATATCGTTGTGTTAATAGACTGGCTAGTTTATCACGTGTTTAACGAGGAAGAAAAAATAAATCAAATAAAATCGATGTTATGCGGGTCATCATTTACTTAATCACGCAAGTAAACTTGATGCCAATTATTATAATTGATAGGTCGGAGAATAAACCTGCCAAAGTGTAATAATATTTTTCTCTTACCTTTAGATTAACACGATGGCCAAATCCTTGGTGCATTGTCTGTTCCTACCGGTAACTCTATTGGCTGCATTGTGTTCAGGTCGGTAATATTACTATGCATATGTTTGAACATGTTTGTTAATATACAGTATACGTTATATTACATTATTCAAACGTTTTATAAGTCATGGACGTATGTTTATATTTTTTATGTTAACAGGAGAGGAGTGATCGATTGTCTTCCCCCACATTCTATCTCTCATCTGAGACAAAATAGCCTTGAAAAAGACTCCACAACTAAAAGATGTACAATGTGTTCATAAAGTATTTTTTAACAAAAACGATCAGTATTCACTATAACCGAAGTTCATTTATTTTACGTCGTGAACGATTGTATATGCGAAACTATTCCTATCATCATTAATATTGTTAGTTCCCAACAAGTTCTGTGTCGGTTTGGTATTATACACATACACGAATACAACTTGAAGACATACTGGGAAATATGACCTATATGTAGTCGAGTATAATCGTATTATTAGAAACAAGTAAATGAAATGTGGCAGCGCCTAAGAATGAACTCATGTAAATAAATATAGTTTTACATTAAAATCGTAACGCCCTCTGTAATTAGCAATATTAACATTATATTACACCGTTACCTCGCTCTCTCTCTCTCCCTCTCTCAAGTGCTCCCAAGAAGAACGATATTCTAGGTTGGTCTTGTTTTCAATACATGTTTTAGTTATCTGGCAAAATCATTGTACGCAGTTGATTAATCTTCTTACTTTTTTCACCAACGTTTATCTTGTAAATTGGATTGTGCCTTTGTCGACCATTACTTAGTTTGGCTTCCTATCAGTGTTCAACTACTTTTGCTGTTTTATGATCATATCACTAGTCTGTACAATTCATCGCATACTTCAAGAATGTTGCCCGTGAACAGAAAAAGAAAATGTGATATACCTAATTTTGTATTCGCATTGTGCTAGTCAATACACTCAGAGATTAGGTAATTCGCTTTATGCTTGATATTCCTCCACAATCTTCACAAAAGTTAGACATATTGACCAATAATTCCCTTTTACCTTGTTGACCATGATTAACTGCTCCTGTGCTATCATCGGCATTTCCTCTATTTGTATTATTAATTATTCGGCTAAAAGTCATATTCAGATGCAAACGCACTTTCCTTTTGCGCTTGGTCTCATAAACTGCATACAGTTTGTCATTTTACCACTTATGCTACTTATACTAATGCTTTTATCAATTACAGAATCTACCTAAATGGTATTAGTAAAAAGTTTTACTGTCTGGACCAGATACTATATTTCAATTTATTTTTGCCTGCAGAGTATAAATTCACCCGTTAGCAGTAAGGGACTGTTTTTTTTTATTTTTCTGGAGTCCATCCTCCTTTAATGGTCTACATTGTTCAATCATAATAAGCACGTTAGGAAACATTGCGCACTTAATAACAGTATCTTCATATAAGATCCATATAGAAAATATCTCTTTTGATTCTGAAATCCTTAGCCCCGATTGGTTGTGTTCAGGAGGATAAAATACTATCTGTGATGACTTTCTGCGACTTTAAGGTCTTAAAGACTAGCCGCAGACATTCTAAAATCCAACTGTGGACTGTTTGATGTCACCAATGCCAATCACATGTTTCGTTTGCACTCTCTGCAATTTCGGCTCCTCTCTGTGTTTGATCAGCTTTGCCCTTGTGCTTCATGGGTTTTTCTATAATGTTGCTATATAATCTTTAACCTCCTTTGTATGTCCAACATGGTACTACAGAAGTTATCCACGACATTGAGCCCTCAGTGTACCTGCCATTGTTCAATCTTGAATTGCTTGTATTTTTTCCACAGTGCCGCCCTCTCTATATATCTTTTGATTTCTTATGACATTGTGCAGATTTATTGCTTCAATTGTTCGATCACTCCCATCAATGACTTCCGGTATAGATGAAACAATTACTGACATAATCTGTTCTGCTAATAACCGTTTACCATTTTTGTACAGTCGTAGTAGACTAATTACGTTGTATGTCTTCCCTTTTAATTCATTTAATTCTTTTCTCTCCAACTTATATTTAAATAGTGAAAAGGCATTCTACTTGTTTGCAGTTTTCTTGAACAGTCTATAGTGCAGAGCCTGGTTTACTATTACAACACTCATGAATATTAGTTTTCTTTTTCTGTTTCTTCTATGGTGTTAGCGTAAAACAGTATTAGCAACTGGTATACGTACATCGATATATCAGGATTATTTGTTACTTTACGTCCTTGAATGCAGGAAGTCATCTTCCGTTGTTTGATACTGATGTCATTATTTTATTATTATTATTATTATTATTATTATTATTATTATTATTATTATTATTATTGGCGATTGTGTTAAGAAGACGGGGTATTTAAATAGAATATATTATATATATTTTAAATTTCAGATACTGGAATTATTTATAAATTTGTCTGCATAGGAGATGAAGTTGAGGTGTTTCAGAACATTACATCAACCAATTACAAGTTAGAAATTACCCTTCACAAAACATTTTACGATAAAGATGAGACGATTGCCGAGTGGTCCATGCAGAATGTCAGCGATACAGATATTCATGAGAAATACAAGCAGAAGGTGTACATGGAAAATGGAACTATCTGGATACGAGACTTTCAGGAATCAGACGAAGCTAATTATGTCATGTTATATGACGAGTCGTCGAAGAGAAAAGAAATGCAACTATGTGCGCTTAGTGAGTATTCAATTATGCTTTTTTAGTCTACACAGTTTGTCTTTACTTTTTGTATACAACGAATTCCAGCACGAAATGATTTTCCTGTTTCTTCTTTCTATAATTATCGTTCATTCGTGTTTTTGTTCTTTGCAAAATGACCTGTACACAAGCTGATCATGGCAAGGTGCTTTGCTTATTCACTGTGAAAACGTATTTATTCCCAATTCAACAATAGCACGTGAAGACTAAGAGCCAATACTACTAAGGTTAAACAAGAAAGAATAAGCTTATCCCTGGACAACACGCTGCATACATGGATACATGATTGAGTCAAATACATTTACATAGAATAACACAACAAACATATATAATCGCACAGAGAATAACGGCACCCGTTACCATGTTCTTATGCACCAGCACGCTAACCTACTTAACCTTGCATTCTTCCCAGAACGATTATGGAAGAAGATCAAAGGAAAGGGCCAAAGGTTCATCGGAAGCAATTGACTGGAATAGCACACTTACATTCATAATCAAGCGAGTAATGGCAAAATGGATAAAAATTAAAATAAGCTGATATATATGTTTGCGTTAGCATTAGCGGCAATTAACGGTACTTGAATACAATAATGGCTAAATGGTGCCAATAAATATAAACCACCAAATATTGCACAAGACCTAGACGATAAAGCCTTAGAACCAAATAAAAAAATGATGATAAAGCCTAGTTTCTAACTGGCTTCCGATATAAAAAATGAAATATTTAGTATGCATATAGTATTGTATAGCATAGTATGAGTGAGAATGTGTGATTATTTTCTTAGAGAACCTAAAGTACCTCTCGAACTGATTCTATGTGTCTTTTCCATATGTGTGATGCAACAAAAATATTTTGTATTCCTTGCCAGATCTGTTGCACGTCGTTATTAAATATAGTGCATAACCATTTCAGTTTATTTCATAAAGTGCCATCACTTACATTCATAATCAAACGAGTAATGGCAACGTGGCTAAAAATTAAAATACTCTGATATATGTTTGCATTAACATTAGAGGCAATTAACGGCACTTGAATACAATAATTACTAAATGGTGCAAATGAACATAAACTACCAAATATATATTGCACAAAACCTAAGAAGATAAACCCTTGCAAACAAATGCAATATGAAGATGAAAACAGGTTTTTAATAGGTGTCCCATATCTAAAATTAAATATTTAGTATCCATATCTTAGCATGTGTATGTGTGATTATTTTCTTAAAGCACCTAACGTACCCTTCAGACTGATTCTAGGTATATTTTCCATGTGTGTGATGCAACACAAATATTTGTTTAATTTCTTGCCAGATCTGTGTGTACGTCGTTATTGAAATATAATGCTTAAACATTTTAATTTAGATCTTACAGTGCCGTAGTCTGGAAGTGACATTTAGTGTATGCATATTCATTTTTAAAACATCTATTTCACCGCTTAACCGTCCATCGTTTCGTGTTTTGTTGCAACTATTGCGGAACGGTACATATTTCATGTGATTTTTCCATTACTTTGTGTATAAGCTGTGTTGCAGTAAGTAACATATCGAACCGTTGTCTAAGCAAATTATTAGTGAGTAGTTAAATTTATATTTTTGTAGTTCTAAGATTTTGTTCTTTTACTTATACTTATTCTCTACATATATTGCAACCAGTCTATCCTCATGAATGCTACATTCTTAGTTACGAATTTGTCCTTGTTTAGGCTTCATATTAATCGAATCTATTGATTATGTTCTCTCGTTAAACTGGAAATACGAGCATAGTGGAGGTTTTAGTCAATATTATTCGTTTAGCAATCTGTTTGTCATGCTTTAGCCTTGAATTGTTTCAACATTATCATTCGATTTGCTCTTATGCCCTTAGAAACCTAGTTGGTCTTTTCATAATTCCTGTATGCATTTTGTTCATGAGTTAAATGTTCATTATTCAACTTATTTTATTAAGCTTCCCTTAATAGATCTTGCAGCAATACCTAGCAGTGAGGTACTAGCACCACACATATCAAGTTAGTAGCAGTGCCGGAAAGACCAAACCATCCGCAGAAGTTCCTTTACCGTTTGAAACTGTTTTCATACTTGCACAGATTCAACTAAAAACTTTGCATGTTATTTTGTATTTCTCTCCCACATTCTTGTACTGATTGTTCCTGCAACCCGACGTTAACACCAATATATGTATACGTTATCCTGGACGTATAGGCTTTGTCCGGTTGAATAAGAGGAGACAGATAACTAAGAGCGAACTTGTAAGGACTCTTTGTGTGATATGACAATTCGTGTCGGTATATGAATACAGTGTACTTGTTAAGTTTTGTAAATGTACGTGAGATAATATCTTTAACATAAGAATATAATCATTTTATGACAAAAAGAGATAATTTATATTGTTATTTTAATATTAAACTTCTTTATAATAGTAAAATTAAACAGCATATTCTTTAATTAGGATATGTCATCAAGATATTTGTAGACTTGTATAACTATAAATCTTATCTCTAAAATTGTCAGCTCCACCAACTAAGCGCTGCAAAGCAAATATGAGACAGGAGGAACACTTTTTGTATGCCTTTCTGGATGCTCCAAAATATTGTGGAAAACCTATAGCGTCTGTCCAATGGATGGAGTATCCTGACATTTTCTACATAGTAAGTAAAATACTTTGTCCATACGTCTGTTTGTAAATCTATTATACAATCCATCTATATGTGCCTTTATTTACTCCTAGACTAGATCTATTTGGACAACTAATATGTGCAAGAATCTAACTACATTGCAAGGGTTTTATTCGAGTAATTGATGTCCTGATAATAGCTGCAATAAAGATCTACAGATGAACAAATTTTGCCGTGACCGAACCAATAGTTTGGGTATTGCCTGGTATTCATATAATATAATTCGACTAACTGAGAGTCTACTGTATAAAAGATAGGGTGCATATGATATGTCATGGTAAGTTTACAAACTTTCATTTTACAGACCAACGAACACATGCACGTACAAACAAATCGATGAGAGCACACGTGGTGTACTATCATATAATTACTAATACAGCTGATGACGCACACACTTTCATATAATTAGTTCAAGTAACAGAGTGGAAAAGGACGCGCGTGGAAGTGATTGAAGATATCCATAACCGGGAAAACGGACTCCATTCAGAAAATTCGTGGTGAGAATTATGGCTGGCTGGCTGGCAGGCTGGCTGGACCGATCGATTGAGAGAGATATACATATCGACATCCATACAAGACGGACAGAGGTAGATAGAGAGACTAAGAGACTGAGAGAGACAGAGAGACATGAAGAGGGAAAGTACGGCCGCACAAAATAGTGAAAATAGTTGATGCTTTTGGCGGAGTTAAACCATTTTGTATAGATCAACCATAAACTGAATTTCAAATTGACTCTTTCATAGTTGGAATGCAGTTTTCAATTATGGTGTACATTTGTGTTTACCAATCCGAACGCATGACAAAGTATACGTCATTGTCAGAACACAAAGCTGGAGGACGTGTCAAGTCACTTTCAGTTTCAAGGCAAAGTTGGCTGATAGGATCGAACGAGAGAGAGAAAAATAAAAGAGCACGTACAACAGTTTGTAAACTTCAATTATAAACCAAAACAACTTCGAAATAAACATAACTTTGATAAACTCCGCTCAAACAAGTGTTAAAATGTAAGAATAATATGGTTTAGGACCGCCATCCTCTTCATGTAGAACATTTTTATATGTAAATAAAAATACCGCCCCCACCCCCGTATAAAATAAAACATAAACGTATTTACATGGTTGACATAGTTTAGTGGTAAGACAAACATTCCAACAATCCAAGACAGTCATCTTGTCATTGGCGTACACACTGTTCTTTTTGGCTAAGGAAGACGTATCTGCATAATAATTACTAAACAACATTTCTGTTTTGTCATCGTTTCTTGGGATATAAATTCAAACAAAAGTCGATACATTTTTCAATGACAAACTCAAACATTGTTGCTCATTACAATACAGACAATAATATCCATTCAGGATTAAATTAAGTCCTTGTGATGTCACAGTGCTGAACAGAGTGGAAAAAGCATTTATTTTCATAAAGTCTGCAATATCGTCTTGGATAGAAGACAATCCATAGGAATAAAACTCTTCTCACTGTAGTCCTTGGAATAGTAGATTGACAACCATGATAGTTCTTGGTAGCTGAATATGGTCTTTCTTATGACATATTCTGAAGTAACTTTAGGTTCTAAACGAGAAAGTTCACGTTTTAGCACATACCACTGGATTCCAAATAAATGTATACGCACTGTGGTTCAGGAGCTCACGAAGTTTCCAGGTACTCGTTTACTCGACTTTTGTCAAAGAAGAGATATGTCATGTATGTCGAAGACCTCGATGAGTTTCCTCTCAAAATCAGATATTGGAGGTTTAGAATGGCCTATCAAGTCTTTTAAGCACACTATGCAAACATTATCTTCTTCGACGAGAGCCCACTCTTCCTCCAGACACTTTTGCAATATTCTTCTTGACTCATCGTTAAGCAGTGGTCGTTCAGTTATTGACGAGGATGGTGGATTTGACAGCCACAAACTGTGATATTGTTTCGGCAAAACAGTACCGAAACACAAAACTTAATGCTGCATTAATTTTCTTAATCGTGGTGCTACTGCTTCATTTGTTTTTCTTCTTTTATTCTTATTTCACCTTACAGGTTGCATCTGGAACGGTTGTAATTAGTACTATTGGTCATGATAAATTTAATTGACTAAGAGCTCCGTTGTCATTTTTCTGAGACTATGGATTTCATGTGCATTATTGGACTCGGCAATGAAGCTCAAATTCTCTGTTTTGTAGAGGGCTAGTGCGAAATCAAGTTTCACATAGAGATATCATTACTGAGTAGGGCATAAAATGATCCTTGTTATTCCTTGGTATGGAGTTAAATCATTACAAATATTCCCCTCCTGTATACCTGTCGTACGAATTGTCGTAGGCAGTGTTTCTTCCCAACTGTTCTGTGGCTTTATACAGCCTATCTGGTACACTTGTTCAGCTCTGACAATCTCACTAACTATACTTTAAGGATCTTGTTCAGGACGACATTAGGTTTGATCCCTTATTGGAGTCCCGAATCAATGGTAAAGGTTTTGACCTTGATTCTATCGTGACGAATGCTTTGCCGTACTCATGCATGGTCAAATTCTGCTGATTTAGTTTCCAAAGTATGTAACACTTGGATCTGAGTTGTTTGATATCCGCTTTGTATCTGTTGGCCATCAACTGGAACACGGTGTACTTCGATTCTGTCTTAGATGTACATCATCGCTATTCCATAATGCTTCTACAACCACAGGTCCAGGTGAAAAGATTGTATAATGAAATTTCCCTTTTAACACGTCGTTAAATTATACATTTTCGTGTGCACTATTATTGGCAAACAAATATGTCCTGGCAGAGCCTGGATGATGTGTTACAAATTTCAACAGGTGTGTAAAATGGATTTATATATATTTCTCGAAGTATCTATAGATCTTTCCAGTATAGTTCAAAACTGTATCTCCTCATTTAAGAAGCTTTGGTTAGAATCATTTTCTGGAACATGCTATCCTTGGGAGAAATAGGTTCCAAAATGGGTGTCAGAGTGGGATAGACCAAAATGAATTTCTATCCCAAATAATGTACTCGTTATCCAAGTATTCATAGACAAATGTGATATACGAGTTGAAACTCAGTCGAGAATCATTTTCGAAAATGTTGGTTACTGCTACGTTTCACTGTTAAATATAATAATTTGTCCAGGAGCTCATTTCATGATAATACTGACATCGTCAAAATGCAATTTACTGACAGGAAGGTCAAGAGGAAGCACTAATTCTAGGTGAACGTTATACGTGTTTCCTGCTTCTTTGCCAATAAATATCGTAGAATCCATTTTGAAAGGGAGTGACATTTAGCAAGTCAGTCGTTTGCTTAGTTCCACGAGTTATCGGAAACGGTTGTGAGAAAATAGTTGTTGCTGCTGTTGATATTGACCTTTGCTGGAGCTGTATTCATGCTTACAAGTAGTATAGCAAATAAGCTGAGAGAAAATATCATTCATAGAACGTTGGTGTCCGATCAATGACATTTTAGACGATGCAAGGTTAGATGGTAGTTAATAAGTACACAGTTGGGTACTTTATAAAACTGATTGTAGAAAATAATTGAAATTACATCAAGGAGACATTGAGCAATAAAATAATACCCTCCAGGACAGCTTATCTTATATGCTTTCAGTAGGTGATTTGCTAGCGGTGCTAATTTGTATGTTGTTCTTCATAGCCAAAACCTGTTGTGCTTAACTTTTAGTATGCATTTGGTAGGTATTTTTACGATGAAAGTGGTTAGATGCAGTCTGATATTATAAAACTAGATATTTATTCTCCGAATGGGATGAAGTATTTCTAGCAAAGCCTCTCTATACTGAGTTTCGTGCTTCAATTGTATAGCTTGGGCTAATATTGTGCTAAAAATACACAATGGTTCATGGGAAGCACATGCAAATACATGTCCGTAAGTACAAATCAGATAAGAAATTAATTATTCCAGGCTCGTTCTTTCTTTTCCCTGAAGAGCCACTCCATGGCAAATGGCAATACCCATTCCAGATGGTTGCTGTGAATGACATGGTCGTGGTTGGCAATAGTTTTGCTATCGTTGTTGCTGATGCTATCTGAATGGTTCAATGAGAGTTAAGGATACCCCATGCAACTAATTAGTACAATCGTGCAAATGTCAGTATCCCACTGGCTGCGTCAATGACACAGCACAACACCGCAGGAGGATTCGGTATTTTGAAAGAATACTATTATTATGGTGATGTTGTATATAGATCCCTAATTACACTTTCATTATGAACATTCCAGTCTCACAACTCATATGCATTATCTCCATCAGCTCATCGATAGAGTACTGCTTCTCTCTCATCTTTAGAATTCCTCTCATGTAGAACTTGTGGTCAAAAATGGCATATTGGTTTTGACTTGCAATATTATTGTTTCCGCAACATCAACCCTTTCTGTGAAAACAGTTGCCACTGATTTTACGGACCACTTTTCCAGTGTTTCAATGAATATATCGCTATATTCAATATTATTGACTTTCTGCTCAATAATGGAGTCTTCGTCCATGGGGTTCATATTTTCCACATTATGACAAAATCGTTTTGCACGCTCCGATAGGTCGAACTTATCATATCAAACACCACTATATTCTGTTACTAACGAGGGAGAATGAGATTTGGATGCAAAGTGTTCTGCAATTATATATTCCATTACATTTTAAAATGTTAAACATAATTTACACTTGTCCGCAAAAGCTGTGAACAAATATCTGTTTAAAATAATTAAAATCATCGTGGAGTTAATGAATCTTTTATTTTCGTCGAATATGAAGTCGTCGACATCTCCCCAAAAGTCTAGACAAACAAATCATTACTTTAATTAACTAGATAATGTTTCACTACTTCTTTAATATTAGATTCAACATATAAGACCGACTGACATAAAATACTTTACCTGTACGTGCCTGCTAAAAATATCTCTGAAACAAATTCGCAGAACGTTTACAATCAATGATCATGAAATGGTTTGCCCTAAATTACAAAGTTACTTCAGTTTCCTTTAATAAAAAATACTTTGAGATTACGTCCTTCTCTTTCTTCCTCTTTTTCTAATTAAACCTTCTAATTATGTGTAGGTTTCAAAGGACTTATACAAATTTCCATTGCATAAAATCGTTCATCATAACAGCAAAGATAAACATATTTTATCATCTTCTATTCAGGTAACATTTCAGTTTCCTTGAACATAACGAGTGACATGGGATTTGAACCAGGTCGCTTAGATAGCCATGTAAAACTATAAACAATGTATCTATAGTTCCACCTTTTGTGGCTTTTGCATATAAACGTTATGTTGACCCACATAATCGTTTTACACATTGTACACTATTTAGCAGAACTAAACGTTCGTATGGTTGCTTTTCTTCAATGTCATAGAAAGTGTAAGTGGTTACAAGTGTATGAAATAATTCTTAGATTTAATATTTTTCAGCTATAAGTGATATATAATATCATACATATTCAAATATATTATAATGTTTAGACGCGTTCGTCGATCAGCAAAGAATAATTGAATTAATCATCTACAATAAAAACATGGATACTTATATTGTATGCATTTGTTCTTTTTGTCATTATTTTGAAACAGTTATTTACTATTCGGGATATGCATACCCTAAAAACACTCTCATATCCAGACTCCATGACAAGTTTGGAAAATGTTTCTCTCGAGTCCAGTATAGGTCATTCTTGAAAATTGCAAAATAATTTCCACGTATGACGTACAAAACTTTGACTTTCTATTTTGAGTGGGGTTTTCGGGGTTTCCCGCTCAGCATCATAAGGCTGGTTTTCGGAGGACTTCGCTCAATATATATGTTTTCTCTGAAAAGTTCTATCATAATAATATTAGATTTGATATAGATTTGGTAATTTCTTTGTCCCCTTAGTAATATTAATCTGCTTCTTGCATAAAGTATGAGTATATGAAGTGGGTTTTTTCTAGCGTTCATCGCTTCACGTCATAAAGCCGGTTTACAGAGGAACTGCCTCATATCTCATATATATATATATATATATATATATATATATATATATATATATATATATATATATATATAATCTGTTCATTGAAAAAGTTTCATTATACTAAAATTACATTCGATATAGTTTAGATAATATCATATTAATTATAGAAATATTGTCTATTTGGATAAAGTAAAGTCATTAAAGATTGTAACTGTGGTCTACAGCTGTAACTTTGAAGCATCGTCCAATGTTTTTTATATGTTGTTTGAATTCGCGGTTTACAGATCATTAAAGTGTCAGTAGAAAAATATGCAAATTTAAAATAGTGTTTTACTGACTGAATTTAAATTTACATGGAAAATAGATTAACTTCCATTTTTCATGCTTACTTTATGCTTCAGGCACAATTTGCTTTTCAAGATCTTCTTCATAGCTTTGCTCACGTAAAATGTATTTGTACTGTTAATTGAAATAAAACAAAAGCAGCAAACACCGATCTTGATTTTGTATCATGCTTAGGCCAACAAATTTAAAATTACAAAATTGCCTAAAAAGCAATTAACGCTACCCGAGTAATTTTAGACATGTTATTTTACAGAGCAAAACAGTAATAGAATTACTGCCGGAAACAGAAGCTAGAACATATGTTGCATGTGTTGAGGGTGAGGCCATAAAGTGTATGAAAGACTCAACGGAATGGAACAACTGTGGAAACTTCACTATAAGATCTATAAGAGAAAGTAAGCCGTAATTTTTATCTTCTATCTTATATTTTTATCATTATGTTGATGATTCTATTAGGCAGTGTGCATTGCCAAATACGACTCCCTCACAATAATTTGACCGCAACCAGCCTTACGGTCTAAATACCTTCTGTACTTAGAGTCACTGTCCTTCTAGTCCCTCTTCTCCATCTGTGACGTCATACTGAAAGTTCGATCCATTTCAACTTCGTCGCAAAAAGACAATGCTATTGACCAAACTCTTTACGAAATAACATCGCATGTGTTGTGAATCTTTTACATACAATCTAGCTAGAACGACCAATGTACGTAACTGTATCAAAGTTATTAAAATCACTGATGGTCTTTTGGGACAGATGTTTCTTTAAGTGATGATCGGTGGTAAAATGCTATTGCGCAATAAATTATTAAACACAAGCAAATGTATATACAACATTATGTTGTATATTCGAAATACTAATACACATTCTTTAAACTAAATACGATAAACAAGCTTATATTGGTCTCTTAAGAAGTAAGAGTACCTACCAAACACAGCGTAAGGTTGATAAAAAATGCATGTCTTGGTACAGTTGAAATGTGTTCGATCCATTTGATTTAATTTGCTTTGCGTATTTTGTTTAGTTGATTTAGACAAAACACATGCAAGCAAATGGAAAGAAAGCAAAACACACTCCAAAATAAATAATACCCACTGCCCAAACCACTCTAAAACAAAAACACTGCTTTTGCATTGTTTGGTTAGTCGTGGTTCCTGGATTTTTTTAAAGATCGGGCAAAACAGTTTGACAACACTGTTTCATTTTTGCTTTGACATTTTGAGCCTGCGTTTTATGACCCAAGTTTGCTTTGTGTGAGATTTGAAAATGTTAGCTTAAATAGCTCACACTCCCTTCAAATGTTTATGATAAAGAACCATGTCATGCTAATTAAATATTGACTCATACCATTTCCTACCTTGGATCCCTGATTTTATTGGTGGGTACATTTAGACCATGTGAACATTTGTATGTAAAGAAATCACACGATCCAGATTAAAACAAAATAGAAAGAAATCTATCCTCGTCTTGCAACCAACTGAACCATTAGAAAATTTATTAAAAGAGATAAAGTTAAATCTGTTGGAAAGATATATAGCAACGACTGATATTAAATGTTGGCAAAATTTATTAAAGTGGGCAGTATGGAACGCTGCAGGAGGATGTAGGATAAATTGAAAGAGTTATATACAATTACGTGTACTTTCAAATAAGTAAATCCTGTTAAATGATCGGTATCATTACCAGGTAATAACGTATCTGATCCAAGTTAAAACTAGATAGGTTTATACAACTTTCAAATAATGTGCAATAATGTTAATATTCCTAAACATTAGAAACGGAAATGTCTAAGAAAAAAGAATTTAGTCGCTATTTCCAAAGCATTGAAATAGATAAATGTAAAAGGAAAATAAAGATCTCTGGTGGGATAGGGTTTTGATTGCCCGATAATGGGGTTTATATCACTGAATAAATAAGAAAAGAAGTATTTTTTTCTGCAGCTTACTAAATCAGAGTATTGATCATATATTATATCTCTGTAGGTGTTCAAGCACAATATCGCAGAGCTGTTAGCGAGTCTAAAACTAATATTGAAGACATATTAAAATACGTTGCTTGAAACACAATTAAGAAGAACAAGGCTACGATTCAGATGCAAACATTAAAATAAAGATTAAATAATATGCTCCAATCACAATGTTTGGCTATGCTGTGAAGTTGCTGGGAACACAGTATATTTGATACATATTGATGTGGCATATAATGGATAGTTTAGACGATAATAATAATAATAATAATAATAATAATAATAATAACATTAATAATTTACTAAAGTCATCTTATTTATTTAAACTATGAGGAAATACAGATTTAAATACATAGGTGAAAATTGAATACTAGAAAGATTACAAAGAGTCTATAAAAAATCGTTGCAACATATACATCGGCAGTGGATAAATGGATTGCAAGAACCATTACATCATGAATGATGATAATAGTGGAATGAAGGATACAAAGGTAAAAGCAATAATAAAGATCGAGGAGACAATGGAACAAGCACTATACTTATCCTTGTATTTGAAGGAACTGATTTAGTTTACAGTATTAATTGGAATTTTAGTCCTTACTTTACTTAAATGAACGTGTTGGTACAAGGAAAGAAAATTATATTTATTGTTATAATTACTAACATGTCATACTCAGCTATTAACGATTTTTCCCTTCCAGGCTAATACACTTTGAATAATAAACACATATTCAGCAACATTGTTACAACATTATGAAATGATATCGTTATCGCTTTTCAGCCATCTACGGTGTCCCTGAAACCACCACCACACTCACATATCCTCTAGTCTGCTTAGTGCCCTTCAGTGAACTCTTCAACAGAATCTGTTACTGTCATATCAAGACGCTGTTATTTTAGCAGTAGCTGAAAATAGCAGAAATGCTTACACAGTGTTTCTGTATAGTTGTTTTAACAATTTGGTAATTTATTTTTAAGTATTGACTCAATGTAGGATATATTTTCTAAAAAGTTGGTCTAAATTGCTGCCAGGTGACTATTTATGTTCTCTGACGTTGCACATTTCGTAAAAGAATAATTCCTTTTTTATTACTAAATCGCGTTCTTTTTGCAACATCATTATTGTATTGTCTTCAACGTGTGGTCGGTTACATTTGATCATTATTTTTCTTGATCATATGTTTGAATTTACAATATCAGCAGCAGTTATATTTGCATTTGTAATATGCGATTTATTTGATTCATACCATACTTCACTTATCTTAAACGTGTATTTGAAACTATCATTGCAAGGCGTGTGAAAGGAGTAATACCTGAAGTAGAAAAAGAATAGGCCTGGATGAGGGTCTTGAGGTTAAGAGGTTCTTCAAACAAGCAACTAACATCACTTACCGCCAGTTTACGCTATTTAAATAAATCATAATAAACTTGAAAATATATTAGGTATTTTCGAATTTAAGCAACATATAGACGCCTTTATATATTGTAACACTGACGTTACGACTACGTTTCGCCAGGACAACTTTGCATATTGAGACGGAAAAACAGAAACTTACAAACACGAATTGTATATTAGCACATAAATGGAACATACAAAACACCACCTGGTAGACACCAAACGACTACGGAGTTTGATGAAATGGATTCAGATCAAATAAGGAGAGCATATGAAGGGTTTATGAAACCTAGATGAACTTAAACATAAAAGTCGTCAGATGCAGTTAGTTCTTTGAGGATTATCTTCGATGGATACATTTCTTCCAATTCGTGACTAAACATAATTTCTGAAATAGCTAAAAGAATACTGCGCAGCAACAAATAGAATAAGACGCTTCCGTCGGTTTCTGTCTTTTAGGTTTAGATTGATGATTTTGTCATTAAGTTCGAGCTTGATGATCTTTAAGGACACAGATTTTGATATGGAAGTTGAATTTAAGATCTTAGTTATATTAGAAAACAGTACCTCTTTAAACTATTTGTTAATTGAAGACAATTTGAATAGAACCAAAACATGACTTGAAGATAACATAACTGCAAGCGAAACATCAGTTGAAGGTAATCTGAACAGAAAATTGAAATCATTTTAAAATAACTGTACGAATATTTTAATTCGCTTACAAAATAAATAGAAAGAGGCAAACAATTTCGTAAAAGAGGAAAGGAAGAAAACAGAGGTTTGTATATGGTGAGAGAAGGTAACTCCACAAAGGAAGACATATCTTCGTAGGGATGAACATGGAAACAACTTGGAAAATCTTCACACTAGCTTATACAAATCAAATAAGAAAAATTCAAAAACATTTCGGCTTGTGGTGTACAGAGTTACATAAGCATGTTTTACATGGAGATGACAGCACTTATTTTTTGATAGCTGGTGTATTTGCTGCTATAATAGTAGGTATTATACATTTGAAAAATCGTCCCAGAGTGAATCAAAAAAGTGATGCATGCCTGCTAAGGAAAGTCCGATAACCATCAAACTTAATTTCCAGAAATAATGTAGACTAATAGAGCAGGCTTTAAGATACTGAAGTGAAGGCAATTTATACTATTTAACATGTAGTATTGAATTCAACTATTACGGTAAATTTCCGTCCTGGGTTTGAAAAGGATGTTTCATTTTAAAATACATTTCACAATTAGTCTCGGTCTGGATGAAATAATATAATTGCTTATTCTGATTCCTTTGAGTCATTTTACACTTCACTATCAAATAACGTATGGGATATTACCATGGGAAATAATTACGTAAGCTCTGAAAAAAATTAAGTTGAATAAATTGTTAATCAGGCAATAAGCGACAGCCCAGTAAGTCGCATTATTTTTGTATATCATAGTTAGTGATTACACCAAATAGCTGGACCTCAAGACTGCAAAGACTTCACGCTATATAAACCGTAGAGATACAGTAAACATATGACATATCACATTTAAAGTTGATGACTCTAACGTAATAGCTTCAAATGTTATGCCATTTTCATGTCTCTTTAGAATATCTCAGGCAAATTAATTTGTATTAATGAAAGACACAAACACATTAAAGATGTTCGTGAGATCTTTAGTGAAAAGAGATTCCAAACCCTGAAAGCTAGTCAGTGTCTAGCTGACTTAAACTTAACAACATTCGTGTTAAACATCTTGCGACCCTTATACAAAGGATGCAGCTAATACAGGTTTTACCTTGCAAACGTGTTGAAATTTAAATAAATAAGACCGTCGAGCATCTAAAGATATAAAGAGAAGAAGGTACTAATAACTTGAAAGATATGGATCAGGTTGTCGCTTAAAAGTCTTATAAATTCTCAGAACGTTTAAAGAAAAAATGAAGATTATATCAAAAACAATATTTCAGATGCCAAATATGTATTGTTTAAGTTTCATTACTTCATCATCAACTCTACCACCTTTACAAAATGTTATAGAGAATAAAACATAAAACCCGTCGATCAAAGGCCGAAATATCTGCCTTGAAAGGTGATATGGACGAAAGGAATGAGTTCAGTTCATTTTAATACGTTACAATCAGAACTTAAATATTTACAGAAAGACTTTAATAATGAGAATATATATCAAGACACATTATTTAAAAGTGGTGAGGACTTTAAATATTGTGCAGAAACAAGTTGATAGAGTGACAACTGTTAATGATCATTCACAATTAAACAAAAATAAGGACTTTGAAGACGTCACTATAAAAAAGCAGACTTAAAGAATAAGATTAATGTTCATGAAAGTAGTGTTAAATTTTAGAGACAACTTACGATTTTCTAGTTCAGTTTTTAGAACACAAATAAAAGATTTGGATTTGAAAGTAGAAATACAAACAACAATTTAACATATCAAAATATAATTTATTCAATTTAACGACGAAACATAAAAAAGGCATGTGGTAAAAAATTACCAAAATAATGTCGAAAACTGAAACAAATTAATGCTAGTGAAATTTACACAAGACCATATAAAACAACCTTCGACTTCTCCATTTCAGATTTAAGCGATACAATAATTTATTAAAAGAACAGAGCTCAGTAACTCTCAAATAGAAACACTGCTGGAAAAGAGTAGTCTTTACATTATATTAGTGAGTTATATGGAGGTAATGAAGAATTAAATTAAAAGATAAAACGATTACTAAGGGATATCTGAGACATAGAAAAGACACGTTAACTGAAACAGCCAAAACGAAAACAATGTATTAAATATGAAATAAACAAAAAGATGTTTGGATTAAGGAAAATAATGATATACCTCGGTCGGAAATAGATAAATCTTTGTCTAAATTATTCATGATCGTGGGAATGAAGACCTTCAATAACATTAATGCGAGGTTGCATCATTATAATACAAGGTTCAGTAATGATTTTACAAGGATAAATACACTTATTACTACTTGAGTGTGGATATACACCAAAATATTCTTGCTTGTTTAAAACAGAAACATCACAAAAAGTTATTGTGCTGATTGCATAGGCAGTGAATTTAACATAATATATGTTGTTTTGTTTTTTGCATTCTCTGTTTTAGCAACATCACAAAGAGTAGAATAAGTACATGTCTCCCAGCCACAACCAACTCTATCCTTGCTCAGGTTGTGATCTGATGCAGATAAAACCTTTAATTCGGACTAAAATGCATTTGAAGCGTCTTAAAGATAACATTACTAGTGGATATATAACTTAAGGACTAATGATATTAGAACGCTAGAAATAATTGCAGATTTTTGTATCAAATTCACGTGTTAAACCTCTGGATATCTAAGACAAGACAGCTCCAAGGGAGGACAGGGTCATCCTTGGAACGGTAGAGTGCAGTGTACTTCATGAACACTGGAAAATAATTTTAATAGTTTTATTTACATGAATATGTAATGAAGATATACTAGTATAGACAGACTATCAGGCTATGGTAACTACAGAAGCTTTGATTCCTGTGATTGTTTTATTTATTCCTGGTTTATGTTAGGCATACTACAATGAACTAACCTTTGTCTCGTGTTTCTGAGTAACATACAGTAGTAGCAGGGTTGTAGTGTTAAATAAGTTCAAGGTTCGTCAGTAATTTCTAACTATACAATTCAGCACGTATAATGGAAGAAATATATCAAGGAAGGCTCAACTATCATATATGAAAATGTATTTATGTATATTACAGACGACAGTCCAACAACATTATCCGATCTACCTCAAATGAATAGAACAATCATTGGGACGATTGTCATAGTCTCGTTGGTCCTATTAATTGTGATCGTCATTCTATATATACTGTGGAGACGTAAGTTCATATATATATATATATATATATATATATATATATATATATATATATATATATATATATATATATATATATATATATATACTAATTCAAACTTGTGCATCATATGTCACGTGTAAATGCGTTGAGTGAAAAGGCAAGATACTTGTCTGAGCATACTGCATGTCGTTAATTTATTTTCGTTTCCGCTGAAATAGGTGACGAATTCAGATAGTTGAAAAATTGGTTTACTTGACGTGCGTATGAATAATGACTCGACAAACAACATGGTGGAAAATGGTGCACAAGAAAGATACACATTTTAACATGTAAGCTCAGTGTTACGAGTCTATGTTCTTAAAATGAGTAACAGAAGAGAGTTTTAGATAGCAAGCTTTATACAATTTAACAAATATATTTATCTTTCGAGAATACAAAAGAGAAAATGAGAAAAAACAATTTACGGTATTACGAATTAAATCCTCAAAATAATTCAAGAATTACATCCATAAGTCCCAGTAATTTAAAATCCTGTATAGAATTTAATAAAAGTCCATAGAATATCCCAAATTAAAGTCGATGACGTGTCTGTGGTAGCTATTAAAGTGTTGATGTGTCAAAAGTCTTTTGTTGAATCGCATACATATAATTTCAGGTTTTGAATTCAGTATAAATTCCAGTAAATGTCTCTATACAGGAATTGTATCAGAGTACTTTTTTATTTCGAGAGAAGTTAATTACTTGAATTCAATCATTTTGAACAAAAATGATCCAGCCCAAAACTCCTGCTCACAACATATAATACAACTTAAAAGTGATAGATATTAAAGCACGATTGACAATGTCCACATCGATACAAAATTATATAGTTGTCTACTTGACCTAGGGTCACAATTAGCATTTTCAAACAAAAAAACCCCACTACCTAATGAAAAATATCCTTCTAGAATGATCTTGATATTTACAAAATAAAAACCATAACCTGTGCAATTCACATTAAAAAATCCAAAACTCTGACCAAAATAAACATATTTACTTCTCCAATTGATGAAGGTATTGATATGAAGCCCTTGTACATAGATACTAATTTAGCTATGTATTAGTTGTTTATGTAAAATGAAATAAAAAAAACCAGTCAGGTCAAGAAGAAATGAACTCAGTTTTGGACAGGTCAAGTCCAACATACTAGTTCACATTACAGTAACATGGAATGAAATTTTGAAAAACAAACAAATAAATTAAATATACATTACATCAGAAAAACCAAAATGTCTTTTAAAGAAGACTGAGTCGATATTCTGAATAATGTGCAGTTATAATTTTGTACAAGCATGACTGATGTTTTTCATGCGTTTAAGCATGTTACTGTGCATTAAGTATGTAGTTGTTGGGTGGCAGTGGTTAAAGTATGATATTCCACGCTCGTTTAAAGCAAAGTCTAAAAATATGTTAAAAGATAATATAATAGCATATACTGCAATAATAACCAAATTCAGCTGGTAGCATATATCATATATTAACATATAAGTTATGGAACTGAAAGACACTATTCCGAACGATAATAAAATTGAAAAAATGTTCAAGCAAGAGAATTAACAGCTGCATTCAAAATATGAATACAAATGGCATCTTTCTTTTATTTAGAAAATGCTTATATAATTCTTAATATTTATAGATTAAGGATGAAATTAGCTATAAGATATACAAAGTCTCTCGATTCACACACAATCAAGCGCATATGCATATATATATATATATATATATATATATATATATATATATATATATATATATATATATATATATAAATATGGAATAGCAGTGTTAGGGACCAGCTTCGCACTGCTAAAAGAGACCGCCGTAAAGTTGAGAGGCTCCGGCTTTCCACCAGACTCACTATTCATAAGCAAATATATCAGGTCGCTAAGAAGAATGTCACAAATATAGTCCATACAGCGAAATCAGCCCACTACACTACTAAGATGACGGAAACTTTCAGCTGGAATGAGCTCTTCGAGATTGCTAACAAGCTAATGTGAAGGAACAAATCAACACCACTTCCAACTATCTTCTCTCCAGTCGACCTTCCGGACATGTTTGCAAATTTCTTCCGTGACCATGCACAAACCATTAGAGACAGGTTTGACACCGACATTTAAATTGACTCGTCGTCACCCTACAGTTGGGATAAAGAATTTGAGTGGCAACCATTAGAGCATTTGAACCTGTCTCTATGGATTTTGTACGTACAATCGTGATGAAGAGTGCACCAAAATCATGTGAACTTGATCCAATTCCAACATCACTGCGGCTTGAGTGCTTAGATCCAGTATTATTTTCAATAACTGATGTTATTGATACCTCTCTCTCATCTGGGGAATTCCCATAATTTTTCAAAACTGAAATTGTAAAGCTTCTGCTGAAGAAACCAACACTAGACCATAACGATTTAAAGAACTACCGCCCAGTTTCTAATCTCCCATTCATATAAAAAATCTTTGAAATGGTTGTTCTATCCCAGCTTGTATCTAATCTAAATTCAAAATGTCTTTTTAGCAATGTACAATCTGCACAGTACTGAAACTACTCTTCTAAAAGTAGTTAATGACATTCTCTCTGCATTGGATAGCGGAAAGATCACAGTCCTCACCCTCCTTGATTTGTCTGCAGCAGTTGACACAATAGACCATGATATATCACTTCACCGTCTCCAGCATGTATTTGGCATTCATGATACAGCATTACTCTGGTTCAAGTCCTACTTGGTCAACAGGACACAAATTGTATCTGCAAATGGAATACACTCCAGCCCAGTTGATCTATGCTGCGGTGTTCCACAGGTGTCTGTTCGTGGACATGTTCTCTTCATTCGGTACACTCAGTCGCTCTGAAGTGTCATAGATCTTCATGCAGTGTCTCACCAATTGTACGCTGATGACACCCAAATATAAAAATCTAGCCACCCAACTGAAGTTGATGCTACCATCCAAGGTGTAGAGAGGTGCATTTCTGATGTGAAATCATGAATGACATGTAACAAGCTGCAGATGAATGATGATAAAACTGAGGCCATTCTGATCACAACACAAAGACTTTCTCATTCATATCCTTTACCTCACACAATACATATCAGGAACGCCAACATTAAATTCACACAATCAGTACGAAACCTAGGTGTTACTCTGGACAGTTCTCTCACATTGCACCAACATGTCATGCAAGGCTGCATATCCTGAGCTGAGACGCATCAGCTAAGTTCGTAAATGTCTTTCAGTTGATGCCACTAAAACACTTGTGTGTTCGTTAGTACTTTCAAGACTGGGCTATTGTAACTCAATTCTGTCTGGTTCATCTCAATATCTACTCCAAAAAGTTCGAAAAGTTCAAAACACAGCTGCTCGGATCATACTTAGAGTACCACGCACACTTCCCCACAGCTCTGTACCCTACACTGGCTATCCATTCGATCCAGAATCCAACACAAAATTTGTTCTTTGTGCTACGTTTCATTGTCGGATACTAGTCATACAAACCTATCCGATCTCACCCATGTGTAGACACCAGCAGGAAACTTACGCTCCTGTTCTGACAATCGTATACTCATTATTCTCACTACGAAAACAAAATCATATGGACAGTGTTCTTTTTCACACCAGGGCCCATCAACATGGAATGAATAGCCCACTGAACTTAAACACAAACACACAGTCATCACATTCAAGAGGGTTCTCAAAACTCACTTATTTCGACTGCAAGAACAAACTTAAAGACCTAATAATGTTTCCTACCTGACATATTTTCAGCATGATTTTTATTTTTTTAAATGTTTTTTTTTCTAATTTCATGGTGTTTGTTTTTGTAATAATGTTATTATATTTTTTTATCTTATATGTGTTGTTTAATGTTGTAAAGCGCTTAGAGCTTTTAAGGATTAAGCGCTATACAATGTCCTCATTATTATTATTATTAATATTATTGTTATTATTATTATTATAATAAAAATTATGACAATGTTCGATGTTAACCTGTATATGACAAAATATGGTAGTGATGTTGATATCTTTGGTGCCCTTGTACTAACACATTTTACATTATATGTCTATCTATTTCTCTCTCTCTCTCTCGTTATATATATATATATATATATATATATATATATATATATATATATATATATATATATATATGTGTGTGTGTGTGATGTGATTTTGATTTTTAACGTAGCTTTAACAATTTTTCAGTCATATCGCTACGATGTCTGCAATGTGGCAGTTTATAGTGATGTCTAGCACTGGGTCATCATGCCGCAGGCATGTATCATGATGTCCCAACAGTTACATTATCCTGACACCAGGCCGACCAGTCCTACCACTAACCTCTTAATGCTGAACGCCAAGCGAGGCAGCTGTTAGTACCATTTTTTAAGTCTCTGATTCGGCCGGGGATCGAACCCACGACCTCCCGCATCCGAGGCGGACGCTCTAACCACTAGGCCACCGGAGCGATATATGTATATATATATATATATATATATATATATATATATATATATATATATATATATATATATATATATATATATATATATATATATACTCCAATATATATATATATATATATATATATATATATATATATATATGCATTCCTTTTATCCCTCCCTTATGTGTAAACTTACATGACCTGTACTCTTCTCTGTTCTAGTTAGCATTGCAATAACTGATTCATGGTGAAATTTACACATGTTCTGAGTAATTTTCATTTACGTCGAGAAATGTTTTCAATGATCATTTTTCTCGATATGTGCCTCTCTTGAGGGAATGACAATGATGAGGTTTTAGATGTTCGTCATTTATGTTGATACAGAGTTCGGATTAGTGGCTAAAATACCTGAAAGAGATCGCCAAGAAATACCAACGAGAAATCTGCGATTGTTGCAAGGACATGTAACTGGTAGGTATAGTAAGAAACAACAATAAACAGTTAGTAATAAATGATGAAAATTGTGAAACAGAGAATATTAAATTTCCCTAAGAAGATAGAACACTATAGAGAGAACCGGATGGGAAAAAAAATTGAAACGTGGGGACGGCTAAAAGAATTAAACGCAAAATTTATAATCTTATGTGTGTTTGATTTTCTTTGCTATATTGTGTCATTTTCCATTCGGACTTATTAATGTGCTGAGTCAAGTATTGTTAGACATTTTATAGTTTGGTTATCCTTTATGCTTTTGTGGTGTTTCATCAATACGCTTTACATATCAGCTAAATTTTGTAAAAGTAGGTTTGATAATATTTCGTTAATAAAAAGTTTGTTTATGGGAGACAACTGTATAATATAATTATAGGAAATACAATTCCAGTTGAAACTATATTTTACAATATTTAGAATATGAAGGTTCTTTTAGTGCTGACGATCATTCCATTTTCTTTTTACGCTCATTCCTTCAATGATCTTTACTATGGGAAGCTTTTATTAGTATCGAAAACAAATAAAATTTCAAGTTTACAAAACGATTGATTACATCGTCCCTAATACGATATCTGAAAGGACGTCTTGTAGGGTAACTTATTTTCCTACAAGTAAAACACTTTCATCTTTAAGATTAAAATTCTTTTCCTTAAAGCAACCCAGTGAGTTAACTATTACAGTATTGTTTTCATCATCAGAATAATTAATATGATTTGAAGTTATGATGGTCCTTTTTAATATCGGGAATATACTATTAATGACACAAAAGTCAGTAAAGTATGCAAGTTATCTGTACGATCATTCTGTATTTTTAGTTATCAATTACAAAAATAAGAAACATTTTGAAATAATAACTTATATGGCAAAATCCGATAAGATGTTACACATCTTAACTGTCTGTACAATAAGCATGTATACTTGTGTCATTTTTACAGTTTGTGTTCATCGTATCCAACTCATTGTGTTAACAATTTACCATCTATCTCCTTTTAAGTTCAATTCAATGATGGATAAAGTTGCATATGTCTTTGGTAATATTTATTACTTGTAATTTATAAAGTAATTTTTAAATTTCATTGTATCGATATGCAATATATTGAAGGTCACTATGATCTATTTATGTCAATAACTTTACAATCTTAAGCATGTGTATGTTCGCATATTTTAACAGCAAGAAGAATGTATTATTGGATATTATCAGAGATGTGACATTGTTTTGTATTTTTCTAATACAGATCGTGATCAAACACTTGAAGTGCCTGACGAAGACATAGAAGTGTAAAAAAATAATGTACCTGATTAGCCATAGTTTGAATGTCAATTGGTTGTAACAACAACATGTTATTGGTCAGTATAGTGAGACGGTAATGAAATGAAGTATAATTCATTTGGTTGATATCAAACCTCTTAATGCGAAAGTTGAAATATCTCAATTTGGTGAAGGCAAAGAAGTAATAAGAACACCTGTAAAGATCTAATATTGTTACCTGACTTCTACAAGAAGTAATTTCTTACATGAATGGATTGGCAACATGCTGTGTGGAAGCTGGCAATTTTCTTCAGAAAGAGAACCGGTACAGTTCATTCCTTCCATTTATCCCATTATAGCCGGCAGCAAACAGTTCATCCATACATCACAGTCTCAATAACTACATCAGTTGAGATGGACGAAGTTAAAATAACAATAATAACAGTGATATTAACAAACGATGCTCTTAAACATCAAGTGAATTAAGCTACTGCAATACGGATTATTAACAACAATTACAAAGAATATTAATAGATAAGATGAATGCAGTGTATACATCTGTACAAAACATAACAATCACAAAAAGGGTTTTTGAAATTAGGATAAAGATTGAAAACGTTATGATACAAATCAACAACAAAAATGACAATAATAAAGCTGTATTTAAATAATACAATTCGGCTGTTTTGAACCCAAACGATCCATTCTCATTAGATGATTGACTGCACGCGGAAATCACTTTAAAAAAGTATTAAAAAAGTAAATGAAAATGCGATAATGTCTTTGTGGGATGACAACATAATTTAATATTCAAAGACGAAGGTTTATTACTAACTGTTGCACGTTTACTTGAGGCATCATTAATTTATCCGATCATAGGAAATGAAGTAAAGGGTGTTGCTTATTTTTGTCACACAGGCCTTGGCCAAATGTTCCTGAAATAATATGTTTCTAGTCCACTTCCTAGCAATAATATATGATATCTAGTCCACTTACTAGCAATCCATTTGCGATATATTCAACTTGAGCTGAAAAAGCCGGAGATAATAGCTGTTGAATTGAAGAACGAAGGCGCTCCCAGCATTAGTAGGCATCTTAGGCACAATGTTGCATTCATTTGCCATGTTATGGGGAGATATGAATACTTGTTCAATCAAGACAAGATAAATCCTATGAGAGCTCGAAGCCTGGGTGGGACACAACTTGTCTCGAACGAAATAATTGTTATATCTCTCCTGAGCGAGGGCAAATCATTGTTTATTATTCAGAATCATGCAATATAGCGGAAAGGTAAATAGCTTGGCAGAAGCATGTTGTCATATTCGGCGGGTGATAGTATGTGCTCGTAACTTTGGCTCTGCTACATTAATGAGGTTAAATAACATGCACTTAAGAGGAATATTAACGGTATCATTTGTAATCATAAAGTGCACAGTCCATTAAATAAAACATATGACAATGGCAAAACAATAGTGTCTGTATAGATCATTTTTATTAATTTCATGGCAAATATTAATTGTATCTATAATAATAGCATATTGATATTTACGTGATTATGACTTGTATTGATATGTATAACGTAAAGTCACTGACGATGTCATAGCTGATGGTCCGTCAATATTTTACGCATTAGTTTCTTTATAAATGTTATAATATTAGTCTCACTTTTGTCACATAATGTCGTGTCATAAGACATCTTGCTGTCAAATTTTAATTGCTATAGTATCATATACATTTCTGACTAATATGTTAAAGAAAACAGTACCGTTTAAATCATTTTGTTTCGTTATGATGAGAGGTATTGTAATTGGCATTGCTTGTAGTATTTTATATGATTGTGTTATGCATATCTGTATTTTGTAATTGACCTCTGTCCAAAGTCTAAGAGTCTACCTGACTAGTGATATTAATGTTCTATACATCATAATATATAACTAATAATTCTCCATGATTATGCATTAAATAATCAGATAATGGAGGTAAACATATCTACTTGTATATGAGTTTAGGACATTAGACTTTCATTTGGAAATTCGTGATATTGATGACAATCTAATGTTTTGAAATGGACATTGAACTACATCATGGCTCTATTACTGTGCTTCAGCTTATAATATTCATTTTGTTTCCTCATCATTATTCATTCATATCTTAACATCCGAAAGAAAATACTTTTCATTGTTGTGTTCAGTGTTCAGGATTTAAAACGTGCCAATCGCTAATAGTTTTTTAGTTTTCGTATTAAATCATTAATCATCCTGGATTGATTCACGGACATTTTAGATTATATTAGAGAGATACATCGAGACTGTAAACACATCGCCACATTCCATGTTACTGGCTCATCACCACATTCAAAATTCTGAAATTCGTCTGGAAATCTATACACTTGTTGGGATAGAACCTTTAGGAATATTTGAGATTGAATTCACAATACTGCAAGTTCGTTTTAAAAGTTTACTTTGCATTCAATTATTTGTTGAAGTCTAAACAAGTATTATTTTTGCTCGTTTCGGTTACTTAGATTAAGACCATATCGTCGTAGCAATATACACTCATTGAATATGAGAAATCATGAGAAATAAACGAACACGATGCCGAAACAAAAGAGCTTTCCCTATTTGATACATTTACAAAATATATAGCTAAGCAAAGAATCTACGGCATATAATATAATTACAAGTGACATGAAACGTTTGAGAGTATTGGATATGTACCGAAATGTTTTGTTGAACAAATCTGTGTACGAGCACGTGTACTATAATTTGTAATTTGGGAAGAATACAGCTTCAAGAAAACTCTGAGTTGCCACCTTACCAATTAAGCCCGCCTTGGAAGGATGCGCCTATTTATTTAACAGGACATGTACTATTAGCAATTACCTTCTTAATTGATAGACAATATTGCACAATTGATTACTGTCAAATCGAATAATATCCGTTCGATTGTCTACATTGCATAACTTACAAACTAGAGTATATAAAATAAATAAAACAGAAGAAAGATCAAAGCAACCAGGACTAAACATTTCATAAACGCTATCCAGATCGTTATTTATTTTGTGCAAAGCAAACCTGCACCGATGTTGGGAATATCATAGCGACTGCGCGGACAAATTATTTACCTGGATTGATCAGTAACACCTGTAGGGGTCTGCGTGTGTAAATACGTTTAAACTAAACTTTAACGCTGGCACAATCTTGACAGTTGTGCACGCGCATTTGTTTTCTTTCCGTACACAATCATATGAAATAAACTAAAGATCAACATGATTAACCACGTCCGGTGTTTTGACATCAGCCCAATAAGAAGAATCTTTCTTGGTGCAAGTAGGTGAATTTGCCATCGCTTTTGTTTGCCAACCATGATCGAGTAACAAAGGGTGCCCTTTTGGACATGAATAAATAATATTTGATATTGAACAAGCAAGTTCATTTTGGTAACATTCAGTATCAACGCGAATTGGTGGTATTTCACCAGGCTTTGATTAGTAGTTAGAATCATGTCGGATATCAAGCCGTGTACTATGTCCACAGTAATTGTAACCAGGAATGTGTTCTTCACTAAGACAAATTATCCATGATGCTGCTGGTAGCTTCGTTAATGCAGCAGTGACATACCCACCGACGACTTATTTAGACCTGGAAGGTCTGATAAATGAAGGTTAACTTCTTTGTTCTACATTGAACAAAGATGTCCGAGATTGTGGCTCTAAGATTACGTGCTTGACCTCCAGTTTGATATGCGGTGCGAGTTTTCATGCAGTATTGCACATAATATAAAGAAAGTTTTGTATTATAGAACAATTGTATTATTCAACAATGAATATGACATATCGAAAAAGGAAGAACGAAGATATATTGAAAAAATTTCAACAAATTCGCTCATGTAGAAACCAGACCACTCAGGTACGGCGACATGTTTCCAAATTCAGTTCCAGCATTAATCATTGGTCCGGCAGGACCAGGTAAAACTAATTTTGAATCTGATTATGAAACGTGATATCGTCTGTATGCCATTGGGACGTCGGCTGAACCGTGTAATTGATGACTGCGTCAGAGAGGCATGTATAAGCTTCCACAAATAACATCACCTGTGCATGAATCAATAATAAAAACCCCACACAGGTTTAGCAAACGGGGTCGACAGTGGATCTTTAAAATTTCTATAAATATAGGTTTTAATGTAACTCTCACCCCCAGACTAAACAGTACGTGTTGATAAAACCATATGGCCCCATGGCCACCACATGCTCAGTGTGGGAATTAAGGGATATTATCGGGTACAAGTTAGCCTTTATGGAGGCGTGCAATGATGTTTTATAAGGATATTTACGTATTATGTCCTTTTTCAAAAACGGTAGAAGCAAATTTGTATATTTCAACGGAATCTTCTGTAGTCATTGCGCATACATCAAGAATTTTCCTCATGTAAGGTGAATTCACCTGTATAGTACTAGTTCCTTATTCAGAACTGCACGTCAACAAACCAGGTAAAGATAAAACAATACCTTAATTCAATTAAACAATTCAATAAACAGTGATACATATCTTAATTAAGTAAATCTTTGCTTTCGGATGTGGTATTATGTATTGTGCAACTACTTAGTTGTTATTTACATACTTGCAAAATGCTCTTGTTGATCTTACAGATTAATGAATATTAAAAACATCTTAACAGATTTATTTTGTACGTGTAACATCATTTTGGAAGCTTGGCAATGTTTAAAACAAATTATAAGTATCGACTTAACCATGGCTTAACGAATGTAGACATTCACTCCTAGTGGCTGATATCCAAGATTGTTGTAGTAAAATTCTGACCACATGCATTGTCATTTTTCTCACATTTGGGTCTTCTCTAGAGTTGTAAAGAAAGACAGAGAGATATACGCTACATTTTTTCCGGTGGTACGTATCACGGTACTTTTTCACACTGTACCGGTGCTTCAGTAAGTAATATACGGAACTTACCGAGTAATGTTCATTGAGATCAAACTATGTTTTCTAATGATATATTAAATATTAAAACACACACACACACATTAATTAATTTTAAATATTACATACACAATTTTATTTATGATCCTTGTGATCCTTTAATAACATATTTGACCAGTCTCATGCGGCTGCCAAATGAGATGCTGCAAAATATATTGAAACAAATACAAAGATTTTGGATTGTTAATGTCATATTTTGTTATTTACTAGCGTATGCTCAGGTGCTAAGTTCTAAATATTTTGCATTTCTTACAAATTTAAGGATAGCATATTCATTTTGAATTCTACCTACTTTGTTATGTTCCCTATATATTTGATTGTGTCAATCAGTCAGTCTTTCATGAACAACGTGCATGACCATTAGGACAAGTACGTGTGTTAAAATAGCGTATTTTATTTTTACTTACTTTCTCTGATAACCATCTTGCCCGGGCATTGGCATTCCACTGAAAAGTTCCTATTACATCAAATTTGTAACCGGTAAACTGCAGGCATCAGTGTGAACACGTTCCATTTTAACAGCAAGTAATCTAATTTCAGCTCCATGTCTTTAACACTGTGTTAGCTACATATCATCCAAATTTTGTTACAGATTTTAGATTACAATTATTACAACAATCAAAATAGACACGGCAAATTCATCAATAGTACTATGGTTTTCTATTAAGTTTAAACTGATATATTTTCATTTCTTCTAAGAATTGTTTTTCAATAATATAATGGATATAATATGCAGTTATTTTGCCATAATTCCGAGAAATATAATTTTGCAGCTATTGACACAAGGTAGTTTTCATAAATAGTCGAATAACACTAATCCGGAAAAAATGTTTGGTCCCTAATACTATTGCGGTATACTGTGCAGTACAAACGTTTTCGAAGTACCCAGCATTATATATATATATATATATATATATATATATATATATATATATATATATATATATATATATATATATATATATATATATATATATATATATATATCCCCTACCATATAATAACAGTGGGTGATCTGCTTTTTGTTAGGAAACAAGCGGATTACGAAAATGGAGATAGAATTAGGTCTTTCAAACATGAAATAATCTTCTATAGGTTATAAAGTTGCATACTTTCGATTAATTAATTGGATATGGAAGTCTTTAAACTGATTACTGCTATTAAAATGTATGACTGATCTAAGGGATATGAGGGTATTGTGTAATGAACAACGTTTTGTCTGACTGCTGTGTCTCCTAGTTACAAATAAGGAATAGTGTTTAAACTTGTCAGTGACATTATTCATTGCATTTGATTATAAACTGCAAATTTGTTTTTTATGTATGCATTTTTCTAAGGATGTTTTTGAGAAACGTGGACTGCTAATTTCGCTTCAGTAGGTGAACCTGTTGAATATTTTATAAGAACGTATATATTTTGAGTCTTTTTAAGGACACTGACTGTTAAAGAGCTAGTAATATTAATGAAGTTTTAATGTATACGTCTGTAACCATAATTTGTTCTTATTATTTGTTATGTAGGTCTCCTGAAATATGTACTATCAAACATTGAATGTTTCAATACATTTAGTACCTTGAAATCACATGAACCTGTGCCCTTTACGACTTTTCGCATTCCCTAATGACTGATGCCTTGAAATATGTCGCACCTTTATTACATTGACCCAAATCTCATACAAATATTTATAACTGTGCGTATAGACAGCTAACTTCAGAATGGGTGAATTATTCTAACCATTTTTTCATTGAATGTTAAATATTAAAAATGTAGAGAAACTTCTACATTTGAAAAATACACATGAAAAAAAAATATCCTGGATCTCGATCCTTTGAAACATTCCTGTGGATAGTTTTTGCAGTATGCATACATGGAATGTATATATTTTGCAACCACACTTATATGGTAGATATATTGTGCTCTCACTTACAATAACACTGTCATTGTTGTAAAACTATCAAAAAAAGACTTACTTATAGCGAAATCCCCTCGATGAAAATTAAACTTATCTGTACTTATTCAAGTCAATAGCAAAAGTAGGACGAATTGCGTTTCTTGAAAAAATCTTTTGGCAAGAATTTTTTTTCTGTAATCAGTGTTTTCAACAAAGTGTCGATTAAATGTGCATCATGGCATTATGGAAGTTGTAATAGCTCTTAAAATATTTTCATGATTTTGTACGTAGTCAAAAATAAGGCAGCTATAATCGTCCACACCAACGTGTTCAAGTGCTTGCTGTCAATTTGACTATAAATCCTTAATTAGAATTATAAAAAAAAATTAAATAGCCTGATTTGTCCTTGAACTTACTCTAATTACCTGGGAACTAAATGACTTTTATGTGCTGCAGTGCTTGAAGACTCCTATAAAGCATGAAATGTTCTTTTAAAATAAATGCTTCACCTTGAATAGTTGCTTTATTTAACAACAGTTGAATGTTCTTTCATGGACAAATGGGTCATAATTGGTTAACTATTTTCTTTCCAGAGAACTGAGAAATTTAATATGGTACTTCGAGTGGTGTTCGTCGTCTTATAAAACATAGCAATATAACGTTTTAAGGCAATCTGTATAGAAAACAGACGTGATTGCTAGGGAATTTGTACAATCACATGTCGTTTTATTCAGGAATCGGGCCCTTTTCAGAAATGCGTAAATCAGACCCAAACATGTGTCGATAACAATGTTTGAGTCTGATGTAAAATCTTCATTCAAATGTGCAATTTTGTCTGTCCAGAACATGCAAGCATACAATTAGGCACGGAACGGTATTTGGTAACAGCGATATGTAGCCACGAAATTCAAAATTGCCACACGATATATTGGTGTGTAACTCCACGTGAACTTACAAGTCGCCAACGAAATGAGATGATCTAATAAAACGTATGATGATATTGAGAAAAAACTCCCCATTAGTTTCTGATTGCAGAAGCGACGAAAAAATACCGGTAAACGTCAAATATCTACGCCGATGATTCTTACAAAACTATCTGAAACATTATATATTTGAAGGGATTGGTTAATTCAAATTTACATACCTTCCATCAGTATCAACAGAGGATGAAACGGTGTGGGTATTTATATCATCAGCATGTGAGTGGCTTTATATTTAATAGCTTCCAATCATTTGTACGTTTGGCACATCAATACTCATCCTTTCAGGGGAACATGCCATATATATGTCATCATCCCCACATCGTACCATTGTCTAATCATATACATACATTACATACATTCATACATACATATACTCTGTGAATGCATACAACGCATTTATAGTTTGATGATAATTGGTTGCCGTTTTAATGCATTCCATTCGAAAAGTAAAACTTGAAATACGCTCGCTTAAAACTATATTGCTTGCTTTCCATCCGGACTCACATCCAAGAGCAGCTCAATAGACAGTGGGCCATTCATATATCTATTTTGTCCCTATCTGCACTTATTTTCCTCACACGCATACACAAATTAGTGAGTAACTCTAGACATATTAATAGTTACTTATATTTGCCAAAAACAAGGCAACTGACAATAACAGTAATAGCGAAAAAGAATGAGAATATTTTATATGATACGTCCTGGTAAGAAGGTAAAGACATTAATGTTACTCTTGCTATATTAGTAACTTAGATATTTTTATCGGATCTATAAAAAAGCAATACTGATACAATATATTAATAATATAAAAAGGAACGTTTGCAATAGCGAAAATTGGTTTTGAATGATGTAATGAAGAAGAAATATATCCATTTTGTTAAATATAAATCGAAAAGAGATTATGAACTTTCTATTGCATCTCTATGCAAAAAGTGTTGTACACAGACAGACAACGTCGCTTATGTATATGGAACCTTAATTCACGCCATTTTAAGTGTTACTATGTATAAAATGTCATCATTATTATGCATTAATAAAGAAGTAGATAATGATACATATGCCGAAAACAAATTGATAGTGAAAATACCCATATAGTATATACATTCAGAAGAGCACTATTCAAGTCTAACTTATGGCTTCTTTTCTGTACACTTGAGCCTTCTCCTATATTAAGAATGAGGTTGCAGAAGCTGGCAGGAGAATAGTCCGTTTTCTATATCAGTGTTTATCAGGAATATCTAGAGATAATAGCTGCAGTAAAATTTAGTAGTTAATGACATTTTAATCAGTATGTATTTAGGGCAATCGCAATAGATCATTTCTTAATTTTAAAATCCTATTATGTTATTTAAAATATGGATTTCGCTCTTTCATAATGCCTCCTAAATAAAAAAATAAGATGCATATAATACTTATGTACCTACAGCAAAACTATGACTACTACTACTACTACTACTACTACTACTAATAATAATAACAATGACAATTATCAGGCTCCTTTTGTTTCGTCAAAGTATTTACTGATTTATGAACAAAGGTATAATAATTTATGCATCTTCTTAATTATTTGGTTTCAGACTGGTGGTTTTCCGCCTTGAGAGTGGCACTTTATCTTCCGAACATTCATGTATATATACTTAAGACATATATTCCAAAACTGATCATGAGATCTTAAATAAATGAAATATAATTGAAAATAAAATAAATGGAAAATAAAATGACTGCATATACTAGAGCCATTGGTGTCGGGCATAGAGAAAATCATAATCATAGTGTGCTTCCAGATTATATTACGTCTTAATGAAAACATGCAGTCCCATTTCACATTGCAGTAGCCAAACATTATATACATACTGTAATATTGGTATGTTATACAGAATAGCTCAGTAACTATTGACTTGCTCAAGAAGAAAGGGAAGGTGTTTTGTCATTAACACATTCCACAGCATACACGATAATTTAAAAGCAAACATGTTCCAACAGTTTACAACTGTACACACCGTCACCGTTTCATTGACTTATCCAAATAGTGAAGGCATACTTCAAGTATTTCATTGCTGTGGGAAATGCGTTAATGGAGAGAGTCTTAACATTTTCGACTGTAGTATTTTTCCGTCTGAACGTGGCTGCTTTTGGGGAGATTGTTACGTAATAATTTGCTAGAATGTGCATCTGAAACGTTTGATTGAGACATAATTTTCGCCAAGGAGAAGAGAGGTTAGGAAAGGTCACAGCAGTATCATATATCAACAACTGGAAGATATTAGCACTGGTACAGGAACATACAGTCCATACGATAGAGCAATCATCTTACCTAACCTAGAATATTCATTATGACGAAGAATCTAGGAAAGCCATAATGTCATCAGATTCATAAGAAGACACAGGCACAGATACAATGTCGTGTTATGGACATAGATTACAGATCATAAGTAAAACCAACTATGGAGTAAGCGTCCATTGTGTAATATTCATATCTAAAATAATACATTGTATGATGTTAAAGTCAAGACAAAGATAGTTATGCGTGTTTTTCTTTATAGACTACTTGTCAAGAGCGTATTATCAACGCTCATTGTCCGAATCCGTTAGTAACGCTGCTAATGAAGCTAACAAGAATATAACTCTTCAGGCAGAGGTCTGCATCACAAACAATATATTCGTCATGTATTTCTAGATATCTTATTGAACTGAATGCGATTCACTCATGTGATAGTTGTGTACTCAGATGTTGTATGACACCACTTAGTGTCAAACACAACATTCTTATTACTGACGGCGGTTCAATGTAAAGGGTTTTATACGATGGCTGTTTACAACGAATCATAAAAAACATATGACATACACTAAACATGTTTTGACAATGATATAATATTGATATAAAAGAAAATCTAGAACAATATATTGTATTTGATAGACAAAACGTTACGGTGAAACGTCATTTGTGCACACAATTCACGAGTGAGCCCTAATACAACAAGCTGAGATGTGGCATGACAATAAAGATTCCATCTGAGTAACATTCTAAAAATCGGTCTTCCACAATGTCATGCTAGTTGCTGATCTTAACTCCACTACGAAACGAATACTGGAAACGATAAATCATGTCGAATTGAGACTAACTCAGCCAAACTGTGGTAGTTAATTAATACAATCTCGAAGGGGCATTAGTCAGTGCAGTTAGAAATGTCTTGATCCAGACGTGCACAATTGAGATTTGGTCTCGGGAAGAAAGCAGCTTAATAAAGCCACAGTACAAAACCGGTCGAAGCAACTGCTCTGAAACCGCATAACATCGAAGACGTGGGAATTGATGTAGAAAAAACTACAATACAACACGGAGCCCCGAGTGGCCGAGTGGTCTAAAGCTCTCACCGTTACGGATCACTGCCATCTCACTTCTGTCTGCGTGGGTTCGAGTCATGGGTTCGGCCAATGTGGATATGTGAGAATATTTGCCAGTAGCTTTTCGTGGGTCGGTGGTTCTTTCTGGGGTTTTCCCGGGTTCTTTCTCCACCATTAATATTGGCCGCGATATACAGCCTATATTGTGCTGAACAACAGCGTTAAGCCCTGCAACAACAACAACAACAAGAACAATACAACACAGACAGGTCAAGAATAACATAAACATACCTGCATAAAAGTTGTAAATTTTTTAATATGATATGAAGAGAGAGAGAGGTACTGCACCAAGATTATATCCACGTGTTTGCCATGTCTTCCACAATGATTTCAATGGAAGAATTCCAGAGGGCGCAATATCATTCAGTGTGGTCAATTGCTAAGACAGCCTCCAACGAATTCGGTGTTAAGAGGATAGCCGAATGCTACATATATCTCGATAACGCGTATTATTATACCAAAGTAAAGGCGCTAATGCATGCTGTATTCAGTTATGTGGATTAGTATGCTAATAATAACACATGTACCGTTACCGAACCTAAGCAGAGGACATAATTATATATGGAAAATAAATATAGCGATACAGCATTGATTAGAGATGAAGATGGGGACCACAAGCAAGGATATATGGCTGCATGATAGATATTTTCGTAAATGATAGAATGTGCAACTGATACCGAATTGGAATAGCACCGTCTTAAATATCATGGTCAATGGAAATTACTTCAAAACCATTTTCGAAGAAGCAAACCTAGATTGGGAAATGCGATTACCCAGACTCTTGCCAGGACAACTAATACGTATCCATGATAAAGTAAATTCCGACATGAATACTGCCGCATTTGATACCAGATCAAGAGCATGTATTTCCGATTAAGTTACTTAAATATCATGCCATATCGTCCTCGACAGTGGAGCCCTTACTGCCGTTTCGATTAAAATTCTGCCGTATTCCGTCAGTTATGCTTCCATTATAAAAGACACAATGATAAACATAATTTGTATACCAGAATATCTGTATCCAAGTTACAAAATAATTAATTATTTATGTTCTTACTTGACTCTTTTGAAAGCAACATAACAATATGGGTATCAACGGTACATAACGCATTTTAGGACGGCCAAGCAGGAAATTAATGTTCGTGGGGATTCTATTTCACAGAAGACCACGTCAGTATCAAGGGATATAACCACCGTGTTTAATCAGCAAAGCTGCGTTTGGACATTCATTTCATTTAGACATTAGGCAATATATCGAACTTGATCCTATCTGCAGAAGTCGACAATAATACTGACATCAACATTATGATAGAATTGATTATTGACTACAAAAACCTCACACATGAAAAACGAAGTCATACTAACAGACAATACAGAACATCACCAGCAGCAACACTACAGGGTGTGAGAGAAGAATGAACAAGGAGGAAATAAATAAATGCAATGGACAAATGGTTCGTGCAAGATAACACTTTAATAACATGTTTTGATAAATGCTTTGCTAACATAATGGCACATAGTAATCACAAAACAATATTTCGGATGTCAAATCGATATATTAATCATTTGCAGCATGACACACGTTTTTGACGATGAAGTCTTTGGAAGGCACTGTTCAAATAATCAATATGTTGAATGAGACACTATTAAATGACAATGTCCATACAGCTAAGATCAATATTCATTAAAAAAAAAGAGAGATATAGGGAGAGACACCGATGTGTGTCAACCAAACCTTTATAATTATATGACTCATAAGCTGGTGCAGAAATGGAACAATGGAAATAATTAACATATTGTCTCTTTACAATGAACATGAACACAAATATTGTTTTGCAAGGTTGTGAATATAGTCTAGGAATGTTTAACAAAAATAACCAGTGGCTTTTTTCATCTTACGAATTATATGTAGTATTTAAAATAATTTCCTTTGGAAACCAAATAAAATACTTAAAGGTCATTGCAAAGGTGTCACACAACTTGGTTGTAAAATCTGACAGTACTTAGTTGGATAATCAATCTGACACTGCATAATAAGATGCAAGTCAATTTTATGAAAAGAAAGAACACTCTAAAGCTTAATAAAGTTTAAACTGTTTGGAAAGAAAAGGTTTATTGACAATTTTGACACCGAGTATCTTAGCATCAAAACATAATTCCACTATTAGTGTGCAGATTTGATGCGAACATTAAATTAAATATAAAGGTTATTGCTATTATGTGGAAATGTTTTAGTGACATTTTCAAATGTCACTCGTTAATTTTTTTAAAAATAAGTCATTCTTATCTGTAAATATATCAAGGCATGGTAAATTATTCACGTTTGGCCACTTCTCGCATTCAGGAATGTCGCGAATCGTCATGTGGATTATGATTGTCTGGCTCTATTTCGAATTCACAAAGATGGATACTATATTCAGTTAATATTGCAATTTAAAGAAAGCTTTTGAATAGGTTATATGTGTTATTACTTTAGATGCTTACATAAACACATGAAGCTGTCCGTTAAGTGGTCGAAAATCATGGGAGAAGAAAGTACATTCCTAGAAAATTGTTGAGAAAGAAAGTAATGATCGATGAAGAATGACGAAAATATAGAGCGAATAACGTCTATTCTAAATATATTTAGGCTCTTAGTTTCTTTTTATTTCATTGACCGTAAGCTAATGTTAACGCATTCATCCTTGGTAATGAAATAACCGGTGGCCAGAATTATGCATATGTCATGGAATTTCTTTAAATCTGTAAATGTTGTAACTGTAAATTGAAATTTAAAAACAATTCTTAATGACTCCCACGTAGCTAAACGATATATTTTGTCTCGAGGAACTGATGCTAACGGTTAATAGACTAATTGAATCTGGTATAAATATTCAATTATTGAGATGTAATTGTTTTAACAGTAAATTCACAATAAGCTCAATTATACCATATTTTAAACCTTTATCTTAGGTGTTAATCTGACTTCAAAAGATAGTACAATATGCTAAGTTATCGCTAAGCTTGGACAGAGAAGAATTTGATTTACGCAAGTGAATCTTTTAACATGTCTAATCATGTATGTCCGATGCGTTGTCGTAAGCTAAATGTACTGCTCTGCATACTTTAAATATTGGAGTTTCCTTCTAGGCTTTTTGTTGCTTTTTATGTAAACAAAAACTATTCATAACTTCTCAGCCCATATCTAGCAAAGATATAAAGGAAATTACTAAAGATGTTCATATGGATTATAAAAGCATGGAAAACAATCGAACAAGCTCAGATAGATATAGACTTCACGTATCTGTGGATGCTCATATTCATATTGCAAATCTGAGACTCAGAAACCTCTGATGGCAAATATGTATTCAAAGGATTTGAGTGAATTGGATGAATGTAATCATTGAGTTCTATCGAACGTGAGTTAATGGGATTAAAATATCCATCTATTTCCTGACTAACACATATGTGCTCAAACCTCATTGGGTCATCTGATTCCCTATTTGTTTGAACTATAATTGGTCCAATCAGAAGTGATTTTCTAATTAATTCAGCGTCCGTTTCAATGGCGGTGCTCATTTCACCTTTTGCATTGCTTACAATTGTCCAGTAATTTTCAGCCTGGTTTACTTCTTGTACATTACCGTTTCCGTCATCAGTACTGGACACTGTATTGATAGTTGAACCTCTGACAACACGAACACTATAATTTAAATATATATATATATATATATATATATATATATATATATATATATATATATATATATATATATATATATATATATATACATCAGATGCGAGCAACAGTTAAAACGAATTAAATTATTGCCATTGAATTTATATATATATATATATATATATATATATATATATATATATATATATATATATATATATATATATATATAATCATATGGCGCATATCATTTATTTTTAAAGTGCATTGGGTGTAACGAGAGATCGTCATGTCGCCATCTGTTTGTTTTATATTAATTGACATAATCCTAAATGTGATCTCAGATATTTCATTTTTGTTCAAGTAGTAATTCCAGTTGAGCCAGTGACTCATACGCAAAAGTGATGGCAATTCTGCAAGTGTCGGTATCAGGTTATTACACTCACACACATACACGCACAGACACACACACAGACACACACACACACACACACACACACTCACACACACACACACACACATATATATATATATAGATAGATAGATAGATAGATAGATATATGGATAAATATATGCGTGTGTGTGCTTGTGTGTGTGTGTCTTTTGATAATAACTATAATGTATAGTTTTATGTGCACGTTGTACATACATGTACTACATGGTATTAATACGTTGAAAATTATAATTACCAACTCCTTATTTTGCGCACAAGACAGAAGAGGAAAGCAGCAACTAAAATAGCTCCCATCCCGAAGATAATATACAATAAACGCCTTTCAGATGGAGCATCTGCGAAAATATATTTGCATCTGAAATGTATCAGTTACTTTTTTATATTTGCTATACAAATATATTGCCTAATGCACATAGAAATATCCGTATACTAAGGACAAATATCGTTGCAGTTTTTCGAGGGTATAAATCGATGCAATAATTAATCATTATATCTAGATGTACAAACAAACATTATCCTCAATGCATCATTTATTTCGTTATAAGAACAAAAATAAATCTATAAAAAACAGAAATAGAAAACATGTGAATGAACCCCAAATATTGGAATCCTAATTATATACGTTCTAAATAACAGTGGAGCAGCAAGATATGAAATATTCTAATTATTTTGTTGTTTAAATAACGTATAAATTAATTTGTGATCGGATATAACCTCACTGAGCAGAAGAGTAATCTCTGCTAAGATTTAAATGTTTAAAAACTCCAGCAGAAGGTAAGGTCCTATTCATTTTGTATCATTTGGGTGATTCGAGAATATAGGTCTGTTTTAAAACGTCATTTACAAAGGAAGAGAATAGGCTATATATATATATATATATATATATATATATATATATATATATATATATATATATATATATATATATATATATATATATATATATATATATATATATATATATATATATATATATATATATATATATATATATATATATATATATATATATATATATATATATATATATATATATATATATATATATATATATTGACATTTAGTTTTCGATTGCCCTTGGTGAATTACAGTTTGAAGTAATTTCTACGTCGTGACAGGTTAATTTGCCATTCTATAGAAAATAGATATGGTCAAATGGGATGGTATTGCATCTGCAAATTCTGCTTCAAAAACAGGATAGATGATAGTTCTAACCAGTATATGATGCATTTTAATGAGTAACTGTCCCTACCTAATTAATTACATTTCTCTTCAAATGGTTGCGAAATAATCTCCTTCACATATGACAGTGTCCAATTACGTAAGTTCATTTAAAACAATCAGAGCATGTAGCATATTTTCCTTGAACTAAATGTTGAACATTTATTTTTATACTATAGATTGCTACATGATGATACGCTCGTGCATATTGTTTTTATCTCAACACGATCTATTTCTGCCTTATTTAGATCATATATAGGGAGACTCTCGCTTAACTTAACAATTGTGCTCACGGGCAGCACAGCTAAAGGGAATACAAATATTCGTGTTCATATTCGAACTTGAAAAATTGTTTTTTCCAGAGCATGATTTGCTTCAGAGATGATAAGATTATTTAAATGCAAATCCATCTGCAGCTGAAGCATATGTACTTGCAATTAAATCCATATTATTGACATTCATTCTCAGGTTATGAACAAGACTTTCTACTTTTGTTTAGGAAAGGAAAAACGTTTCTTTTGGCACTTCATCAAACGTAACTAATCACTCAGAAGAATATCAAGCAAATAACACTATTAAAAACGATTCTAAGTTTCGTTTTGAATGGTGATATAAAAGTGCGATAATTCAAATAAGTAAACAATATTTGGGATTGTGAATTAATAGTTTTAAAAGTGAATCTTCCTTCTAGTCTTTGTTGAACATTGAAATATCTCCTTTTATCCCCCGAACTTTACTTTTAAACTCCTTCTAAATATCTGTCCAGGTATCCTTCGCAGAATATCCCGATATAATAAAACGATTCATATTTATAAATGTGTTTACAGGGGAAGATACTTTGTATGGGTGTCTAAACACAATTATACAAAATTCATTTCGTACTTTTGATGAGGGTACTAGCATATAATTTGAAGTCTCATATGTATCTGAAAGAGATATATTTATAGTTACGCAATGATACAATTTCATATCCTGGAATTTATCACGTACTAACGTGTTCCATTTGAATCTCTTCACAATATGGAGTCAATGTTAGATTCCTAAGTTTATCTCAGATTTATTGCATGATACTCTCTTCTACAGTCCCAGGTAAGACGCTTGATGAAGTCAATCATGACATTAGCCAAATAGGACAGGTTTGAGATGGACTGCTCCATACAACCATCGACTAGTGACAATGCTCTAGTACCAGTTAATATGTTGAAAAAATTCCACTTCCGCACCTAGGAAGCCAAGCATTTGATATGTCACCGTGGCTCTTTGTATTTCATTTCTTGCAATCACTCAAATGGTGAAAGCATTATTACATAGTTTAAAAGGAGTATTTGTAATGAATTTGAATGTGTCTGGCGACCACCAGTCATTGGATAGTGTGCAAATTGAAATGACAGAGTAAATCATACATTACCGTCTGCATTCACCTTTGAAGCGGTAACCGTCGTCATGTAATTATAGATCCCTTAAAAAAATAGAAAGTGTATATTTTAAAGGACTTTGTTGAACAATTGTTACTGCACATACGGCTAATACAATGGATGTTTCGAGTTGTTGTCAAGTAACAGTTAGTACGGACATCCAAGCATAAGAGGTGTAAAACAAATATTTCCTTTCCCATTCGATATGTGCCAAGGTACATTCCAGGTGTTTCAGAAGGGAAAAGCAAAAAATAGCGCACGATTTTAGTGAAAACAATCTGCGAAGTAGCTCTCTGGGTTTCTTTAGTGAAGGCGTCGTACTCAGCAAATTCACAATATTGTTGTTAAAACATAAATGAGAGTACTATAAAAATAACAAAATATGGAAACAGTTTTATTTGCTATCGAATTACCTTCTGTATCTTCTTTCTTTCTCAAGGTTTGTGTCATGTATTGATTGGTTTCTGAAAGAAAGAATGTAAATACCATATATATACTCTCTATTATCAAAGAATTTCACAAACTCTTTGTCCATCAAGTTGAATCCTATTAAAATTAGTCAAATATATGACAAACAAACAACAGTATACAACCTCTTCGACATATATAGGAAACATACAAAAAGGGCGGCAGGCAAGTGCGAAACAAAACAACACATATATATTTTGCATATCTCGCACAAACCAGACTAGATGGTTTAGCCTGGTGGGTAGTAGAACTAAGTATAATTAATAGTCTGCCCAATATGTTGAATTTGTTTTTGGCACCGGTCAGCACTCTGTCGAGCTTTCTTCAAACCCTAGGAGATATGTAGCAATGAAGTAAATCTTTTCTGATACTATTACATATTTAAAGAAGAGATCATGAGAGGATGAAATTAGATAATTATTTAAACACTACTGTTTTGTTTCAACTCAGTTTAAAGGAAACATACTTTAAGTCGTTATGGTATGACGCAATTGTTTTATACAAAAGGTGTCAGAGACAGAGTAATATTCGTAATAAATATAATATGGTAAAGGCTACTGATAATAGATTACCTGTTGTGTCCTCTATCAGAGTAGATATTTTGGTAGTGAAAAGATCGATCCCTAAAAACAAAATAAGTAAATAATGTTATTATGCTGACAGCCTTGTCCACTGTATGTCTGAAATGTAACATAATCTGTACGAATTAGTTATAGCATATTTTAAAATTCATGAGGTCTTAGGTATCTGTTAGACTCGCTATAAAGCCGGCTTGGAAAAAGTTCATTGGTGGAAGTAATTTGCCGTATCCTACAAAATATGAGGTTTCATTATTATTAAGATGGTCTTGACTACATCGATGCTGCCCCATGTTATGGACGATGCTGCCTGCAATGATTGGTCGCGACATACTTTGAAGAGATATTTGATAAAGTGCAGGATATTTATATTTTCACGTGCATTTTTTGTCTACGGTTATCAATGCACCGAAGAATCATTTCAGGCCCATAGGTGTGTTATGGCAGACGGATGCTGCATTTGTTGACGACGGATCAAAACGGACTCGGGATCTACTTGCCAAAAGCTGCTACTCTCCAAATATAGAAAGACGTGCTTTAATAAGTTTGTAACAGGTGATGAACATTAATAAACTTCTTTGAATCCGCCGTAAGAAGACTAAACACGTTTAGATCGGAGAAAATGAGCAGAAACGACAAAATAGCTCGACCTAGTCGAAATATCAAGGGAGCTTATCCGCTTAAAATGATGAATAGTGCCCGGTCATTCATGAACCTGTGCTTGACTCTGCAATTGTCAATATACATTTGTATGTTACCAAATTATTGCCAAATGTATTGTAACACTCCATGACCACTTAAGCACGCACCATACCATTTGTATCATGACAACGCATGGGATCCTAAATCCGCCTAAGTGACGGACTTATTCAGGTCCTATTAAGTTTTATTGAACCCGTTATTAACGATTCGTCTAGACGGATATTGTTTGAAGGACGCTATGTTGTTGGAAGTACAATTTTTAAGCATATGAACAACATATAAGAAAGTGAATATAAAGATGGCACGTAATAACTAGATAACCAGAATGAGCAAGTATGTAGTGGCTCATGGGAAGTACATTGTAGCGATGCACTGTTCACTAACAAAGAAATTTCTTGTATAGCGCCCGAATTTTCATAACTTACCAGATACCCATCATATACCTTGTATAAAGCTCTGTATTTTCGTTATATATACTACTCTGATCAAAACTGTGGATAACCGACAAGATTTAAGCTTTATACTTGTCATACATCACAGTGCATATAAATTGAATACAAAACTATCACTGAAAGGATATTCTATTCTTTGTAATAAGGAATGGCAAAATATGACTTTAGAAGAATCGACATCTTCTGGCTTCTCTACACCCCAACAAAGTTTGGTTATAAACTGTCACGCCCATTCTCTGGTAGCACAAAATATCAAATGAATGTATTATTATTATTATTATTATTATTATTATTATTATTATTATCCATTTTTACATATCGCTGTGGAACCTACTGTAATCGAAAGTCAGGGTAAATTTGGAAAATTCTTACTATGACTATATAACCTCATATCTGGATTTATGTTTCTCCCAAATACGTTAAATAATAATACTTGAAAAATAGTGTATAGAAGATTAACGTGGAAGAGCCCGTATGTATTGCATAATATGAGAAGCTAATGATGACGGCGTATGCAAGAAAACTAAGTATTATCATAAACAAAGTATTCAAAGAGCAAATAGTAGAGATTGTTACAAGGAGGAATTTTTGTGCTTATTTGTTATATGCAGAAGAAGATATTACAATCCAATCTAAATTAAAGAACATGTACATGAAGGGATAGAAAAAAGATAAACTTACAAATGTTTATACTATATGGATCACTTTCAAGTTCACTTTCAGACTCCTTACACGTGTAAAAGTTGTACTTGTCTTCAATTGTTACATTCCTGATGTACAGGAATGTGTTGTTTCGAAAATATTTATTGTGGTCTTCTATCAAAGACCCATTAAGAATCCATAAGAACTTTCCTGTTGACGCACTGGACACTTTACACTTTAAAACCAAGGTTGAGTCCAAACTATGATTTGGAACTATTTCTATAGTTGGTAACGACGTTTCATCTGCAAATAGAAGCAAACAATCCCATCTTTCAAAATAATAGAAACTGACATCAGAATCACGTACATTTATATGTGAAAACTACAATATACAGGTACAACTAATATCAAAGTTAGGATAACTGTATATGCATGCATATGCACACAATGGTAGCGAATGCTTTATCTTCTTACCTGTGTGTGCATTAGCAAGCACCACATTTTCCTTAACTTCACCTAAACCATCATAAGTAGAATATCTGACTCCTATTCACATCTGATCTGGAATTTGGATCAAACTTCTTGTTCCAGTGGAGTTGGGGTTGATCAAAGCTGGTTATGGGGTGAGAATTTATTTTTCTAAAGTGTTCAGATTATTATCAGAGTTTTACAAGAAAGTGTGGATATGTTACCAAGCCCTTGATGCCTCTAAGTATGACTGAAAACTATGTAACGCATACCCGCTACCCATCCCACCCACACACATACCACACCTTTTGTATGAAATTATCTTTCCACTATAGGACTGACGTTATTCTTTTGGATGTTATTTCCATTTCGCAAAAATCGTATCCTAATGCAAAATATAATAAGGCACGTTGTTTATTTTAGTGAAATACATTATTGGTTCCATATTAGTACATTTGCTGGTTTTGCGTTTTCTCGTACTTTGTTTAATACCATATAATCGTAACAATAGTAAGCAGCTTCCACAAATACAATCCGTAATAAAATGGGACTTGGTTTGCTTTTTTGGTAGGTAGGCCTCATTGAATTCAATTTTAACGCATTATTTGGGTGATGCATTTATAAAGGATCATCTACAGTTTAAACTACATACCAATTGTTTCTAGAAGAATACTGTCCTTTATTTCCTTTTGATTCATTGGACGCATAGCACTGTACATTCCGATGTCATTTTTTGTTAAGTTCAAAATGTTTATAATCACAGTTACTGTATTGGACAGAGTTTTGGTACCTATCACAACTTTCACTCGATCTGGTTTCTGAATTTTTATACGATTATTGTTATCCGGCCAAACATTAACAAACGCAGAAGCGTTATGCTTTATGTGAATTAGATCTCCAGTGTCGAAAGTCATAGAAAAAGATACATTTCTTCCGATTATGCCTCGTACGATTCTTCCTTCTGTGACAGTATAGATTGCAAGGCAGCAAAACATGAGACACAATGGTAATAGAGTCATATCCACTTCTGTTTGTGTAGAATTGTTGCATCGGGTCAATGTTGCATTTGTGCATATTTACAAACACATTAAGTGTTTTCCTCCTAATATATTTTATGATGAAACTGTTCCAGCAATCACCCAAAATATTTTCAACATTCCATCATCAAGAACTGAACGATCCTGCATGATTGAAGTTTACTCTTCTAACGTATCCAAATTAGCATCCCGACTCTTGAACGACTCGGAATAAAGTAGGTTAGATTCAAATGATGTGTTACTACTCACCGAAAAGGAAATAATGTGTCAATGATTGTGGCATGCTAGATTACTCGTATTACAATATAACATTTAATCAACTGCATATACAAAATAGGAGTTGAAATAATAATTCAAATGACAATTATTTGTCTTAACATGGCATTTTAAATTTGAATCACTCTTCCTGATAGGATCGGAAACAAATGTCCTATTGTATATTGAAACAAAACAAAACATGACAGGGAGGAAAAAGTAAAACGTTTCGTTTTAGTGAATGTATGTTTACATACACATAAATACCCCCTTCACTCATACATACATATGTCGAGACAGACGACAAATAAAGGAACGAAGAGAACATCTATCTATCTATCTATCTATCTATCTATCTATCTATCTATCTATCTATCTATCTATCTATCTATCTATCTAACTATCTATCTATCTATCTATCTATATATACATTTATATATATATATATATATATATATAAATAAATGGATATATATATATATATATATATATATATATATATATATAGAGAGAGAGAGAGAGAGAGAGAGAGAGAGAGAGAGAGAGAGACAGCTAGTGCAACCAGACCTGTGCAGGCAGTCATGCAAGTAACGTTTTGAATGTGGGAAAAGTTTTTGAGAATCGGGAAGTCTATACATACCTAGTTCCACGTGAATGTATTTTTATGCACAACGATATTGCTGCTGGTTTTTATATCAATTTTGATTTTGTTATACGTTTTGTTGCCAACAGCTTTGAAACAAAGTCATAGAAATGTTATATAAGGAAACATACGCAAAGCAAAAGAAGCTCATAGCTATAATGACAACTCTGGTACTGAAATTTGACATCACAATTCGAATCAGGTTCACAAATTGTGGAAAGAAATACCTCGTATCTAAAACGATGTGCAAGATGTAATAGACTATATGACTATAAATAATAACATATGATCATAACTACTTGGGTAAAAAACAAACTAATATAGACTATTTTCGCACAAAAGGTACTTTGTCTGGGCTTTTGCCTAAATGTCGTTTTTATGTATGGTAGTGCGGGCCTACTAAACAATGATCTTTGCCTGCACACGGTATTATGCTTATTAACAATTCTAAATTGTAATCAATAGGGGTCATTCAAAACATAACCATTAAACCTAAAGTTCATAGGTTGGTTTTAATCTTACTATCTGCAGGTGGATACTAGGTTTTAAGAGTTGGTTATTGGAGTGTATTTATATTTCCCGAGTGACATATTGGAAACAGTAGTAGTTTATTTTCCCACGGCAATCTCGGTGTCAGTACTTTCTTCACGATCCCAACTTTATCCCAATACGGTGACCCTTTTTGTTAGCAGCTGATTACATTGAAGGACTTATGATCCCAGTCAACCGAGCTCATAATGGTCCTTTTCCAGAGTTTGTTAAAGGACCACTGATGTAGTCTCTAAAAGGTGGAGATTACACCAATTATAAAAATATGACTCTCGTTCCCACATTACGGAATTGCAATGTATTAATAACAATCTCTTGATATTCGATTTGTTCTGATACAGATTTTCTATCATTTTGTAACACGTTATGTTTCGGATATAAACCGTCTTACAGTTGAACTTTAGCATCATCCTTGTCGTCTTGAAATCTGACTTTGCCACTGATCATGGCTAAAAAGAAGTTTTATAGCAACGAAAAACAAAGATCGCCTAGGCAACTTGTCAAAAACCTTTGATAAATGAACTCTTGCCTGATGGTATTCAAAATAATTATTATGACCACAAATTTACTCATATTCACGCAGCTTTATTAACTACATAATTAATCCATATACCACATTAGTTTGCTTTTTATATATGTGAGAAGCGTACGTATTCTTATTCTATCAAGGACTATATGCTTCACATATACATATATATACGACTCATGTATTAAGACATATAATTATGGAGCACAAACAACCATTTATTTAATTAATAACTTGTAGACTTGCAATGATTTCACTAAGTGTTTGCATAATATTCACATATCCATCCATTTCCTGATTCTGAAAGCTTTTAATCTGTCAATAGTTTTGGAAGAAAACAGCATAAGTAATATGTTCTTTATTTGTTTATACGCTGGATATCAACCCTCCAAATATAATACAGTGCTACAATAATAGTTTATACCAGCCTCACCATGGCTTAAGGTATAGATCAAATTCTCGACAGCGCTTATCGGCAGTATATCCATCACATGTGATTTACAATCACTTCAGTCTCTTTGTTTGCACATATAATTGCCCGTCTTATAACAGGAGTCATACAAGGAAAGAAACAAAATTTAAAAAAGGTGGAGAAGAGAGCGTAATCGAAAGTTTTAACATGAAAGAAAAAGTAACACAAAATAATTGGCATGCCGCGAATTTTGAACTCGCTACCTCTTGTTTGGCAGCCGGAACACACACACACACACACACACACACACACACACACACACACACACACACACACACACACAGAGCAGGAATGACAAATGTGGGCGTTGGTATATATCTAACTGAATTGTTGAAGTTAAAACTTGTTTTCTCCAGTCGTTAATGATAAACATCAGTTCGACCTAACGCTATATAAAGGAAAGAGGTTTCCGTATCGGTTTCAGTATCGGTTTACATTTATTTAGTAAACTGTATATGTTTACGAGCCTATGGAAGAATGTAGTTTCTTGATTTGTGATGCTCCTGTACAAACTATTGTATACTATTTACATCATTACGCATTCTATTTCCAATCAACCAAACAACCCGCCATGTGTCTGATCAATGGGTTGCGACTCAATTTATTTCATATTTGCTTTGATCTACCAGAAAGCCAGTACAAGTTTAGTATCACAAATGAAGATCGAAGAGACGATAATGGTATCATATGTCTTGAAACTATCAACAAGATCACATCTTTGCTAGCCTTTGATACCTGTCATCCATTAGATTTACTGACGTCTAGCTATGTATACAAATCTTTGAGAAGATGCATGTTCATTTTTTCTCCTCCCTCTGAACCTGATTTCAATGCAATATATTATACTTTACGTTTCATTTAAATCGAAGAAGAAAAAAATGGGGATAGGGGTGATCACTCATGTTTAAAAAGACTTCAAGAAATCACGTGACATAAGGAACGTTGAAGTGAACGAACACTCCATTTTAGATGGTAACGTACGTATATATATTATCTTAGATTGGCTACAAGAAACAAATACAGTCGATATGGGCACTCTGTAGAGCTATTGTTTGAACGTCCAAGATAGTGCGTTAAAATTATGCATTCAGTTCCTCTAAATATAAGTAACGTTCAACAGTATTTTTTCTGTTTGTTTTTGTTTTAGGATGGATTGACAGGGTGCCACAAGTTGTGATCGATAATATGTTAGTAATCAGTGTGACGACGTAATATCTGATGTATCTGGATTTACTACAATGTAATGGAAATAAGAAATATAAAAAATTATTTGGTTAAAGTGATTTGTCATTGTTCCACCGAGTAGAGACAGCTTATTTTATAAATCTTTATAAAGGAGAGAATCTGAACCATAACTAAATGATTATTTAGCTGAATTGAAATATGAACTAGGATTATTATCAGAACATGTGAATGCTGAATCATTTCTGCGGAAGCCTTGGCAAACCACCTTTGCCAAAGGAGTTTAGCATGCTGAAAATTAATAGTTTGTTTACCACGCCCTGGGTTGCTCTTCATTGGCTGCAATAGACGAAGATAAAATGATAACCAAACACCATAAGTACTTAGCACGGGATGATAAAGCCATGTTAGTTTCATCTAATGCCATGTTAAACACACATAACAGTTTAGAATACGGCTGTGTTCAATACATGTGGTTAGAAGATATTATGAACAACATTTCATTTGAAATTTCTCATCACGGTGTATTATTCTCTTTTTTTAATTTTTGTAATCCTATTCAAGGGAAAGGAGACAGAGATAGGAGAAGAGTGACAAACAACACATGCTATTAGTGTTACTCATCCATGTACAGCAAAACGATAGGAAACTGTGCATGTACTATGAATACATCAAAATGAAACAAAGCAACATGTGTAGATACCAGTAAGAACATGTGTAATAAAATTCAGTCAGCTGTTAAATATGTGGAACATGAAAGTTTTGGCGTAGTATCTGTCTTTATCGATTCTACGTACTTGTCATTAGTAACTTCTGTATTGATCGTAAATTATCATTCAATGGTAGCAGGTGGGTGAAACCATCAAAATTGCCCAAAGAAAAGTCTGAGTCAAAGATGAAAACAAATATCAGAACTAGGATTTGGTTTGGAACTTAATGTATCCCTCATGAAGATAACGGTCATGGTTAGGAATTGGAGAAAATGTCTGGATACTCTGCAATAAGCTTGCGAAAGAGCAGCTCTCAGATTCGATAATCCTTGATCATTTGGCAATCGACAATTTAAACAAACATTGTCATCATTTCTCAAGGATATATATAAATTTATTACACTGCGATATTAGGTTGTACATAATAGATACAAACAGTATTTCCCCTGAATTTCAGCCATACTCATCCTCAAGTGCGTAGTCTATGATTGATACCTTTTTATTGATCTACTACTATTCCCATTTTTAAGTAAGAAAACAAAGGCTGAGTTGACGTTAGACTGTTTTCTCTGGAGCATTTAGATGTTTCTCAGTACATTGTAGGGTATATTCAGTGGGACAGGATTATGATAAGCAATGGGGAAGAGTGATGTGGGTGTGGACGTTTGAAGAAAAGACCCCGAAACATGTTGACATCGGAGAATCTCTGCACCAAGCTGACAGATCAAAGAATCTAGTGTACCTATTACATAGTGCAGGTCACATTGTTAACTATATTCTCTAGCATTGGTCTTAACCATATTAGAAGACATAGGTCGTGCAAATGGAACTGTAATAAAACCTAACTAATTTATTCTCTTCTAAGCACACATCGTACAATTCAAATCTAGATGGCAAAAACCTTTCCAACATTCTGAAGTACGTCGAACCATTGCAGCATACAACATTTGAGTATTTCGGAAAAAAACTGGAAGATATAATACCTGTACACAGCGTGGTTGTCATTATTGAAACATAGTTCAATGAAGTGAGAGCAGAACGGTTGGCACACCCAAGGATTGCCACACGACTGCAATATAAGTTCAGCTGTTGATATGCTAGTCATACTTAAATGCATGTATGAACTTCCAAGACCCACATTTATATCTGTCAACCAAACCTCAGTCAGGAAAAGGATACATTTTAGACTTCTAACCTTGCTTTTGACATTGAAGGCTAAAAACCAAACATGGTCAGGCAGATACAAGGCTTATCTTCCATAATGTGCATGCAACTGCGGACAAAAACCGTATTGTTTCAGCACCTTACATAGATGTACTGGTGCTACTGAAAGTACATTGCTTTAAAATTTAGCGTGGGTGAAGGCAGGCACAATAAAATGTCACATATAATTTCCAGTGCATGAAATCAGTCAGACGTCTTTCTTCACCAAACCGGTCTTTAGCGTAACCTTATTGTCGTACGCATGTGTCTGCTTACTTTTATGTTCGCAATGTCATTAATATGGAATCTAAACAAAATATATGGTGTGAGGATAGTTCTATCATTTTTCTTCTTTTATATAATTTCTGATTTTACAGTTTTATGGTTTGATTTGTTTTGCATGAAATGCTATAATATTCTATATAAACCGATTTTGATCCATTGTTATTTCTCATAATTGAACAGTTTACAATCATTTTATAATTGGTATCACCACTCACTCGAATTAATTGATTACAGTTAAAATTCTTTAATTTCATTTAGACATTACTTTCATTTTTAAGCTTCCACTCCAACCTTTGATATAGCAATCGCCTGTTGTACAAAACAAAATACAACATCTCACTGTAAAACATATGCCACTGTGTGTATTGAAACAAGTCACGAACGAACCTTACCTATATTCGTTTGATTTTTTATGCAAATATATAATTATCTCGTCTATATATAGTTGTTTCATGTTATAAAAATGGATTATGCATAGCCTTGCAAATAAAGATTAAAATAGATCTTGTTTTTGATAAAGTATTCTCCTTAAATAAAATATTTATTTAAATAAGCTTTAAGTACTTTTACAACCTTTTAATTATAACAGAGTACGTTTGCAACATTACAGATGAGTATCAAGACCAATTCACCAACAGAAACAGGAATTAAATAATGTGTGTAGGCATTGTTTAATGTTCATGAAAGAAGTTTTTATCCCCTTTAGTTCTTGTAATAATATTAATAGAATGGATATCATCATCACAGATAAATACAACATTAGAATTGTGTTGTATAGATTAGTATGTCTATCTCTTTTCTTTAGCAAAGCAACGTAGTAAGTCGGTGGCATGACAAATTCGTGTTAGAACACTGATTTCAAAGATTAGCTGTCCGGTTCTATCACACATTTAAAATATTTTACCAAAAAATGTTTTTACTGTTTGGACAATTTCATGCTGCAGTCTTCAGCGTTATTCCAAAGATTAGACACCCGATAGTCTTCAGTTTTCATTATTTGCTAGTATGTAACTTGATTGTTGATTTAATTTAGCGGGTCACATTAAAGTGGAAACTAGAAAAGCTAGATAAACCGGCTTTTGCTATTGTTTCTTTCTCTGAATTCTCTCTACATATCTTGCACTGAGTATGGACACACATAATCATTACGAAAAACTCGTTCCAACAAAGTGTAACAATCTGTTGGTGTCCACAAAAGTACTGATGGGTAGAAAACACAATATTATTTTATTTCGACGTGGTCCTTGTCGGTCATTTTTCGTGCATTCGTCTGCATATTCATCATATGTTTTAAAACACAAAGAGCTAACAGGTCATAGTGCTTAATTCCTATAGAGTGCTGTAGTCACAACCATCACTTACAAAGTCTCACAGAGGGCAATAGTGATATGCTTACTATTTAAGTTTTATTGGCTACTATGCCCTCCCACACTTGCCCTTAAATGTCATTGAACTACATCACATTAAAGATATAATAGCAAATACTCACTAAATCAATGCAGACGCAAAATATATTGCTAAATTCAAACAGATGACTATAGTGGTCTAAACATAATATTAAAATACATGAGCCAAATCTTAATAATAAATTTACATTGAGTCCATTGTGACATTGTGAATCATCTTGCACCTAACTTTGCCCAGAATAATTGAGATTTTACCTCACTCTGTTTGAAGTCACATAATAATTAGGAACCAAGACTACACACGTTAAATAGAACTATGATTAAGTAGGGTGATATTTATTGCTGGGATTCGATTTCACTCTAGACCAAGGCCGTGACAAAGGACATTAACGCACTTACAATCGGGCCAACTCTGCGTGGAACTTCAGATTACATTAGCCCTCAATCAAGCAGTGAATGTGAACGTGACCGTGACCTTGTATGTATAATTTACTAATATAATTCAATGTTATTAAGAGAAGTGGTACTACTTAATAAAGACACATGTAACACATATTCGTGAATATATCCCAGGTTGAAGTTTCGCATCTAGAATATTAGCTACATCAGACTACGACATAGACCCTACCTTCAGCTGGGAAAAACTGAAGGACACAGCAATGATGTTAAGATGACCAGAACAAGAAAAACACTTAGTATCCTAACCTTGCTCGCCACTTAGCTGAAGGAAGCACACACCTTTGCAGACAATATTGATATGGATATCAAATAAATCAACACAGTGATGCGTAATGTGACCTTTGGTTGATGACACATGAAGAAGAAAATGTCGTGGAGTATCTCGAGAAATAATGAACATTTTACTATAGCTGGTAGGATTTCTGAAGAACTGTATAGCCACTTGGGTGGTTATACTTTAATTGTATTTAATATTTCCTATTTCATGCGTAGTAAATAATGCAAATTGAAGCTCTGTTAGGACAGAGTATTACCTTTCATCGTTTACTTGACAGAAATTGAACGTGTGAAATCATTGTTTAATATTACCTTTCAAAAACAAAATGAGTATCTAAAAACTTCATTGCTTTCTGATACACACATAGTAAACAGTTTCATGAAAACCTTTTCGTCGGAGAAGATTACATGTGCTTAGGAGGAGGAGGCGAGGGAACGATGGTGAGGTGACAGAAAATGGGAGTGGAAGCAACAGCTCATTCATAAAAGGTAGACAATAATTCGTCAGAGGGTGTGTGACAGGGGAAAGGAAGAAACACGACATCGTTTACTGGCTTCGTTCAGGATGGGGAAGTAGATGCGATGATTCTAGAGCCCATTTCGGGAGATATGGTAGGTAAGAGTGCATGAGTGCACAACTCATTTCAGGGTCACCCGGATATTTTCAGAAACAGAGCTACTTCACAAATATTTTCAAAATATGTTCCTTTATCTGTGTGTCTTTATCATTTGTGTTTCATATCTAAAACGTAAAAACACCCTATCCTTCTTCTTGAGTGTGATAGTATGTTTGTGTCCATGTGCGTGAGTACTCCTACTATTGTTTGGATGTAATATAGTATACAATTATGTTTGTACGTGTCATAATTTCTAGCCTTACCTCTCCATACACTTCACGTCTAGGTTTGTTAAGGTGATAGTGATGGTAGGGAAATGTCGCTTTTCCTGTTTTGTTTATAAGAGGGTGATAGGCATATAATGGAAATATTAGCTTTCTTTAAAGTGGTTTTGATTGCTGTGTCATCCTCCTTATTTTACTTCCTATAAATTCTATACGTGTACGTCATGGGCAAAAGAATGCTAAGCAAATATAGTTTTTAATATTACATTTCCACTCATTCCCAGTCACTCTCATCATGCTAGTATATATTATTTTTAATATTAGCATTCTTATTGTATGCATGCTTTCCCACAATGCTTACACTATTGAATAAATGTTAAATTACCATCATCCTCAGAAGGTAAACATTGCTTAATATTATTAACCACTGTCCATAGACAGTCTTACATTTTCCCATGGTGTCTCCCATTGCTACTGATGCCACTTAGTGGTTGCGCTGTATATATGAACCATTAATGACGGCCCCAATGCCGCCGCTACATGCAAAAGGTCGTATATGCCAACACATCAGCATATTATAGATTCTTGAAAGACATTAGTCCTAACCTAATCATCGTTGGGTACCATTAGAAATAGCTATCTACTATTAATCATATTAAGTGTCATGTACATTCTCTATAGAACAGAGAAAGCGGCTCATTTTTCACACGTGTACGAATTAAGCCAATATAGATTGGCGACATCTGTTGGTCAACCTATATCAGTCGAAAGCGGAAACACAAGATTTGTTAACGTCACCGTAGATGAAAGAAGCCAACACCAAACCACAAAGCAGATGACAAGAAATGTTTTGAATTCTTTATCACGGCCTTGATGTGGTGGGCGAAGTGGAATGACTCATATTCAATAGCAATTTTGAACTGTGTTTGCTTTATGTATTTGTCTCTTTTGCAAGGTGAACTTTGTCGAAACCGATTTAGAATGAGTGACCATATTTAGTATGATAATTTACAAGAATCGAATTGATGATAAGAAAAGCTTCAGACATATTTTTGATTATAGTGGTGACCGGATGATATTAAAAAATACTAATATTTTCATTCTTCATATTGAATCTTAGTAGTTTGTTTATTTTCAGACACATACCCCTCGATGAATACATGTATATATCAACATACATGGACTTCATTCCTTAATTAAAAGTACCACTAGACAAGAGCTCATAAAGCAGACATTCACAAGCATCCATTTCATAACACTAGAGCTAAATCTCTGCTACAGTCATCATATCTTATAAACCAGGAAATGATAAAATCCATACATTTAATGTACCTCTGAATTAGAAACTAACAACATATATAATTCATTACATACATCATTTAGATTAATTTACAATATATGGATATTGTTTTCAGTCGGACATTAATTTACCATTGTCCATTTTTGTAAGAAAATACAATGCAAAAAACGGAAATATTTTCAAGTACAGCAGAGTAGTTTTGGATACAGTATACATTTAATTAAACATAAAAAACCCAGATGGATCGATAAATACATACATAATCATATAAGAATTGGGTTTGGCTTTTCTGTGTACCAAAAGCGAGCACATTTATTAATGGTCGCTGTAAACATTTGTTTTAATAACATTTTGCTAACAATGAATAGTCTGCATTCTATTATATTTTTCCTGTTGTTTAATATATATTAACCATAACATTTCCTAATTATACTTGTTTTTGTTGCAGATTTGTTTTAGCTGTAGGGTTTTAATGTAAACTAGATGTTTGCTAATTATGCTAATTTAGGTGAAAACAGAGTATTATCATTATTATTATTATTATTATTATTATTATTATTATTAGTATTATTATTATTAATATTAATAATATTATTATTATTGTTATTATTATTATTATTATTATTATTATTATTATTATTATTATTATTATTATTATTATTATTTCTACGTCGGAAATATTCACGGCCATGCAAAGTAAACACACACAAATAATTTATTTTGTAACCATTATTTATTTACCATTAATTTTATTTAGGTTACACTCATTGTATTGTCTGATGGATGCTTTACTTAATTTTGTTTTAAATATGATTCAACAATGTACGCAACGCTGCTAGGAAACTGCTTGAGATTATTGGATTAATTAACAAAACATTTACACCTCCAAGGAGACAGGGATAATACGGCCCGATATTAATACAAATTGATGCCCGCATCATTTCTTTCCGAATAATCGTGTACACATTATTGTTGAGGATATTTAAAATAACATGTTTGATATGTGGATATAAGGTCTGTATATAAATGAACTGATTGAATCGGATGGATGTACTTATCGATTTACATGGTATATCATTAAATTAGTATCAGTTGAGTTCGTCCCTAACACTGACATCGTCTGGTCTCATTCATTGTCTTGATTTGTAATCTGCCTTTACTATATTTTGTCTCGTCAGAGGCAGCTCTCTGTGCAGTTCTCTGGCCTTTTCATAGCAATGTTAATTTATCTTTGCACACTGCTAACGGTTAGCCAATATTTTTCAGAAATGGTTATCTTTTGTAGGTTTCCATGTCCATCATTGGCATTGGGATCAGTAAAAGTATCGGTACTTGGTTCGATGTCCAGACGTACGTTAGGAAAGGAAATGATTATGATTACAGGTATTGAGAAGGAAAACCATTCTCTTGCACTCACACAACATATATATCGAAAAAAACTGCTGCAAACCCAGTCCAAGCGCTTTTCCAATCTACAGATTCCCTTTTCAAGGGCACAAAGCCACAGATGACCAATTATTCAATTATTCAAAGAACAACATAAGAAAACACAAACACGCGAGTTCTATACACTGTTTGCTGTAAATCTGTACAGTTAATTAGTAAATGAAGGTTGAAAGGTGTTGAGTTTTGGCAAAGCAAACGAGTATAGAAACACATATCCCTGTTGAACGAGTTAGTAGGTCAGTATGGAATGTTTTGGCACCAGTTTTGCATTGTTGTTTGTCAGGTTTTCTGTGATATATATACCAAAGCCAGTATAATCATAGTTTTTATTTGTAATACCAGCCAATGTATCATGATACAAATCCATACGTTTAAGTATGTAACAGGACAATCGTCGTATCCATTGGAAATGTTGTACAAGCAATTAATCATTATTGTATATTTGTTCGGATTGGTTGATATGAAAATGTGTATTACAATATAATACAGATTAAAATGAACCATATCACGTGCATGAATGAAACAGACGTGTTGTGATATTGATATAGTGCCTATAGAGCATGCGTTGTTTAAGGCACTGTTTTTCTAATCTCAAAAATTTTATAGTAAACATGGCTAAAATAGTCATTTTTATTTTTCTGGTATCATTTTGTAGAAGTCCAACATTTTTTTAAAGTTGTAGGTTTACCTACAAAGGTGGTAAATATACATTTTCTTCGTAATTCTCCTTATAGCGCATTTATAAAATGGAACTAATTTTCGATAGTAACATTACAAATGTAACATAATCTTTCTTCATAATATATAGTTTCATATTTTCCTGTGTTAACTCCAATTGGCAATTTCTACACTCTACTCATATCGATCATATAAACAAATCGCCATCTCCTAGTACATTTAAATATCTTTGACAAGTGAATTCGATTCTTAATGACGTATATAAACTCAGTCTTTCAACTGACTTAATCTCATCGTGCAGCCTTTGCCTGATATCTTCATCTCTCCGACTAAACACTCTGAGAATTGTCATCATTTAGCTGTAAATTGTAACAATGTGTAGGATATCTTTCTCCTGGCATTTTCATCATTCTAGGTAAATATGTTAAAATACGTTTATATCTTATACACTGTATAATAATTCTACCTAATACATTATATACGAATGCATCTGGCGTAGACTTAGATTTTCCATGAATGTATTTACAAAATGTCAAAATAATATTTTCAGTATCATTTGCATCATAAAACTTCCAAAACTACAACACAATGTTAAGAATGGGAGCCATGTTAGAGTCAAGCAGACGAAACCATCCAGTTTCAAGTAATCTGTCGAATTCGTCCTCCAGGTGTTATGAAATGATTTCATAACTTTTTCTAATAAATGTATTTCTCTCCTTTCAATTCTGGTTATAAAATGTTTTGTCTTTCACGCATAGTGATATATATGTATATATATATATATATATATATATATATATATATATATATAGAGAGAGAGAGAGAGAGAGAGAGAGAGAGAGAGAGAGAAAGATAGGGAGGGGGAGAGAGAGAGAGAGAGGGGGAGGGAGAGAGATAGTGCAAGTTCAAGCTCCCTTTAAAAGGGTGTCATCCTTACCAGTGTAGATCTACGTCATTGCTGAGAGACAAACGGGTTTCCTGTAAGAAAGGTGGACTTCATGAGCCTTTAGTGGAATTAACTTTATTGAAATTATTAATATAATTGATTACATTTTAGATATAGAAATACATTGACATAAACTCACACTTTAGATATAAGAAATACTTATACATTTACAATATTCCATCAGGCTTACCAGCGTCATATAAATCTGAAATTTCCGTCTTCAGAATCCAATATAAATAATTAAATAGAGAATAAATTAAATTTAGTCAAAATGTGTACAAATTCAATATTTCAGACCAATATAATCATCATTTTGCAGAAAAGTATCCCACTGAATGTGACATAAAATACCATAATATTATGCTCTTAAATAATATTTTATTTCTATATTAATTATTAATGAGTACAAAGTTGTTAGTGAACTCGTGTGTTACAATAATCAATAGTATGATTACGAGTGACGATAAATTATCAAAACAATTTTACTTTCCAATACATAGTCATAAGGAATAATAAAAAAGAATTAAAATAATTCATAAATGTTGAAAACACGTATAAGTCATTACCACATTTCTTGGCGTAACTAACTGGTCCGGCAAAGCCGCATCTCGCTATACGCTATTTGGGATTTACCATTAACACCAAATAAGGACATGGGTTTTGATGCTTGCTCGTCTTGCAATTGCTGACTGTACACTTTTTAGTTTCCACCAGAACTCAAGGCCAAACCAACCTTCCATTGCCTGTTCTCTGGTTTTGTATAAGTCATTACCACAGCTTTTTCCATGAAACGCATGCACTTTAACTAATACCGTCAGCGGAAGGAATTTGCTTGCTCAACACACCTTATATGAAGGTTACTGAGTCTAAATTTGCTGACTTAGAATATAAATATAAATGCGTTAGTCGTTGTGATTTTACTATTCCCGCATAAAAACACAATCTTTATTGAAATAATACGCATCTACATTACAAGTACAGAAACATTCCATTTGATACAATTCTCCTGAAAAGTTCAATCATGACACAACGAGTTTTCCGACACGTATACTGAAAATTGTATGGAAAAAAATACGCATTTCTGATACTTGTAATATAATTCAATCTTCACCAATGTAGGGCAATATTACCACTTTTCGATGGAAAGATTGAGTTTGCATATGTCATTTGAAGTATAATTCACTTGCCAAAGATATCTGGAATTGTTGGCAGATAGAGATTTTTGTTATATAATCACTATGCTTAGAATGAGGAACTTACCAATCAGAGGTAACACGGGCAGATACGAAAGTATTTGTTATGAGGAAAGATTGTGTCAAATTTGTAATATTACTATCGAAAAAGATATCAATTGTATGTCTACTTCTCCGCTATATGGATAAATACGAAGAAAATATTTACCCACCTCCTTACATAAATTTCCAACTTCAGAAAACCTTACGACTTGAAAACAAAAGCATACGAGCACAATTTTGGTGACGCATTCAGCAATTTTTGCTATAAAAGACTTAAAGCTTAGAGAAACCGTTTTTTCATCGACTCCTGCTACCCACGACTCTAGAGCAATATCATAAAACCTACTCCATGAAAGTTTCAGGATTCTCTTTAAATTCATTAGTGTTATTAATATATACTCGCATCTCACCCAATTCGAAATATGCAATACAAATTACTATCATATATATGACCCAATAGATAATATATTCTTTTGCTGCGCACTAAAACATCTCTGTGTACGCATGATGTTCGGATATGTATCAGTGGCCTGTATTACTAAAATATTATTATTATTATTATTATTATTATTATTATTATTATTATTATTATTAGTAGTAGTAGTAGTAGTAGTAGTAGTAGTAGTAGCAGTAGTAGTAGTAGTAGTATTGTTGTTGTTGTTGTTGTTATCCGTTATCCTCGCCTAACGCTACCAGGATATATTTTCTGGCTTCGATGCTTCGCCACACTTTGCCCTATACTTTGTGCACAAATTAAGATTAGTTCAAAAATTACCTCCTGGTTCGTTATATGATAGACACAAGAACACATCCATCTATTGTTTCCGTACAACTTTGAATTGTTATATCTCTTGTTGTAAAGTACCCCATGTGATTCTAACATGTAGGAGTCCAGAATTTTTCCTATATTTTGTATACAGTGTTTCTATCTTGATGGCAGTCACCATCCATTCAACCATTACTACTTTCCTTAATTCATTTCAATTATATGCCCAGGTTCCCATTTGTAATTGGCAGTCCATAACCTACCGCACGTGATAGTCATATTAGATTCGAAAACTCAGGAGTAAATAATTTTCCTGCCGTGCAGTATATAATATTAATTTTCAGGTGCTATTTATGTTTCAAGAGGTTCTTCAGATCCTTTTGGCTTAAGTAGTCGTCAATTATGTGATTTTATTTTACGTGTTTGTCATCGTGAGTTGGTTAGGAAACCAATTTGAATCCTTTTAGCGCCCAGCAAGTTTTTAAGTTTATGGCCTAATAGACGGATTGCTTGCTGCAACACGATTTACTGTAATCTACTACAATCCATTAGAATCTACCACAATCTACTACAATCAATAGCAATCTATCACAAGTTTTTTAAAGCCACTACAATCTACCACGATTCACAACAATCTTCTCAAATCTTCTACAATCAAGAGTGAAAAAGGCCATATTTACAAGTCAGTTTTTAACTATTTACAAATAAGTATATTCTTCTTATTTTAGTAATTATCACAGTCTACTACAATCCACTAAAATTGACCACAATCAGAAGCAAGTTCAAACGTACCCTGACTTCAAAGTACAAATCTCCTCAAACTGTCGACCTGACCGACTTTTTTTGTCGTGGCTTGAGGGTATGTTAGATTATAATTTATTCCGTTTGTATTATTGTTAGCTCATGGGTGCACATTATTTGGGGCAAGATATGTATCACACAGAGCAAGTTAGCGTAACACACACTGACGAAACACACGATACAACATTTAGAGGGCAAGGTAAATGGCGTAAAATTCAGACAAAATACAACCACTCCTTTGAGAATATTAGGGTAATTCCTGCTCTTTACCAAAGCAAATATATACCTTACAATTAACATATGCCAATACATAATAAAACACAAATTTACATTTTTCTTTCTTTTTAATCATAAATATTTTCACATTTTGGATTCGGTTGCAAGGTCTAGCGAAATTCCTTTTGGACGCCATCTTGGCATACTTGACACAAACATGTAACCAAACTTTGACCAATATAATTTTATATGAAGAGAGAGCGAGAGAGAGAGAGAGAGAGAGAGAGATTCAGGTTTGTTTTTCAAAAAATATTTGATTCAATGGAGCATATTTTCTTTATAAATCATATTGAAATTGGCTGTGATTATAATAAGTATAAGGATATTCCCAACAATGATAAAGTAATAGTAAAAGTTGTGGTAAGCACGAAAAAGATGTACGCATTACTAATTCAAATATCTGCAATTTGATTTCTGATTTTGAAAAACACCATTGTGTCTGTCAAATACAACCAATCCACCTATTTAGATTAGTTCCAAGGACTGATTCGAAATTCAAAATATAGTGTCAAATTCAACACTCAAATATTGCTGCCCCTAAATGTATCTTAACACGTCTAGTTTTGTTGCTGTTGTTGTTGTGGGGTTTATCGCCATTTGTCAGGACAAAATTGGCTATACATGGCGGCCAGTATCAATGGTAGAGGAAGAACCCTGGAAAACCCCGGAAAGAACCACCGACACACTAGAAGCTACATGCAGAGAGAGGTTATATGGCAGTGATCCATAACGGTGACAGCTTTAGACCGTTTGGCCACTCGGGGGCAACAATAAAGCTTAGATGGTGCAAACACTCCAAAGGACTATACATATATACATACATACATACATACATACATACATACATACATACATACATACATACATACATACATACATATATGCATATATACCAATACTACGGACGCAAGGCAGTATTATATATATATATATATATATATATATATATATATATATATATACAGTTATGAAGAATAATTAAATCGTTAGTAAGTTAGTTATTTTATTTTTTTTATTATTATTTCATTATATGCTATTGTAATGTAACAATGTATGTTGGACTTGACCTTGTCCAAATTTTTTAATTCATTGTAAACAACTAATCCATAACTAAATTATTCTCCATTTGTATGGGTTTAAAATCAGTTTTAGTTTTTAATATAAGAAGCAAATATTTGTATTTAAGTCATTGTTTAGGAATTTCATGTTTGAATTATACACAAGTGCTTTATACATAACCCAGGTTATTGTTTCACGATCATTCTAGAAGGTCATTTTCCATTAGGTAAATTTTTATTAGAAAAGGCTTATTGTGACTTGAGGTCAAGTATATTACTATATATATATTACACCTGTGAGGACTTGGTCATTCACACTTTAAGTTTTAGAAGAATTAAGTTGTATGTTGCGTCCAGTATTTTTAGTTTTTTGGGGACTGGAATCTTTCTCTTCACATTGTTAAATTCAAGTGATTATTTTTAACTGGAAATATAAAAGTGCTTCTATAAAATTCGTTGATAAAGACATTCACTAGAATTTATACAGAATTCAAACCTGGAATTATATAACTGTGATCTAACAAAAGACTGTTGACACATCAACACTATATAAGTTATAAAAGACACGTAATCGCGTTCTGTTTTTCGATTTCTTCAAGTCATGTACTGAGTTTTATTCAGGACATTAAATTATTGGAAATTATTTATGTAATTCCTGGTTATATATATATAATACTTCTCTGCATGCAATGTATTGTAGTGAATTGAAACATTACATTGTGTTCCCTATCTTAGATATATACAACACAGTACAAGTTTTGTTTCGATACTTAAAACAATGATTGATACTTCGTCTAACTCGGATGTCACAAATAAACACATTTTTTTTTTCTCACGATGTCAGGATATGTTGTCATACATGTAGATATGCAATCGAGGAGGCATACCATTGCTTTAGTCTGTTTGGTCTCTTCCTGCTTCTTGTCGTTCATGAGCACAGTTTTAAGTGCGACTAATGTAAGGCGTTTAAAAAATAATTGAAATTCACGGCGAGTGATGTTTTGGATTTACAAGATGAACCTTCTCTGATTCTTATGCCAGCGTTCTTAAGCATAACAGTGGTATGTAACTCTCTCCTTCTCAACATAGGATGTTATCATTCATACGTATAGTTAATTCATCCATTTATGCATTCATTCGTTAATTCAATAAACCTTCTTTCTTGCTTTATTTCCTTTGGCCTGTCTAACACTATGCACTATATGGTAGTAACGACGGCCCTATGGCAGGATGGTCAAACACACGAACGAAATGTTGCGGATAGAATTATAACTTGAGACTAGCCAATGTCAGTACCACTGTGTGTCGTTCAGCAAGGTATTTGACTCCAATTAAGTCGACGCTATGTAACCTAAAGCACAAAAGCCAAGCAAAGCAAACCACTATTCCATAACACCGTTGTATCATTATCTCCAGTACCTGTGTATCAGTTATTATTACTCTTAGCCATCATTTAGCATATTTTCCGAGTCATCAGTGTATCAGTCATACTGATCTTTCTATTTAGCAAGAGGTCTATAAATGGTTCTATACGTCCTTAATGTGCCCTGTATAACTTGACAGTTAATGGTTCTTCTTAAGGCCTGTGTTAAGGGTTTCACATCAGTATGCAAACACACACATGATACGATCCAAACTGACGACTGGATCGAATAGTTATAATACAGTCTTCTTAAAGTGTGCATACACTTGGAAGAAACACGCAGTACAATCTGTAGTGATCAAAGTGCGTCGAGGGGGTCCCTGTGAGATGAGTGTTGTGGACGTGGCCTCATTCCCACACAGGAACATCACAAGTTACCTCTTGGAACGGTTCGACTGCTTTATTTGTAAATGGTTAGCAATTAAACGTAGGCAGAAACACACACACACACACACACAAACACAGACAACTCTCCTACACCTGAGGGAAACACAAACACAAATTTGGTTTAAAACCGAGAAAAGAAGTATTTTCAAGGAAAATATATTATTCCCTCAGAGTAACCTGATTGTTCAACTGATTAGTCATGAGACTAAGTAAGGAAGCTGTGCTTAATAAATTAGTCAGTACATATTTGGAAGTGAATATAAATTTTTTCTTAGATTGTACAGAGCTATCGTATCTTTTTCAAACTTTTCCAAACAGATAGAGGCATTTGAGAAATGTAGTACACTGATAATAATAATAATAATAATAATAATAATAATAATACAATACTACTACTACTACTAATAATAATAATAATAATATTATTATTATTATTATTAATACTATTATTATTATTATTAGTTGTATTAGTAGTAGCAGTATTATAATGACTATTATTCATTCATAAAAGTACTATCCTTAAGTCCTTGTCACGTATCTGTTTGATTTGCTCGGTGTGAAATCCATGGTTTGTTACAATATATATCATTTTCCCTGTTTTACATTTGAGATTGATAATGCCTCAATCCATATTATTCTATTTTATTCTTATTAGGTTATAATCCTGACATTCTGTACAATCTTCATAAAACAAAGTGTCTGGAGTCATACATGTTAGGATCACCAGCGGCAATTTATAACAAGAGATAAAACAATACAAACATTCAATCTCTAAAAACATTAATAAATAAATAACTTAAAGAGGCAATATCAAAAACCTTATAAATAACATAACGTAGGAAGCAAACCCTAAACACCTCGACTAGTAATACCATAATTACCTTGAAAATCTCTCTTCATACATGATTTCTACTAACAACCTCTATAAACAGCATATAACACCCTCTCGGTTTAGAATATTTAATAAAAACAACCCCAAAAAAAAAAAACGCAAGAAACACCAGGCAAATGTTACAAGAAACCAGTGATATGAAGCAACCAGGACCGTTCCCAAGCTCTCCTTCCCACTAATGACAGCCAACCATTCAAATGTAAGGGATCTTTATGGACCCACAGATTGAGGCCAAACTATCAGGGTTCCTTGAACCCATAAAATTTGGGGAAGGTGGCACCATTCCCTTCCCCAGGAACAACTAGCAGACTGCGGTGCAGTCAGAAAAAAGTGGCACATGCACAATTGTGCGCAGTCACTATAATTAAACTCAACAACAACAATACAAAGTTGTGTAAAAAAAAGAGATGAGAGGATTACTGTATATATATATATATATATATATATATATATATATATATATATATATATATATATATATATATATATATATATATACATATATATATCTCACATAGTAAACCAATATGTTTTGACTTAATTCTGAGTTGTAAACAAAGGATGGAAATACAGCCTGGTGAGAAATCAACAAAATATACACGATTTTGTAACCAAATTATATCCCGTTAGTGTTATCCATGGTGGTTCTGAAGGAAAGATGTTAAGATAATTATGTATCTGGATAATGGGCAATACTACTACTACTACTACTACTACTACTACTACTAATAATAATAATAATAACAATAAATAAGCTAATTACTTGGGTAGGATTTATCGGAACATTTGCGTCGAGTGCAAAACGGATGACGGCTGTAATTTTCATATGACTGGAACGAAAGGTTAGATTTTTGTTTAGGCCAAACCCCCATGAGTTGTTCAATTGTTGATTCAAATATTGTTCTTTATTCAGTCGGTTACGTATCGAATGAGTGTCCATTCACGTTATAGTGCTTGACGTCTTTTGCGATGATTTTGTTGAGAATGTGTCTTTTATGATTATACAATTAATTTCTAAAATCAGTGGATTCGCAAACATATTTAATGGCACAGATCTTGCATGTCATCCTCAATGTAGCTCCTTCTGTATTCTCTCTTTTCTAATGTGTTACTTGAGCTATTCGAGTCTCTTTCTAAATGTGGCACGATTGGAGCATGTGCACTTTGTTCAAACGCCCATAGAGTAAAGATATGTTTTATTACGATCTGGGCGTGACGGACGATCGGGAGAAGATACAGGTGAGAGCATCTATATAGCATGTTTTTAACAGTAATGTTTTCATACCTTTTAAGAATAATTGATAATGAGGATGATATGTATCCATAGAGTATTTTTGCTGCAGCATAAATCTCGCCAAATGTTTCCAGCTAGATTACAAATGAACTCCACGGTACATCATTATATGCCTTGGTTGCTTATTATTATAAAGGTGTTTAGCAGCCTTTGATAATTCATGATAAGTAATTTCAATTACCAATCCTCGTGGCGTCTGACTAGTCTTTTGATCTGCATTCGGACCAAATTTGCCTTCAGGTACCTATTTCTCAACAAAGCTGTTTTCATCCCACAACGTAATGTAACGGTTTCGTGTTGTTCCCACATGTGATAACTTCATATTCTTTTAAAACTTGTAGATCAACATTGACATGTGATAGTTGTAAAAGTCATATAGCCTATATTTAAAAAGAATTTTGGTGCCTTTACCCTATGTACAATAATATTTTGCTTTTCGATTTTTGACACTGAAATGGAAATGGTAGTATCATTTATATGTTTTCTTTTAAATATGCCAATATGGTATTTGATGATGCGGCAATGATTATAACGTATATATGTAACTTCAACAGTCAACTTCAGGTGTATGGGGTTAGGTGTGTGAGTGTATGTGTGCTTATATTGTTTGTTTATTGTAATAGTATTTTCATCCATGAAGAAAGCGGATTGCATCTGTGATTATTTCAAGGTAGATTAAATGTCCTAGATGCTCTATGATCATAATCAAAAGTATGTTATTTATGATCGGTTACTGAGGTTCACAATGACAATAAAGGCAAACGTTTAATTGCGTCATTAACATATTAACATATTTTCTGGATTAATTGCCAAATTGACTTGCAGATGCTTACTTGAATGAATAAGTAATGTTTGATATACTTTAAAAGTGGAATAACCTTTAATTACACTGCGTAGGATTGATAAAATCTAATTTTAAAACAAAATCATATATGGGGCTAAATATGTACACATATATTGCGTAACGTGAATATCTGCTTGGTCGCAACTGCCAAGTACAATAGCAGCATTCAATGCTTTTATTCATATTATACTGAATTAGCTCATATTTGGTATCGTTAAAAGACACGTTGGGTATATAACTTTCTCAACAGTAAATTGTAATTTTAAGACTGAATTCAATGTCTTAGCGTGCATTATGTATATCGAAATTGCCTTTAACGGCTAGGCTATGACAAAAGATTGCAATAAGCTCTAAATATAGAACATTTTATTTATTAGTTTTCGTGTTCTATATATTAAAGATGTTGACAAGTTTGTGCTAATTTCCATTTGGAAGATCAGCTAAAGTGGGGTGCTTTGCAACAAAGGTCAGGTGTGTTGATTTGCGACATACATCGCGAGGTATTAAAACTTAGTTCGTAGTAAAGCTGTGAAGATGTATGTAATGAGAGAATGCATACATTCCAACTTCATAGTTTCCTATCTTCTTGCTTTAGTATCAGTTTTGCAGATTTATGTATTGTTGTCTTTATATATAATTTTAAAAAGGCTTAAAAAAATTAAATTGGAATTACAAAGTGCTCATCGACCGTGTACTAATATATTATTCTGGGATTATAGTGAATTCATTCAAAGTAGTTTTAAATAATGTCATTGTGATTAGTCAAGACTGGTGACACCTCAGCATATCCAAGGATATTGGTACATTAGATACCTGGAATTCATTCATTTGGAACATTCTATTATTTTGGGTTTGTGAAATAACGTGCTAAGATTCTTTTGAATTAAATTCATAAGGCTCCAAATTTATCTTATGTTTTCACTTTATAACTTTGAAAGTTAAATCCTCTGTTAAGTTTTGCAAAATATACTGGATTTACTTCTTTATATTACTTAGTTTAAGATTACAGACTACTAACACATGAGTAGACAATTGCATCTTGGGAATAACTTGAACATAATTTCTGTTGCAACTCTTCAATACATATTATTAGCTAGAAGTTATGCATTTATTTTGCTTTATTAGGTCAGGACATATCGATGTGACGTAAGGCTAAATAATGTATTTTAAACCACAGTATAAAGACCAATGCAGTCTCGTCATTCACTCATCGAATTTGAGTTTATTTTATTTACAATATTTCTTAGGATCTTATTATTGAGTTTGAAACGTGTCAAATGTAAAAATCATACAAATCAGTTATTAAAGCACAGTCCAATAATTAATGTTTAGTCTAATTTGGTTTATTAAGGTGACAAGTGCTTCTGAATGTTTTTGTCTTAATCGATGATTTAATTACTTTTCGATGAAACATTATTTTATTGTCATCGGTCTTGTTTTTAACAGAAATGCATTTAGAAATTTACTTTTCATTATCAGAGAGAACTTCTTTAAAAATAGCATTTGTCTTGATGGCGAGAAGCTATACCATATGAGCATTACCCATACATAGGATGTTGCAAAGTTGTCTACACGATTTGATAAAGTATACATTTTATTCAAACAATCCAAACTAAAATAAAACAGTACGCAGTGTGATACCGGAAGGTTAGCTAACGTATTAAGCAGATGTATTCATAGCCGATTCACGTGCCACCAGTCAAGTGTAGACCGACGCTTATATGCATTACTCAGTTGATTTATTTTCTCTCTGCATGCGAAATAAAGTGGTGCGATGTACCGCAAACAGTGGCACGGTTACGAACCTCTGCAACATTATAGTCTTGTGTCATTTAAAGTTACTCATATAAAACCTCAGTGGTTAGAAATAACAAGAGAGATCCATCTTGCAACGATTATTGCGAACTTTTAAAAAAAGAAGACCAGTTTCCTCATTCTAATCATTACTATGCAGACAAGAAGATTTCAAACTTTAAATAATGCGATGTACAAAATCAAGAAATTATTTCTCGAACACACATAAAAATTATTTCGCGGACTAAATAAATAATATTGACATATAAAAAAAAAACATAAGTGTGAGAGAAGTGGGGTTCTGGAGTGATGAATCAGAGGGGCAATCTTTGCTTCGTTCAAGTCTCATACGTATTTATTTTTCTTTGATGTCCAGTACAAGTACTTATCGAATATGTGTATATGTGTATCATAACTTGATTAAATAAATATATACATACATATATATATATATATATATATATATATATATATATATATATATATATATATATATATATATATATATATATATATATATATATATATATATATAGTTTCCTTTGCCTTTTATTGAAGATGTCCGACATTTTTTAGTTAGCAAAGGTATGTACATGTTTATGACAACACAATCTGACTCATGGAATTCAATTTATATGATTAATACATTTACTGTACCAGAAGAACAAACAGGCATATAACTTATCTCCCCTCCAAAACAATCACGAATTCTTTTAGATATGAAATAGCTTATGCACAATAATGTGGGATGTGCTTTTATGACTTGTCTACTAATTTGAAACCTACCGTTTTCATCAAAGTCCAAGCATGGATTGTTTATTTCAAAACAATTCATATATAGTTAACTGTCCTCGTACAAACAAACACCAACCCAACCACCATCACACTTCAACAACAACAACTTGGGCAACAAAAGTATGCAATTACAATATCTACTTCTACTTTTAGCGCTGTACTATTACGCATTTCAACAACAATACTTGCATACTTCTTTAGGACTACTAATCCAACCGCTTCTTCTAATGCTAATACTACTATCACATTCAATGCAAATATTGTGTATTCTCACTATTCACCAAATAGTGAAGTACTTATTTGTTCAGATTGTCATCTGATTTCATGTACATACTATTACACAGATTTAGACGCTTTTAAACCAGCGACACGTCGTACAACACATATAATTTGATGTTGAAATATAGACAAACACATAGAAAATTAGTAATATATGTGGCTTTAACAATTTAGATTTACGTGCATCTATGGGCGATGAGGTGCGAAGAAGAAAATATCTCATCTTTATTATTGCTTGAAATCAACGCAACACTCCCTGAATGAGAAACTACATGATCACTGTCACAAAATTGTATAAATACTTTTTATTATTAAGAACATATACTCGTTTTTGTGTACAACGATACCAGAGTGTAATTTATGTATGTTGTACAATATTTCAAAATAGTGGGTTCGGTTCATCCTGTGTCACACGTGCGAAGTGCTTTCAATGTAAAACCCGAATGCTTCCAGCGCACAGACAATGTATGACGACTTCGTCTGTGTATAAATGCCTCACCGTAAGATTAAATCTTCATATTATCGGAGCCGATGTGTTACCAGCTGCAGAGATAACCACAAAAGTCGACCATAGCAGTTGTGAAGCTGAACCATAGCAGCCGTAGAGTTGAATAAACAGTGTTGCTGATCGAGTAGGAGGTGATCGGGTGTTGCTACCCGAGGTTGGTCGAAGCTTATTGCTTGATTGACCAACTTGAAATACTAACGGCTTGATTGGCCAGTGTGACTGGTAGCCGAGTGTGGTGGTGACGGTGTTTGTAATTCCATACTTGTAATCTTTTAGCCGTGGGCTAATATTTGGGGTTTGTTAAACCCAGTGTGTTTTTGGGACTGTAAAGATAATTTGTATATCTGTCCCTTTTGTTTACATAATTTCACTTTTTGGGTGAACACATTTTACTATATGAGTAAAATACTACATTTGTTTTACTATTTGAGTAAAACACCTCAATCTTTTCTTTGTGAAATCAGTGTGAATCATTCACCCCTTGTTCTTGTACCGTGTAAGGTCATTTATTTGTATTTTCATTATTAAGCCGGTGCTTTGTATATTAATTGATCCATTATTCTGGATCATATGCACGCACATATTAATCATAATTAATTGCTCATTCAAGTCGTTTGTTATTAAACATTGTATTTTTATCACCATCAAAAGTGTTCTGTTGTAGATCCGAAATCCCACCTGGTTATCTTGTTACAATCAATGTTGGACGACCTATTTAGTACAAGATTGTTGAAACTTCGTGCTTTTACGAAGTTCATTATACATGTCGCAGGGTAATACCTTAAGGGAACCTGTGTTCTAAGAAGCATTTCGTGACCCTAGCAATGAAGACACTCTTCTCTGAAATTTGAGTTGCGAACGGTATCTTGAAGAAATGGTTTTATAGTTTGGAGTGGGATCATCGTGAATACAATAATTTGCACTTAATCATCTTGGAATAGCCACACAATTCTCTGGCAACATATCAGAAGACTTCTTACGTATATTAAATTATAATGAAATTAACTTACGTGAAGCGCATGAACACTATACGGTAATATATACGGCGTTTGAAGCGTATGCAAGTGGAATGCGATACTACTGTAAGTGCAGCGAGCTTACATGGCAATTTTCAACGGCTCTTGTTAAGAGCTGATTACTAGTCGTGAACAATTTGATATACTTCAATTTGTTTTATACAAGTCCTCTACAGGAAATGTTTACCTGAGTGCTCACAAACGTTTGATTGCAGCCGTTTAGAACATATGCGATAAGCGTTCCAATTACTGAACATTTTCTAAATTTTGTTCCCTGTAGATTCAGGAATGTGAATGATATTTGTTTTCAAGTAGATACAAATTACACGGTAATGTTGAAAAGGTGCCAGTGAGTCATTCAAAAGTATGATTTCTCGACATTTCATTCTTTCAAACAAGTAATGCCATCTTTAACGCATTTAAATTACTTCTATTATTTACCTAATTCTTGTTGCTTTGGAAAATATCTTTTTTTTCTAATATAAATCTCGTTTAAATGTTATATTAAACGAATGTGCTTGGTTACATTTCCGGAATGACATCTTATGTCAAACATTTAGTTGTGTACTCATTTATGATAAGTAATATCACACCATTGCAAAATATTTTCCCCAGTAAGAGTTATGTGATTGATTCAAAGACATTCATTTCCAGTAAATATGTTTCCTAATAAATGGTAGATCGGATGCTTGCATACTTAACATTAAAATACCGTGTGATTTGTTTTATTCAGAATATGTCGGTCTTTGCCAAGAGGTCTAACATATTATTACCGGGGAAACGGACTGAAGTTGTTTGGATGAACCTCTATCCTTATCGTTAGGTCGTACGTTTTATATCTGAAATCTTGAGATATCAGGGCTAAGCAGGCGGCATGAAGATCGAAAGAAAAATTTGCTTACTAACATCAAAAAAATGACTTTCTTTATTTTATAACTCTTTATCGTTCGTTTACGTTTGGTTGTTAAAACATCAGCTTTGACAACAATCTTTTAAAGCTAGCAAATGGACGATTTTTGTCTTCTTAGTTTTCACCAAACAAATGAGGAAAAAAATAAATCAAATTTCTAAAAGTAACTAATCATGGATTCGATAATGTAGTTTTGTAGAATAAGTATTGTAGACTGCGGTGTTGAATAATAGGTCACCGACGTCTATATTCCATCATTTCTGCTCGTGTTGATAAAACGTCACTGTGCGCTTTGTGCGCAACCCACGGATTGTAAGCAGTAAAATGACATAACAAGATGACAGTCATCATGATAGAAAGCAGTGACCTATACTCAACAATATGCATTCTCACAATAATATTGCAAACGTATTTGATATTGTTAGGTGACAAATTGATTTTGGTGTTTTATATGTTCTTGTACGTTTTAAGGAAATTACTCGACTGTTTTTATCTATAAATCCGCTACCAGCTGCTCTCCTATCTGTGCTCGGAGATGTCGGTGATTATCCATTTCCGTCAGGACAGTCTTGAATTCTGCGATACCAATTGGTTCATCTTTAATAGCCACTGAATACTGTTTACCAACAATATTGACAATTATTCGTGAATGTAATTGTAAATTAACTTGATAGCACCACCAGAGATGCGGGCTATTATCGGCATAACCGAAGCGATATATCCAATTTATGCACCTATAATGGTTGCCGTTACTGTGAATTATGTCACACCAAGAAAAACAGTTGCTTCCGCGGCAAGACCGAAAATCACATCAACCGCAACAAAAACGCGTTTGCATTTCATGATTAACGACGTTCTCTTTGTGATCATATTTTGCATTTGTTGTTCTGTTTATTATTTTTTGCATGTCTTTAACACTGAGTGTGTATCATTTTTCTTCTATTACTAATGTAATGGTTCAGTACACTTGTATGATAGACATGCTCATTCAGGACCCACGACGTCAAGGTTGGATAGACAAACCAAATCCCAACTAATTACCCGTTTGTACTGGCACAACGTTCATAATATCATAAAACTCTTGCCCAAAGAATGTTCAAGTCTACAACATTTATATGTCCTTGCGGCCTAGCATATAGGTCATTTAAAATATCCTGGTTGCATTCATGCATGGTGTACTAAACAATCGTTCTCATTTTTGCCCAAGAAATGGTACTCAAACAAATGCGCCCTTGACGATAAACAGTCAAGATCTTTTTTTCTCAGCGGAGTTAACACTGGTTTAACATATTCATTGGAAACGATGCGAGGGGTGGGTTCAGCAGTGCATTCCACGTCATCGTTGTAGAAAAAGAATCACTGAGTGTTTTTGCACCTAGTGGTGCCATCAGATGTTGAATGTTGTCATTTGTTGATTCAATTATTCCAAGATCTATTCGAGTTAGTGGTAGTACATCAAGACGGTTCCAATTGATAGTTTATAGTTAACCTCTACAACTGAACACGATTATATCCGAATGCTTACGATGACATACTGATGCCATTCTGAAGCAGATGTTCATCGACAAGTTGAACGAATTTGCTATCAATGTTAGCATTGTAACGTTTTCTTGATCCACATAGAGTCAACGTCTTCATAAAAAAGTTTTGCCCCAGCCTATCACTTGACCAAACAAACCTAAATCAGGATAAGTAAAATAGTAGATTTATTTCATACAAATATTGGAATCACACAGTACACACAATCACACACACACACACACACACACACACATATATATATATATATATATGCATATATATATATATATGTGTGTGTGTGTGTGTGTGTGTATATGTATGTGTGTGTGTGTGTGTGTGGTGGAACATCTAGGTTTTGTTCACTGGTATGAGTAATATCGACCTTTTTTGATAAACACAACGACACGCGGGTGTTTCTGATTTTAATTTATAGTGACTTCAGCAAGGTGTTCGGAACAGCGCCTTCTAACTTGACAACATTTTGAATATTAGCACTTGAAGTTCACAATTTTCAGGTATTATCTTTAAAAATCACAGTCTCGCCTGGACCAAAAACAACAACATCCCGAATGATACTCTCTGTCAAATCAGCATTGGTGGCAATCCAGCTTAGATCCAAATTAGTACCACATCTTGCCTATTAACGTCCGCAAATATTAATAGACGTACATTGAATTAAAATCACGGCATAATATCAGTAACCACCCCCATTGGCACCTACACGTGCATGCAGAAAAATACACGCCGACAATGGGCTGTCTAAACAAGTTCAGGTGTTCTAATGACAAGTAATAAATCGGGTACAATGTAATTAAATCATGTTTGGAAATTTGCAAACCAGTGTCAACATTCCCCTGTCAGCCCCAAAATAGGCTATGATATGTACGTGCAATATGATTTTCGGTATATTCAAGCGAAATTTCTTCATAGTATTCTTTATGAACATTTAACCACATAGAAACGTCAGTCACCTCTATGTTGTCGAACATTATCTTACTCTGGGTTAGACTTATAGCGATTTGTAGTATGAAACGCCACGAACACAGTAAGGCCGTGCTGACTATTAAAGTTGTCTATGTAAAGTGCCTCCAAAATATTACTTGGCAGGTATTCATTTATATTATGTGCTAGAAACTGCACCGTTGATGCGGTTCCTGAATTAAAAAAATATTCTCTGCAACATAAACTTTCGCACACTGTGTAGTAGCGATAAATACACATATTTCGGCAAGAGCCTTTCAAGTTTTGGTGTATAGCCACAATCAATAATATAGGCCTGACTGAAAACTTTATCCTAAAGATTATTATCAAACTAGACAATAGTGTCTATCATATTAGTGTGTGAATCTATTATTTGTGGTTACTAACGCATGGTTAATATATGTCACCCTCTTTTATCCACATGACTGTCCTCATTTTTAGGCGCACATAGGTGACTTTCACTGATCGCAATCTGTTGGTTTTGCATACATAATTACATTTTATCAATATGAGCAGGACTCATGGGGGACAGAATCCCATGGATTATTATTCGGATTTATGTCAGAAACCGCAGCCAAAAAACATATAGTCTTACTGCTAATGGCTAAGGAATGATATATAAAGAGATAATATTCTAGAACCCCAAAACACGATTACATAAAATTAAGAACATATTACTAAAAATCGTAGGTTTGATACATTTATATCTAGTGTAATCATTACAATTCCCCCGTGATTCAACTTAAGCAAAAACATCGAATTCAAAGAAACAATGTTCTAATACTGATCTTACCATCACATTTCCATTATTAGATTTAGCAAAAAGTTACTAACAGTCTTAAATAAGTCACTGTATATGTCTTTTTGTCACGCTTAAAACAGAAGTCATCTGGGGCAAACTGCAATTAAGTTTTATTCGTAAACTCCTAAATGCCTAATTTGAGACATGATAAGAAAAAACGTATATACGATAACTACAACGGGGAATTACATGCAAATGCCATTTTCAATATCTAGGACTGACGTACGGTAATGACATATACACTTGAACTAAAACCAGCCTCATGTTACTCTCGATCTATTATTTATCATCAGGGCTGCAACGGTTCGGTAGTTAGAATGCAGAACTCAACATCGAACGGATGCCATCTTTAATCCTACCACAGGTTTATCCTCCAAATACCTCGATACTAAATAAAGTACTTGTGCTGCTGTGCAGTAAGGCACCAAAACAAAACCCAAACTATCAATATCTAACTTCCCATAAAGACATTGTCAAATAAAAGACATTCTTTACTGGAACAGATATACATCATTATAGCTTTGTTGACGTGTCTATATATATATATATATATATATATATATATATATATATATATATATATATATATATATATATATATATATATATATATATATATATATGTATATCCTTTTTAATTACAGAAAGATGACCTTAACCAGATTTTGCAGTGTGTTTATGTTAATACATTTATTGACTGGAATACCCACAGGTAGGTAATGCAACTGTATGTTCTTGTTTATATATATATATATATATATATATATATATATATATATATATATATATATATATATATATATATATATATATATATGCATGTGTTCATGAATTTCTGGGTCATTATACATACATTTCAATTTCAGGATGCACAGAAACTATTTCTAAATTTGTTTGCCTTGAGGAGTCCGTTCAGTTGTTTCAAAACGTGTCATTAGCCGGTCGCACAATAGTGATTAACCAGATCTTTGGTGACGCAATTAGACAAATTGCCCGGTGGTTTACGAAGGATTCTATAATACATTTTTCTGTTGAAAAACGATTCGAGGGAATAATATCTCTTGACAAATATGGCACTATATGGATGAGAAACGTTCAACATTCCGACGAAGGGAGATACAAGTTGGTGTCTACAGACGATATCAGTGCCGGGTATGTCTTGGAAGTGGAACTAATTGTTCTGGGTTTGTATGCAATTAAATTATAGTTATCCTGCCATTTATGACTGCTTATCTACCTACGCACACACGTATATCCCTACTGCGCTAGTTCCGGTTTCATCTATTCACAATAGTTCAAGAATAATACCTTAATCCAATGATCACTTTGTAGTTCTGTTCAATATCAAATCAAATATTTCCTTTCAATTTATATCTAAACAGAACATTAAATACATATGCAGACTGTTATAACATAAACATATCAAATAAGAATTTAAAATAGGAATGAGATCAACTGCTTAGTTCTCTCCTTAGATACAAGCATACGGCCCTAAAAAGCATTTTGTATCCTACTCATACTTGGCATTTTGCACATACTCCATATCATAAAAGAACACGCCTGACCGACCCATCCCATGGGAAGTGTATGATAGCTTTATTAAAATTATTATTTTACCTGTGGACAAGATGAAACGCTATGAAGATAACAACGGCTTTAAATAATTTAAATAAGCCATGGATAAATACGGGATGAAGTGGAAAGAGATCATGGAGTAATTTCAAAAAGCGCTCTGCCCCCTTCACCTGAACAAATATAAAAAAATAAACCAAACAAAAAACATGAAATATCAAAAACCATTCCACTGCGTTAATTCAGTCTAGCCAAAGGCATATATTATAATTATGCTTCGATATTCTTAACATTGACATATCAAAAGTGATCGCATTTCATTGATACAAATTATCTTTATTATTCCATTATCAGTGGCACCAAGTATGCATTGCAAACCCAGGATCGAATTTGAGGATAATCATTTGATTGCTTTGCTCCATGTCAGTGTTTGCGGCAGACCTGCAGCATCAGCATATTGGCTTGGATACAGAGTAAGTAAACTTAAATGCACACAAATGACAAAGATAATTAATACCAGAATATGTTCGTGTATCTTCTATTAGTTAACAATTAATAAATACTTTGGAGCATGTATACACATTCTAATGCATTATGAATTCATCCAGAACCACACATAAGACCAAAGGATATAAACTATGCTATAATATGTAAGAAAAGGAGTTTCAGTCATAGGTTAATAGTTGATGCAATGTAATGGTCTATTGCAAGAATATATTTACAAGCACCATCATACATATAACACAATGTTACATTTAGTGTGCATCGATGACTCAGAACCCCGTACAGAGTAGATCTGTTCAAGCTATCCTTTGGTGAAAAAAAAAATAAAGTTTCTAGATGCTGATTTATTGCAAATTAATAAAAAAGGATAATACAATTCAAGAACCAGTTCTGTGTCATACCTACTTGGCATGAAATATAAAGTTTACTAGCTTTACCACATGATGTCAAACTAGCACACAGCCTATCCCATTTCATCGCTAATTGATCTTTATATTGTGTTAATTGAATACATACCAATATCGTGCTCATAATTAGGAGGAAATGGATACGTGTAATTCCATGCATCAAGTAAATTAGCGTGAACATTGGCAAAACAGTCTTCCTGTACATGGAATTAGCCCGATACTCGGGCACAAACACTGCTTTTAGTAGGGATAATTAAAGATATAGGGTATCATAATTTTGTTTTCCAATTGGAAAATGTCGCTCTAGTTTGTTATATAGAATAACGTGCTTTTATATTTATATAGTAGTTGTTCTGCATGCACAATCGCATCATAGCCTCTAGAAAGGCGCCTCTGCTGTTTGGCTATTTATTATCCAATTCTGGATATTATCCCTACGCCGAGCAGTTTGGTGGACACGTATGTATATTAAGCGCTAACATAAATGTAAAATGCCCAGTGGTCACTGCAGCATTAGAAATAAAAAAAATGACAAGAGAGAGAGAGAGAGATCTATCATAAATATGATCAAATATAGAGATTATGAAAGTACCAGAAAGTACATCTGAATAACTGAATTATAAGCAAGAAAACATTGTAAGCTTGTATTCTTCCTGCACTGAATATTAGCAAATTACAACATTGCTCGGGTTACTTCATTTTGATTCCTAGATGGGACTAAAATCTTCAATAAGTTTCCCTGAAATCACACAAATGGTGGTGCTCCGGATCAAACAGGATAGTAAGAAATTGAAGAGATGCTATTAAGCCGCGGATAGCTACTGCGCTAAAAAGCAGAAGATCAGAGACTAAATCTTCTTGGTCAGTATCAGCTTGTGATTTTGATACATAACATGAATAGGTATATTTAACTTTCAATGTCTTCTTCGTGAAATACAGCGTATATTGGTTTCACTTGATTTCACTAAATAATAAATGTAGAATTAGAAACTTAATAGCCGTCCGTTGGCTTTCCGCGTGATGGGTGAACTTTAGGGAGGATGAGTAGGAAGATATTATTATAGTGATCATGTGGGTTAATGAAACATAACTTTCAATCTTTTTTATGTTTATGTCGTGATTCAAAGTTTCATATGATTTATGGTCTCAAAACCTTTATAAACATCTATAAATAATCAAACACCTAATTCATCTCGTCGATAAATACCTCTGTAAAATTGAATGTAGAACATAAATACTGTCCATTATGCAACATCGTTTGTATCACCTGCTTGGAGATCACGAGTAATATTATTACCACCATACATCATATCAAATGTAGTATTCTATCAATTTGTACACTATGAATCTAATAACAAATCACTTCTGTAATTGTATGAAAATGTTACGTATTTCTTCATGCCTCTGGAAGTATACCAGCGAACGATTTTGTTAAATATAATTAGAAGTCTACAATATCCACGCAAGTTTATTTGAACATCGCATCTACTATTAGATCTACTGGATGTTTCTAAAGCAATGTTTTGATAGCACATAGACGAATTTATATTTTTGCTGGGTCGATTAAGACTTATATAATTAGTACGATTAATTTTAATTTACTTTTTGTGTCAACGCATACAGTGGCTTCAACATTTTCAGCAAGTACAATTTTGAAAACAAACGAAACATTGACATCCCATTATACATTGTATCCTGTTTCGTTATTACATGCCTAATATGTTTCAGAAACATTGCAAGGTTATTGAGTGACTAACGATGGTTTTACAAATTCACATCAATGTATTATGATGTACAACGGAAGACGCACATAATGAAAAAATCTAAGGTTGTGACTTAGGTTCATTACGGACATCAGCGCAAACAGTCTCAGCCATATATTAAAACCGTGGAGACACCTCCTTTGGCCGAAAACATGGAAACTGGAGACGTCGGTACACGAGGGACAATCATTAAATATCCACACGAATAGTTTGAACGGTCACTTAAAACCAACAACAAGCATAATAACTGACATAACATAAGTAGACGGTTTAAACGGGGCATCACGGACCATACGGATAAATTTAAACAATCTAAGATATCAATTCAAACTAAAGAAAACTAACGTATTTACTTAAAAACAAAAATATCATTGATACTGGGGCAGTGTCAAATCGCTGACAACGATGATTCACTTTATTCTGCATTATTAAAACGAAGATAAATATTATTACGCCTTGCGTACATGGATCAGATTCTGAGAGGCATTTTAACACTACAGAGTTAATTAACTTTCACATAATTAAAGGATGATCGCAATATAATAATCCCTTCCGTACATAAACATAATTTGTTAATTGGTAGTTCTGAAGACACGGCTACCTCCTGGTTACTCTACTCATTTATTCAAAAATATCTGATGTCGTGCATAAATAAGTTGTTGTATAAAAACATTATTTGTGATATTTTAAGTGTACATATGTTTAACCTCAGTAAAGATTCTACATGATACCAAAAGGTAATCTTAAATAAAGGTTGTACATGCTAAACGCTTAACTGTATTTCGTAGCTCTTGAGTTCTGCCCGATTGGAAGGATCTCTCCATGATATGTGCATACAAATTGCGGAAAAATATCTTATGTCTGACAAGTTCTAAATGCACGTGGAATACCGCAACAATAAATAATGTGGCCTTTTCAAATGTCATGGTCACGTACAGCTCTTCTATCAGATACAGTAACCACTCAGACGCGACGTTCGTTCATTTTCCGATTTGAAAGATGCAGTTGACAAAATAGAGGGACGCGTTTTGATTAATGTCAAACATCAATATTGTGAGTAGTATCCAGCAACCACATTTCGGTTATTATCCAAACCACACTATGTTTTCATTACTTTATAGTGATCAATTGCGAGATATTTATACACAGAAACGCACAAGCGTACTAAGGAATATGATTTAGAAAGAAGAGGATAAATATGAACAATATCACACACAAGAAAAGCAAGAGAAGGTAATATTTATGGACGCACAATTCCACAAGCATAAGAAAGGCTTTCCTTAGTTTCAGCTTGATTCAAAATATAGACAAAACCGAACAAAATAATACAAACATGGGCGAGTAAAGTGGCAATGATTTTGAGCAGTATCCCTCTTTTCGAAGCTGTCTGGTTCGCCCTGTTGTTTTCATAGTTCCCATTCTCAATTAGTAACCGTATTGTCCAGATCTGGCTCCAACATTATCACATCTCTTCGATAGTCCCCAATTCCAAGGGTTAATGAGTAAAGAGATGGAAAAGACAGGATGGTTAGCCTCCTTTATCCGAGTGCTCCATTCCTGTAATGAGGGGCTTAAGCCCATGATGGCGCTGCTGTTTCCGTGGACAGATGAGGGATAAATTGTAGTGTCCATTCATCCTCTTCTCCTGTGCTAAACATATTTTATCCTTCTCTTCTTCTATCTCTAGAAAGGAGACTACTAGTTACTTTGAAGTAGGCAACTCGTTCTTGAGAACTATCTTTTCCATATCCCCGTCTTGGCTTAGGAGATACTGCACAAACTGTAAGCTCAATTACTCGTTCTGTAACCTGCCTCTCATATTCTGGCAACAACTTTATCTACGTTGACATGTCTACTATCGATGGCAAGACTGTTGAACGCCACACTTTCTTTGTGAGAAGTAAAGGAAAACGTCTGTAAAATTTGCTACGCAAACATGGAAAAACATGCAATGTAGATTGTATTAAGTATAGTAAAGAGCCTTTTGAAAAACATCTTTCTATAAAATAAGACAACAACATTTTCTAAAATCAACGTTTATTGTTTATCAACCACTGATAGCTGAAACGTCAACTATGAAGAGTGAGGATTTGGACTTCCTGTGATGTAATACACGATTATTTTATAATTGATTACGTTATGGTCATGAGCAAACGGAAATGTATGGCCAAAACAATCAAAGATCACTTCTATAAAGCCATTGGTTACTAGAGTATTGTGAAATTCTGCATCCAAGATGCCGTTCCCTGTGCTTCCTATATTAATGATAAACTGAAGGTGAACAGGAAGCTGACCCAATTTGATAGAATTTGTCGTTTGTTTCTGTTATGTAACCTTGATATTGTTTCGTTTCCGCTATGTTCCGTAAGAGCTTTGGACGTTTAATACTTCTTTTATTTTTGGCCAATCGTTTTGATTCTTACATGTTTGCCGGATAGTTCAGTCTGCGCTGAAATTTCAATACCATGTTAGTCTCGTACAAATTTGAAAACATTGGTTCGAACGAAATTTCATTCTCCATTAATTGCCTCAGTTGGATGGAAAATTAAATACTTTTTCATGGCCATTTGTTGTTACATATTTTGTGAGAATATATTGTATTTAGCCCGCGTTATAATGCGGTACAGATATAGAATTTTCATATCAAATTTATTGGGCACCAGCTTCAATTAAACAGCACTTTCCCGACATGTTTTAGTCAATACTCACGGCCAGCACAAGTGGGTATTTGTTGCTACTTTTAACCTTGGCCATTTTGCCTTAGAAATTGGTTACTGATATGTATTGACCCAACTCTGGTCCCGTTGTAGAACAATAGTACTACTTTTACATTACACCAAAGTTAAAAACACAATTCAGATCATTTGTAGACTCAGCTAAACTCCGTAAGACTTTCGAAATTTTACTAGAAATTTGTATCAATTCATTTTAATGTTATTATGAGTTGGTTACCCTGTTTAAGGTTATTTATATCAACAGTTCACTATAAGCGCAAATAAACCTCGGATGTACGTGCATATAGCTACTATTGTTTATAAGTAGCAACAAATGCCCACTTGTGCCGGCCTTGAGTATTAACTAAAACATATGTGACAAGATGGCCGCTATCGCTTAACCGGCGTCAAGCAGCTGTTCCTTTTCTTAGTGCCGTTTTCATGATACTTGTGCTTGTTGCCTGTTTTCATCTTCGTTATTGTGTTCATTATGTATTGGCTGGTAAATTCGTATGTGTTTCTTTAGACTTTTTCTCAGCTGACTTGCTCCACTGTTTTTGAACAAACCGCCATCACGTGATACTCGCCAGTCAACCCGTTTATGCTACGATGGACCCTCATTAATTGCTTTAAATGATCACTCCTTGGCTTTCCACATTACATTGTGCTATAGACTGAACGAACTGGGACCACATTCATCATTACCTAAATGTAAACAGAAGCGAATAAATAGACGTTGTTTCAAATCTGGCCGGCGTAGAACAGGAAGAAGTACCCCAGTTATCTACCTTATTTCCACAAAACCATTTAAAAATAAATCCCCCGTTAATTTAGATAACCTAATTCAAATCCCTATTAATTCGTCAAGCTTTGTGTCAACTATCCAATAAATACCTCTGTGCATTGCATTATCCAATGCCCATTCAGTAGGACCACCGGAAAAGCGCTCAGAAATAGTTAATTTTTTCTGCCTATACCGTCATCCTCCTAGTAGACAAAACAAGCTGGCTGACTGTCTTTTTGGAGCAGTTTCCGAATCTCCTGGACTATGGAAATTCGATAGATGGCAACCTGTTTATTCTTGGGGATTTCGTCTTTCACTTTCACTGTCCCGGAAACTCAGACACATCAAAACTCATAAATTCTTTTAATCTTTTCAACCTCAAACAGTCAGTTAACCAACCCACCCATAAAGATGGTCACATTTTAGACTGGATTCTTCATAGACCTGATGATAGCATTCTACGGTCCTCCCTGGTATCCTATGACCTTTCATCAGATCTCCTCTGCATTATATGCCATCTTGACGTATCAGTCCCTAACCTTCCACCTTTATCTACTACTAATAGAAACCTCCGTATGATAAATAGAACCAAACTAATGCACGACATCCAAGCTAACCTAACAACTTGCTTACCTCCTACCGCAGAACAACTCGATAACTGTCTGCGTTCATTGCGGGACAAACATGCCCCAGCTACAACGTGCAGAGTATCAATTCAAAGTGTTCTTCATGGTATAGCAGTGTTAGGGACCAGCTTCGCACTGCTAAAAGAGACCGCCGTAAAGCTGAGAGGTTCTGGCTTTCCACCAGACTCACTATCCATAAGCGAATCTATGAAGTCGCTAAGAAGAATGTCACAAATAAATCCATGCAGCGAAATCAGTCCACTACACTGCTAAGATCATGGAATGTTCCAGCTGCAAAGAGCTCTTCGAGATTACTAACAAGCTAATGTCAAGGTACAAATCAACACCACTTCCAACTATCTTCTCTCCAGTCGACCTTCCGAACATGTTTGCAAATTTGTTTCGTGACAATGTACAAACCATTAGAGATAAGCTTGACACCACAATTTCAACTAACTCGTCGTCACCATACAGTTGGGATACATAATTTGAGCGGCAACCTTTAGTTGCATTTGAACCTGTCTCTATGAATCCTGATGAAGAGTGCACCACAGTCATGTGAACTTGATCCAATTCCAACATCACTGCTGCTTGAGTGCTTACATATAGTATTGTCTTCCCTAACTGATGTTATTAATACCTCTTTCTCATCCGGGGAATTCCCATCATTTTTCAAAACTGCCATTGTAAAGCCTCTGCTGAAGAAACCAACACTAGACCATAATGATTTAAAAAACTAACGCCCAGTTTCTAATCTCCCATTCATATACAAAATCTTAGAAAAGGTTGTTCTATCGCAGATTGCATCCCATCTAAATTCAAACAGTCTTTTTTAGCAATGTACAATCTGCATATCGCCATTGCCACAGTACTGAAACTACTCTTCTAAAAGTAGTTAATGACGTTCTGTCTGCATTGGATAGCGGATATATTACAGTCCTCACCCTCCTTGATTTGTCTGCAGCATTTGACACAATAGACCATGATATATTGCTTCACCGTCTCCAGCATGTATTTGGCATTTATGATACAGCCTTACTGTGGTTCAAGTCCTACTTGGTCAACAGGACACAAATTGTGTCTGCAAATGGAATACACTCCAGCCCAGTTGATCTATGTTGTGGTGTTTCATAGGGGTCTGTTCTTGGACCTGTCCTCTTCATTTTGTACACTCCGTCGCTCTCAAGTGTCATAGATCATCATCCAGTGTCTCACCAATTGTACGCTGATGATACCCACATATACAAATCTAGCCACCCAACTGAAGTTGATGATACCATCCAAGGTGTAGAGATGTGCATTTCTGATGTGAAATCATTTATGACATGTAACAAGCTGCAGATGAACGATGACAAAACTTAGGTCATTCTGCTCACTACACCAAGAATTTCTCATTCACATCCCTTACTTCAAACAATAAATATCAGCAACGACAACGTTAAATTCACACAGTCAGTACGAAACCTCGGTGTTACTCTGGACAGTACTCTCACATTGCAGCAACATGTCATGAACATATGCAAGGCTGCATATCTTCAGCTGAGACTCATCAGCTATATTCGCAAATATCTTTCAGTTGATAACACTAACACACGTATGTGTTCATTAGTACTTTCAAGACTGGACTATTGTAATTCAATTCTGTCTGATTCAACTCAATATCTACTCCAGAAACTTCAAAAAGTTCAAAACACAGCTGCTCGGATCATACTTAGAGTACCACGATCAGAGCACACCTCCTCACTGCTCTCTACCCTACACTGGCTATCCATTCGATCCGGAATAAAACACAAAATTTATTCTCTGCGCTACGTTTCACTGTCGGACTCTAGTCCAACATACCTATTTGACCTCACCCAAGTGTACACACCAGCAAGATACTTACGCTCTTCTTCTGACAATCGTATACTCATTATTCCCACTATGAAAACAAAGTCATATGGACAGCGTTCTTTTGCATACAAGGGCCCAGCAACGTGGAATGAATCGCCCACTGATCTTAGACATAAAGACACAGTGATCACATTCAATAAGGCTCTCAAAACTCACTTATTTCGACTGCAAGAACAAACTTAAAGACCCAGTAATGTTTCCTACCTTAAATATTCTCAGTATGATTTTTATTTTTTAATGTTTTTCTAATTTCATAGTGTTTGTTTTTGTGATAATATTATTATATGTTTTTTATCTTATACGTGTTGTCTAATGTTGTAAAGCTCTTAGAGTTTCTATAGAAAGTCTTTATTATTATTACTAGAGAGCAGGTCACAATATAATAAAATCTAATTTGAGATGCCAACAGCAGCATATATTATATGTCTCACCCAATTTGTTCCATTCAAATTGAAATAAGTCTGCACACCCGCGAAACAACTAGCAGATTCAGCACCTACATAATTCATCGTATAATATTATTACCTCATATTAATTATATTTGTATAGTGTTATTATATATTGTGTTTAAATATCTTCAAAATTGTCTCGGTTTAGTCTAGTTATATTGGTCGCACTTAGAAGTGGAAAAGGAGACCGATACCTTTGTACGTGTTGTAAGTATTTGACCATCAGCGTCTGCAGCAATGTTCTGTGTGTTTCTTCCTAAACATAACGCATTAATACGGATGTTAATGACAGCAGTGGATGTCTTGGTAATCCTACATAAACACGTTTTAAGGATGAGAAAATAGAAACATAACAAATGAAATAATTTCTGCATTTTTGCACTTAATGTATGGATGTCATATGAAAATATAAATAAGTGGTTCATATCTTTAAGGATAAATTTTAACTGACATCGATTCTAATTTTGAAAACTTCTAGTGTAGTCAATGACATGATACTGTGTACATATTTTTAACGACGTGTACGAGTTATACTTTTTGGACGATTCATAGAGAATTAGAATTATATGGTATTTCATATACGACTCAATTTTTCCCTGGAAGCGGTGAAATCCTATGTGATATATTGGTTTTGTAATTTATATTTGTTGTAAAATTAGCACCATGTATTAAAGACCCATCAAGGACAATAACAAACTGATAAAAATATGAAGAGATTCTGCTTCATGAGTTTCTTGGTAAGTCATATTTTCTTTATATTCTACCCTGTAAATATGGTAAGTGTTGTTTTCACTAGTGCAAGGATATGCTGCAGGGAAATCGTCTTGTGGAATATCGTGTGGAGAGATTAATGAACAACCTAATTATTAAATGCAGGAGTATTTTTGCATTTTATTTTCATTTGCATTATTATGTTTGATTCAACTGGGTCGGGGGGTCGGGGTCGCTGACAAAATTTGAAGAAAGGGTGATGGACATAACTCATGTCTGCCTTTTGCCATATTTCTGGAACTTGTTGAGAGAGTTTCGAATTTCGTGGGCAGTGAAGCGCACTGCTTGTATATATTGATCAGTGTTTTCTGTTAGTTTTTGGCTTTAATCTTCAGCCACGGATTAGTTTGTGTAATATGTTTAGAAGTCAAATTTGGCAAATTTGTTTTAATGGCCTTTTTGTTTCTCATTAAAATACTTTTCTTTCTTACCCCAACTGCTACCCGTATAGATCCTTTGCTCATTTCCCCAGGGGTATCCCATTGGTTACGTGGGCAGCATGTAATAGATGGTCCTTCGCAAATATACCCGGGACATTTGTTCTTATAAAATTTGTAGACAAAGAATATTTATCTGGAAAAATAAACTTCAAAGAGAAGCTAGGTATACTTGGATAAATGAGGGAAGACCGAGGGGTAGTCAATTTAATTCCTACAGAGAATATAAAGATAAGAAGAGAAACTTTAGAAACTTTCAAAAACTGGCTGTGGAAAAATATATGAGGGAGGTGTATGAAGAAATTGAAAAAGCACATGAATGCGATGTAAGACACTTTTGGAAAATGATCAACATTAAGAGAGGGAACAATATAAATTTTTGTCAGGAACTATCAACTGATGGAGTTTGTGTCCGTGATGATGATTCCATCGCAAATGGCTTTGCCAGATACTATGAGGACATGCACACGCCGAATTTAAACCATAGTTTTGACGGAAACTTGTATGAATTTATAGAGAGAGAATTGAATCGGGGTGTACAGGACGGAGTAAGCCATATCGAGGCCTTACAGACCAGTATCAGTTTAAACGAAGTAAGAAAAATCATTAAAATTCTAAAGAAATCAAAAGCATCGGACCATGATCAAATTTGCAATGAACATTTGATCTATGGCAGCGACTACCTCATCGAGTGTATGACAATTTTATTTACTCGGATGACTGATCAATCTTACATACCTGTAGATTGCAAAAAAGGGTTAGTAATACCACTGTACAAAGATAACAGAAAATCAAAGAACTCCCTCGAAAGTTACCGGCCTGTTACTTTACTGCCTGTTATCTACAAAACTGTTGAGAAAATTGTTCATGAACGTTTGTTAACTTGGCTCAAAGATATTAATTCTAGTATACCCAGTTCACAACAACATGGTTACCAAAAAGGTTTAGGCTGCACAACAGCGAGTTTTGTGCTGTTGCAATCAGTACAATATAATGTAAACATGGGTTCACGGGTTTTTGCGGCATTTTCTTGATACAAAAAAGGCATTTGATACCGTGTGGCACTAAGGACTGCTTTTTAAATTATTCACGTTGGGAATTACGTGTAAATCCCTTTTGATATTTTTGAACATGTATACAAATTTACAAAGTAATGTTCTTGTAAATGGGCAATTTTCAGATTGGTTCTCAATTGGCCAAGGAGTGAGACAAGGGGGTGTTTTGTCAACCTTGATGTGCACAATATTTATAAATGACTTGCTGTTACAGTTAGAACATAGTGGATTTGGAGTAAAGAAGTGACCTCGCTTTATTGGATAAAACTCTGAGGTATTTTGCGAAACATTTACAAGGTTTTCCAATACATATTAGACCAAACATTGCCCTGGGAATGCTAGGATGAACAGTCCGAAATTGATAGAAGAAAATTTATGTTTTTACACAGATTGTGTTTGATGCCTAACAATGTACATACTAAACGTATGTTTAACGTTGCGTTATTTCACTTCATTTTGAGCGGATGCATGTCAAGCTACGGGTTAATTTCAAGTTTATATTATACCTCACTGAAGTTTGACTTGCTCGGGTATCTCTCTGATTATTTACATCATTCTGAAATTCCAGATAAACATAATTGGTAAGAAATTGTAAGGTCAAAAATTGTTGGTCTTGAAAATAGCCGCTGGAGAGTTCGTATGTCTAATCAAGCAGATTTTGATAGATTCACTTCGATACACGGATACTTACGACCTGCCTCAGTGTGGCAGTCGGCTAAAACTAGACAACACACTAAGGTATTTACATATGTAGCTAAACTATGGGCTGCTGTTCCACAAACACAGCTTGATATGTATATTAGATGTGGGAATGTTTATACAGACTTGATACTTCATTGTTCTGTTAGTTGTCCTAATATGTCGAACTTGAGAAATTCTTTCTGGAATTTCCTTACTGATAAATTTCCCCTGAGCCTGCACACTACGTTATTTAATGCAGAAGATGAGCTGCAACTACAATATCTTTTAGGTATAAGGTTACCATCAGGAGTAATCGACAAAGAAAACTCCAAGCTATTCGTCCTGTATGCAGCATACTTTGTCATGCAGTGTGCAGCTATCTTATGTAAATAAGGTACTGAAACTTGCAACTTATGAGTTGACGAACACTTTGTTGATTGATATTGTGTAAGGATTAGCATTCTAATATATAATAATTTTTTATTTTTTTATTTTTTTTTTTTTTTTTAAATATTTATTGATTGTATTCAGATGAGTTATTCTTATATCATGTAATGTTCCATGGATGGAAATAAAGATGATGATGATGATGTATCTCGGTTGTTGTTTTGTTGTTGTTGTTGCTGGGTTTTGTGTTGTTGTTGTTGTTGCTCACTTTTATATCTCAAGCAGGAAAGAAGACAACACTGATTTCTTCACATGAAAGGTAGTTCTTAGCGCGTGTGCACATTGACTGAGACACCCATAATGAGATGTGAAAAGAAAGGTTAGCAAATTAGTTAGATTTCTCTTTCGCATATGTGAGAAAATCTGTTTCGTTTGAGATTAGCCAGGTACATCACCGTTCAAACGTAGCTTCCTTTGAGATCAGCTACTTTTACAACGCAACAATGTAACCTCTACGTTAAACCTAAGTACATTGTTAATTATACCAGTGCTCTATATGGGCCAGAGTGACAATTATATGTTAAACGTGCAACCCAATGTTAATACCGGTAATGTGACCACACACTACTACTATCATAATACGTATTTCGTGGATGCTTCTTAGCTTTTAAGTTAGCATAGCAGAATACATCGGTGATGTATATCACATTGTATATATTTTATGCTGTGGTGAGTATACCAAGAAAAAGCAAGAAAACAAACACAAACACAATGCAGTGAACATCATATCTATTTTAACCTAAAATAGGTCCCTCGTTATGGCAAGGGAACTGACGATTGGAGCTATACTCCTGACGTTCTATGATTCCATAAGTGAAGTACAGAGGTCAAAGGGACTTTTAAGTGTACATGTATGTGTTGAGATTGTGGATGGGGATACGTTTCAATACATACTTACAAACGGGTTATCATACTCTGTCTTTGACAATTTAAATTAGAAATAAAACATTTATGTTGCAATACTGTCGCGGTTCACTTTCAAAGTTAGCTCGATTATATACTTGGCTATTCGAACTACCTTACAGATGTCTTATCTCGCTCATTGCTATTGAATATTGAACGCAGGGACATTTGTAAACAATTTTCTGATCCCCAGATCGCTTCCTGTGTGAAACGTGGCGACTAAAGACTGTATGAATAAGAATATTAATTTATGATACAGTTCAAAACAAAAGGACCTTTCCGTTCTAGTATGAAGAAAGGTCCTGCACAACATCTTGTATCTTTTGACTATTACTACAAATATATTTAAACCTGGATTTAGAAAAAATATTATACGTTTGACACCGCTGTACTACTGTACACATCTGTGTTCGGTCTTTCTATTTTGTATATTGTTTAAGTGAGACTTCATTCACAACATAACTATTTTTACGACTTTGTGGTCTCAAACGAAGAAAGAGAAAGATGTGAAACCACGATTCCAAAAACAATGTATTTCCCTAGAATACAAAGTGAACTTTAAGAGGAATTGATAGCAATATGATTTAAGTTACGAATAATCCTTAATGTATTATAACACGTCAAAACGCATATAATGTTCCGAATGAAGTCCCGTACACCTGAATGTACTGATGTACTACAATCATATAATCCATAATGTCTTCGAATAAGTTCCCAAGAATCTGAAATTAGTTGTTTAGTCGAAAGGGTCAATTAATTCAATAAATAGCTTTTATAAAGTCATATTTTAACAAAAACACAAACGTTTATCCAAGGATTTATATTAAACAGGAATGAATAATTGTTTGCGAAATCCTTTATAACATAGTTCACATGACCTATATCACATTAGAGTGTTCTAGAAGAACTTAAATCATCCTAATGAAAAATAACATCAAATTGTAAACAAGTTTGCTTCCAGTACCTTCTAGACAGGCACACAAGTGAAGGCATTGAACCCAAAGTTTAGTAAATAACGTCTTTACTTCTTAGTAGCAAAACAAAGTGATGTAGGCAACAACCATCAATCAATGACATGATAAAAGTCAAGTACACAATGTAACTTTAATATATATAAATCATCAATTCTACTATACTATTTTGCTTCTCCCAGGATTTGTCTTTCCAACTGTGTTCTGTTGTCTGTTCATAAATACATTACTGTATGATATGATTTTATATTTAATGAATATATTCAGTGTCTTGTTATGTAGATTGTTTTCTCCTTAATTATTTGTGCAGATTCTGAACTACTCTGTTAATTATGATAACACATCTGTCATTATTAACTGACATTGTTTACTGTGCAAACCTTTATCTAGATGCAGTAGTTTTGAGCAGACAGACATATAATGGTATCCAGACATCAATATGTTTCAAAGTGAATACAGTCTTATAATTAAGAGTCCATTATAAATAATATAAATAAAGTTTGAAGAATGTATCTTTCCAATATTTCGCTGTGTCCTCCATTTCACACTTTTCCATGTTCATCTATCTATCATTGGATTGATGCACAAATATCTATATTTACTGATATCCTCCAGCACAGATCACATATGCATCTAATTGAGAAAAATGACAAAAGTATACACGCATTTAAGAACAGGTACACAAAAATATATTGTTTAATGTAATAGTCAAATGCTGATGCGATGCCAAGTATGATTCAAGCAATTGAGAAAATGAGATTTGTATTGCATAAAGAGTATAAATTAAATATATAGTTAATATAAAAAATATCGTTGCCATGACCAAGCAAACGATTTATAAGATTTAGGTGGAGATAAAGTGAATGCTTAGATTATATACTGTCATTTGTCCAACCAATGAGTGATATTTTGCAGAACCAAACTGTGATAACGGTACAAGCAGGAATGGAAGCAGGTCCATATTATGCTTGTATCGAAAGTCGCTCTTTGAGATGTGCTAGAAGATTCAAGGCAGCTGACTATTGTTCGTCTTTTAGAAGAGGTCCAGGTAAGCTCTATGTTTCTCTCGCTTTATATGCTAACAGTGCATTTAACAATCTTTAAGATTTCCACATTTAGATAAGTTGTATGTTGGACATGTGGCATAGACTTGTGTTTGCTATTTGCTATTTGCTGAGGTTTGACTGACATCCGATTTTCACTGTTTAGTTTTGTATAATTTTGCTAACATTTCTTCAAACCCTGACAAGTCTTTATAACGAAACAAGTCACGTTGTGACAATTTTTATATATTTTACATTACATGTAATTTACTTGTCAAAATCAATGCATGAATAAGAAAGAAATAGACCAATTTTTTAAACAAGGGAAGCGGATGAACAATTTTGCTTAGATGCGTGTTGGCGTAAAACATTTACAATGATGCAGACTATTCTACAGATATTGCGACAGGTGATCAAACTGACATACCCCGTTGATTAATAGGTAAAGGAAGATAAACCTCATACACCGGTTGACCAAGGTCTTGAATAACATAATAAAGCTGATTCTTTCAGTTTAGTAGAGGTTAATAGACATGACATAATACATGACTGAAACTATCCCGAATGTGAAAGAAACCTCAACAAACAAGAATTGTTTCTTTATTTCCGTTTGTGAAAAATACGCTCAGTTGTCTTTAAATACAGCATCCTGCAGCCGAAATAACAAACGATAAGATACCATCTATTAAAGCCTGCTCCACAAATCTGACTAAAATCTACAAATAGTGTTCCAGTATTAAAATCTTATATAAATATTACCCCTATCTAATGGTATTAGCGCGATGGAAAAGCCAAATTCCGAAATGATTTATGTTGATAGTTTTCGGCATATGACAGGCATTCTACGGAACGAACATCTCTAAGCTGGATTGCGTTGAATACTTTTCCGTTTGATATAATTTTGTATCTCCATGCAATAAGCGATATCTAAACAATTTTTAAGTAACTGTCCAATGGCCCTCCTAAATATGCCCACTTTTTTAATTTCTGAGATCAATCAAAACTAAATAAATTCACAATCTAATGTGATATCAATTTATACATTTTGCGTAAAGATAACTTATTGTTAATCAGGGAATAAGTACTATTTACCATTCGCTGTTTTTGAAAATTACTGGCGTCAACTCCAAACAAGTATCTTAATGCCTATATACCCGCAAATATATATGGTCAGCATAAAAAGTAGACAAGACTTCGCTTTATGTATGCTTGGACTAATTTTGGCTAAAAGCTTTATAAAATGGTAATATTAAAGTCGTTAAACTACAATATTTTAGGATAATGTTTTTATCAAGTGCGCACCTACAACTAAAATAAAACGACACATCACAGCCTATTCTTGCATTATACCTAGATAATATTTGGTCATACCAAAACAATGACCTTTGAAAGTGAATGAGAATTTTGTATCTACCTTAATTGGTATTAAAAAAACACAAACGCCGAAGATTCTGTGCAACTTATTTCGTATCTAATTTATTCTTCTTCAGGTAAAACATGTTTGGTACACAATATCTACCTTAATGCTTGGCCAAACAAGGTAATACAGATAAAACAGAGGTGGCCAGTTCAAGATGTGTTAAACTAGTGGTTCCAAAACCGTTTTTGGTCACTGCAGTAGAAATACATTTTTTTTTTCATTCTGAGACTCACGACCCCATTTCCACATTCTATGTTTTGCCACCCTCAAACAATAATTCTTGCGAAATTATGCGGCCCTCTTGAACGTCATCACGACCCTTATTTGGGTCGCGACCTTGGGGATGGGAACCACTTTGTTGAATAATTGCTTGAACATCAATATTACATATAGTACAATACTAAATTTGATTTCTATATGAATATGTCACATGTTCTCTTGTTTAAAAATGATATGTGGTTTCCGTTTCTAGTAGATGAAGAACTGCAACCAAAGATATCTCTAGATAAAAGCAATATTCTGGATAGTTCCATAACTCTGCACTGTCAGTCGAACAGTAAATCAGCTGGGAGGTTCCGTTGGAGACGCAATGGGATTCCAATAAACAACAACGCCAAGTATTCTCTAATGGACAAATCTCTAATAATACAGCATCTGAAAAATGAAGACAAATACGACATATATACTTGTTTGGAGTCCGGAGGACGATTTGAGAGTGACCCGTATAGTATAGAAACATGTGAGTATATCTATTTTTCAGTAATTTCTTCCTGCTTTTTCTTCTTCTTCTTCTTCTTCTTCTTGTATATATATATATATATATATATATATATATATACATATATATGTATATCTATGTATATGTGTGTGTGTGTGTATGTTTTAACTGTAACAGTTTCCTATCTCGATAATAAATCATAAAACTTACTTACTGATATGTTTTGAAGTATTGTTTCCTTGGTCTTACGATCCATGTGTATTTCAGATAGCTACATTTAAAATGTTCTATCCTATGATACATTTTATCAAGTTAAGCATTTTGTCATCTTTGCATTGTATGTCGCTGAAGACCGTCACGAATATTAAATATTGAATGGTATAATTTTAAGAATATATATAATTTAGTTTTCTGTGAAACGTTGGTTGCAAATTTGTGAATTACGTTTATTCGTTAATATGTATTTTTGTACTGAAGACGACGAAGATTATTAATGTAGACTATACCGAAATTAGAACGAATGTGATAGAATTAAGATAAACGTCTGTTGACAAAGATATAAACTATATGCAAGAAGATTTATCAGATTTAATTACTTAATAAATTATAATTAGGATGTATGAGTACTTTGGGAATTAATTTGGGAAATGGGAAATAATTTGGGAAAAGATTGAAAGCATAAATTAAACTCCAGATTAAAATATAAACTTGGGATGAATCAATAAATGTACCTAAATAAAAATGAGAAATCGTTCTTGTTATCGTTCTCAAGGAAACATATACATAAAATGCATATGCTCTTGCATTGTCGATAATTAGCACATTAAGGGTTATTAATGTTGTTCAAAGTAATGCTGGTATATTGCTATATAACAATTTCACTGGGAAAATGCTTGAGAATATTTTGAATGGATTATACATAGAATGTTATTATCTTTTCAATTATTTGAAAAAAGTTGTGTAAGAATTTACATAGGATCGCTGAAACTATCGCAGAAAGGGTGTGCAAAGGATCATATCGCAATGGTTTGCTTTGCATGTGATGCTGCATCGATGATTTTTAACAATACTTGGATTATTTTTGTCCTCTTTGAATTAAATGTTTAGGGTTTCTATAAAAAGACTTATTTTGGGTTTAAATTGACAAATAGCCGAATATGGGTTGAAGCAATTAGGGTTTCATTTCAATTTTATGATTTTGGTGTCGTTTGCTTTGGAAAATTGGATGCTTTTCTAAATATTCTTCAGTAAATAATTTGCTCGTTTTCGTGATCGACATCAATATTAATCATCTTCTGACAATCGGCACTTTCTGTTTCCACTGGTTAGTTAAAACAAACGTTTCCCTCTCGAATATCTAAGCGCAACAATAAACACGTCTGCAGGAACACAAGAAATGATGACTCCCAAATAGGAATGAATCTGACTGTTCAGTTCCCTCCTTATTTATACCTTATATTACGACTATATTTGGCTACATACCCAACTTGACAGTTCTTACTGTCAACGTATTCCCAAACTGAATATTCATGTGACATAGGCCAACCAAGTGGAAATTACTGATTTCTTCAAGAACATTCCAAACCCCTTCAGTAAGTCTTATTATTAAGATTAATATTTGTAATTGTCAACACATAGGTAAACATCTATTTATCGGACCTATATAATTTTAAGTTCTTAACAGACCAAGGTCACATAGGAGAAATCTAACTAAATATTTTTTGTACAATGTACAGCCACAAACAAAAATTTACAAAAATAGATAAAAACATGTACCAGTAGTTAAAAAAATGTATTGATATACATAGCAGTTCCCAACATAAGGCAAGAAAAGATGCAGTAAAGCATTCTGTTGCTGTATTGCCCAAACACACAAATGATAATAATATTCAAATTACAAAGGGAGATGAATAACGAATATACAAAACTATATTTACGACGCAATACAGAACTCCTATACAAGTGAAAGTGCATCTGTGGTTATATCTTATATTTCCTTGATGTGCCGAATATCAATGTTCATTCTTGCAACCTTAATCTCCGTCTCCACATTCTTTGATTTTTTGTTCATTTTATTTTGTTGATCAGGAGATAGTGATCACTGATTACATGAACAGAAGAAGGTGTAGAGTTGACGTACACTTTACAGAGTTGCAAGGACAAAATTAAAGCCAAACACTTCTTCTGAATAGTTGAGTAATTTCTTTGGAACTTATTTAATCTTTTAGATAAAAGAGCACTGGTTCGTCAACATTTCATGTTCCTTACGTATTACTCACCAACCCCTACCGCACTTGCATCAAGAAACATTTTGAATGATTGTTTGAATTTTGGACCCTTTAACTTATCGACCCCCTCCTGACATATGTCAAACCAATAAAGTATGGTTCTCTTACTTAGGAAATTGTTATGGGGCTGTGAATTTATGGTAAACCTGAACAAACTTTCCGATAATATCCAGTCATACCCAAAATTGCATCAGCTGCTTTTTCTAATAGGCAGATAGCTTTAACATTCCATTCTACGTCCTTAACTTCATCATCTACTATAGCCTAAAACTTTGACACAAGCTCCGCGAAACGCAATTTTACTGAAATTAATTGTCATATTTTCCTCAATCAGGCGAATGAAAAACCTCCGGATTGATCTTTCCAAAGATCGCTGTAAAACATGACGTCGTTTAATTATACATGACTGCCATCTATACCATATGTTATTATATTCAAAAAGAGCTGGAATGTAGACGGATGAATTTTTGTCACTTTGTATTGGTAGATCCATCTGGAGTTGAAAAGGTCAAAATTGTATTTTATTCTATCCGTATGTGGAATCTGCCAGAATCATTTTAAAAAACCACACTTGGTGACATATTTTTCATTTTGAGTTATATCAATAAAATAATAAATTCTTGGTATTGGAAATAAATCTGTTTGGGTGACACTGTTCGCTTTTCTGTAGTCAGTGCACATACGAAAATAATTATTTGGTTTAGGCACCAGAATTTCATAACTTTTGCTTGGTTCAATAAAATCATCCTCCATCAAATATTTAAGCTCCTTTTTCAAACATTCCTGTTTGTGTGGATTCATCCTCAAGGTTCTTTTTAACAGTGTTGGAATCTATAATTTCAGTATCATGGTAGACTTCTTTGTTCCAGTTGGAACATATGGGAAAAAGTTCTTATATTTACATATTCGCTGTTTTAACTCATTCGTTTCCCGTGAATGTAGATTAAAAACTTAAGAGTTCAGATTCTTTAATATTTCAGACCTTCGAAGACTGGTTAAGCAAAATTCACTACAATCCATTGCAGATCATTATGTAACTCGTCACCGTTTGGGACAGGAACAAACAAAATTTATCGAATGACTTAGCTAACTCATTCAAATTACTCCATTAACGTATCGTGGTGGCAGATTTATTTACGTTTCAGCCTCCCAGGAGTATCGCTAATACAGTTTAAGTAACTTACTTTCTTTTTAACTGTATATGGACAATAGTATATAGCATGAAGCGGACTTTGGTGAATGGCAGAAGAACCAGAACTTTATGACCAGGTTGAAAATTTTTGTTTTTGTGGTTTAGTCCTACGATAATTTCTTCTCTGTTTCGACACCGTGTATATTATTTCTTGCCATTTCACAAGCTTTGGATAGTTTATATTTAAAACCAGAGACATAAATTATCTCGCTGGTTCACGAACAGTGCGTCCTGAAAACAAGTTCAAATGGAATAAATCCAAAGAACTCTTGAGCTGACTCCCTAGCAGCAAACAACAAGAAGTGGATACCTTCTTTCGTATCTTTTCTGGTTTCAATTCAAAATCTGATGAAATATTTCCAACGCCGTATGGACTTGAACTCTTGGATACCTAATTCATTCACACATTGTTGGAATCCCTAGCATGAAATTAGAACTTTGATCAGATTGTAGGGACCTAGGAAAGCCAAAATGCATAAATAGCTTTATTAAGAATTTTACTATAGTTTTGTCTTAATATTCCGTAAAGGCATTGTTTCTGGAAACATTGTCGATGCGCACATTATCATGAGTTACTAATTTTTTAGATATACATAACAAGTCAGTTTGTCATATTAGATAATCATATAAATACTTTATATAATCCTTGCAGCTGAACCATCTGCCATACAGGTCATACCAAGCATCACGATGGTAAAAGAAGGGGATACATTGAACGTTACCTGTCTTACGGACTGTTATCCACTTTGTTCTGTGACATGGAGCAAGCTGGATCCGTTCTCAGGCCACAATAACGTTTTATTGAAAAATGATGTATTGCAAATTACGAATGTTACAAGAAAGATGTCAGGGAATTACTCATGCAAAGTTCAGAATCTTATAACTGGCACATCTATTGAAGGAACGTTATCACTGGATGTTCACTGTGAGTACAGTGTTACGATTACTAGTATTTTAGTTATTATTATTAATAGTAGTAGTAGTGAATGTAGTAGTTGGTAGAAGGGTAATACATGTTTCATCTTAACACAACATTGAACGATTTAAATCTTCCATATTGAGTAATTGTTTGCATGAAAATTTGTACCAGTAATCAGAACCAGTAGGTATCAGTCAATCTTGAAATTAATAAACAAAATTCTTTCGGAGGCGTAAATTGATTATGTCATGTGTCAATTTCACGTCCTTATTTCCTTATTTAATTCATATTTTGTATTGTGTATTTTCTCATGTTGGCATTCATGTTCACAGTATAGGAAGTGACGTCAACACATAGCACTCCTTACCTGGTTGCAACATTGGGTCATTCCATGAAGCTTAACCATTTTATATTCAGTCCCCATAAACCCTATATCATTAAATTGTGTTTAGTATGACAACCTCATTAGAAACTCTCTTGTTGATAACGTGTTGCATAATTAACAATTATATTCTAACCTACCCTAAATATTGCATCTTAGTTCATTTTCTACTTTCCAGATGGTCCAGATAAAATTGTTCTTAATACATCCAACAACATTATTGAGTTGGACGAATTTGATTCCATAGCAATACTTTGTGCAGCCGACTGCTTCCCATCGTGTCTTATTAACTGGACTGAAGGGTATGTAAACAACCTAATAGGAGATGCAGTATTGAAGCTGGTCAATGTGTCAGTCAATGGTACCTACACATGTCTTGCGTGTAATCCAAGCCTTCACACATCCAAATTGTCACAGACAATCAACATAGCAGTTAAACTTGGTATGTATACAGTTGCATAGTTTTAACTGTGGTCATCGTTATGAATGGTAAGACCATTTTCTGGTATGGCTTTAACATTTATGCCACAGCAAAAACGACTTGTGTGCCTCTCCTCGAAATTTAAATATAACCATAAATAGAGATGCATTTGGCATTGCCGTTCAGTAATACGTTTAAACGACAACGTGCTGAAACAACACCAACACTAATCAGACGCCCTTCTTTGTTATTAATGGCAATAATAATACTATTGCAATATGAAACCAAACAACCAGAGTAGTGATGTTATGCCTTGCTTGCCCCCTTTGCTTTTGTGAGCCCTGGTATACGTCACAGCCTTAATTACCCCATGTATCGGCAAGCGACTTGGATCTATGTGCAGCCTTTGTATGATTAGCATTACTAGTCTAGGAAATAACCAGTATTGGAGGTAGAGGTTATGGCGTATATCAGAGCTCAAAAACGTTAAAGGGGGCAAACACATGATAGAGCAATACTACTCAAACTACCTAAAGCACATATATGATTACCATTAGTAATCCACGAACGTCAAGATTATTTAACTCAACTTGTATTGTCTGTAAATCCGCAATCGTATGATTCCTTATTTCTGCTAGATGAATTTTAGTCTGATTGTTCTTTCTGTGAGTGAAATTCCTATCTAGGCTGTATGGCAAGGCGATTTCTAAATTGCTGCCGTTCTTCTTGTGATTTTTGTAGGTGGTGATACACATTATCTGTGCAGGTGCGGCTGTTTAAGGTACACGTGGTGCGCGTCGTTAAAGCAGTATTCGTTCATGAAGTTGGTGCTCTTGTAAACGTTGTTGATCTTAATTTGTAAAATAGTTTTGGTCGTTTCTTGATCTCAGGAACTTGTCTTTTACGCATTGTATTGCTGGTTGAGGAAAGGGTCTTCGTCACTCTCTAAACTTCTAAACGAATTAGAAGTTTGTACAGAATGACTCCACAGATCACACTTATATTGTTTCATTCTAGTAAACTTCCTAGTACAATTTTAGGACATTCAGAGTGTATATACGTCTCTTGTCTCTTTGATGAGATTCTTATCAAGTGCTCTTTCCAGCTGCAAGGAATTCAAGATAAACAACTTTAGGATGCATGAAGATTGCCTGGCGCACATTTATTTTCAAAGAATTGAACCAGTATTTGCATCTCTGGCTGATATTCAGAAGGCAAGTCTAGTGTCCCGGAAACTTACAAATTAATGTCTTTATCGACGGGTACCTTTTGCGAATACACCATTAGCCTCTCATATTTCACCAATGTACTTCTAAACTTCGTCGAGCGAGTGCGGAAGATATGTAATATTCTCTCTATTTGCTCTTGTGGATCTTTTGATTTACTTGGTGCGTTTAACTATGTTACGAACCGGTCCCGGCTCTTCTTTTTTTCCCATTAGCATTGCTACTTGCTTCACCTGTGCGTTTATGCCTTTATCATATCATCAGCATGCTCGCCAATTTCCTTTGTTAGTTTAATAAGTGGCTCGGATATTTGTTGAAAGCCCATTATGAGGTCTTGTTAGACTGTCTCGATGTAACATATCTTTGTCCTTTTTGCGGCCTTCTGTAACATCACAATCAGTTTATGCTGGTCTTGAGCGGTTTTACGGCGCTGTTTTTGACACTCTTCTATGACATATCTGTCTGACATTTATTATAATATTTTTTTTGTTAACCTCGTGTATCCAGACCCGCATGATATTTATCCCCGGAAGTTCCTGTCAAATACATGATCAAGAAGTGAATATTTCTAAGACCATGCGCGTGAATGCCATAAAATATCATTAAAACGTTACAATTATCACAGATTACTTTAGGCAGATGTACAAATCTTTGGATGAAGTAACCATGTTGACCTCGAAAAAAATATGTTCTGGACTGATGTGATATTGAAGCATCACAACGTCCTGCACGACAATATTATTAGGAGCTTTCATCGATGGTGAAAATGAAATGTCGTTTTGGCGTTGATACCACCCAACAGTGTGTGCTGAAGATCTTTCAAAACAATGTAACACAGATAATCATCAGCCGATGGTGCAACCGAAACAGACGATCCCACTTTACCTATCCTAAAATTATTTTCCACAACCTTGTTTTCCTGATACAACAAGACAAATGATTAGCGCACGAAATGAGTTTAAAATATATTACCATGCTTGGGTGGTTTAAGTGTTACTTGCTTGGAAAAGATAATGAAGTCGAAGTTTCTTTTTCGTGATACCTATGAATAATGCATTATATAGTACAATCATGTATTTATATTGTTTAGAATGTTGCCTCCAAACTCGTACCCGAAATCAATTTCGAGTTCAAAAGACGTAACTGATCAGCTGCGATTACTGGAACTTGGGTTCGATGTTGGGTAAATACGTTCACGTTTATTAGACCTGCCTGGTTTAAACAAAGTCTGCAACGACATCGCTGCTTCAATAACAAATGTTCCTTGGAAGCCATTGAGCAAATGGCATCGTGAAAAACATATACCTGGATACAATTACTGTGGGCCTCGTACGATGATGAATATACGACTTGGTTCTAGCAACCATCCAAAGCCTTGTGAATCACCTATCAACAGCGTTGATATTCGATGTTACCGACCTGATCTTGCGTAGCAATCATCAGAAGATATCCTTGCAAGTCAACCAACCGACGTGGATCTCATCCATGACTTAAATGCGGTTAATCTAATTCTAAGAGAATGAATTGCAAGATGGATCATCGATGGAAGTATGAAAACCGAGACAGGGCTGGGCGGACGAAACCCTGTCGGCAAATTCACTCATTTAAAACATATAATATTTATACAGACAAATAATGGACACAACAAACCGGAACGGATTGATACTTCAAGACAATCAAGATGGTGCCGTCTGGGACCGTCACCAGGAGATTAAACCCTCCTAGCCGAACATTTATGCGATAGGAATTGCACGTCGTTCCAGCACATTCAGAACTGCCACCAGGATTAGTTTCAATACGTTAATGATTCGCTGTGCGCTTAGCAGTCGTATGCTGGTTCACGACAGCATGATGGTTAAATGCATAGGTGCATAGGGGAGTATCCATCGCTTGGTATCTATAGGCGACAAATTCACTTTAGCGCATCGGGAAACATCCATGCGATTTTTTTGGCACCGTATCATATTTGCTGCGTGTACGAATTAAATTCCGCCTCAAAGACATTCCACGTACACGTTGTATTTGATATACTGTTCCACCTGTGGAACGCCTTGAGCCTTCTTGATTTTCTTAGGACACCACCCACGATTAAATATATTTTCAGTTTCGGTCCCATACACTTTTCAGTTGGGTGCCTGAACATTCGTCTTTGAACTTATCGACATCATTTTTGTTGACGCTAATAAACAACGGATCTTTGTTTAATTAAATTTGGATACTTGTTGGTATCATATTCATTTATTAAACATGATTGTACAATGTCTACGTACACATGGGTGGCAGTGATATGCATTAGCAGCAAGTGTAGGTTCATAACATCTTGACCCGATCCTGAGCAAACGATTTGAAATTGTCATAATAAACTCATAAACCGTATCGAAACGTCCAACACACAGAAACCAACAAAGATTAGTTTTCTCAGATTTAGTATTGATTATTTAACTGTGAACGTCGACAAGTCTGGCATAAAAATATCTTCAGAAATTCAAATCAGTGATGAGCCATCGAAGGTTTTCTTGTTCACAATGTCGGACAAGGTCAACTCGCATTCGTTGGAGCAGGTTCTTAATAGTTTTCTTAAGCTTGAAAAATTCCTTCTTAAACTCATATGTGGTGTTTATTCTCAGATCCTTTTACTTCTGGACACATGATGCCATCCACGGGTGCTGACGTAATTCAAAACTTGATTGATCTAGGTTACATGCATACCCAATCACAGATGCAGCTGGAGGATTCACACGTGCAGTGCATAGGTTTGCTGAATCTTAAAAGGCGGTAGTATATTGTTGCATTCAATGAATTTAAGTCCCGATTCATTTGCAATCGCACACTGATACGGGCACAGCAAAATATTGGGCACATATAGTGTTTCTGATGCCACCGGATAATCGCATTGCACATCATGCTAATATACACTGTATTATAGACCAACTTCAAGATATCCATGGTCAATGTTGATTTAGCAATCTTAAATGTTTGTTACGTCAATATTTATGTGACAAATCCACTGAAACCCCAAATTCGGCAACGGTTGTAGCATTTCCAAGCCTTAAAGCTTACATGATGTATGGGCAATAGGTTCACACCCGTCCACGTTTGGCTTGTTTGCTTGAGCGTGGCTGTTATTGACTTTAGAAATCCAGCCACGTAGTGATCGCTCGATAAATTGGTGAGCGATTTTATTTTGGACAACAGAGCATCACAAGCCATAACCGGTGATGAGAAGTAACGGACGGGACCTAACTTAAACAAGTTCATGGCAGTTTCTTGAAATGTCTGAAATCATATCAGCAAGCAAAAGCACACCAGGGCGCATATACTGATTTTGCTAGCTGTCCATGCTTTCGCATTCTAATGCGGACCAAATCTTTTTTTCTAAAACACCTTCACGTAACATGGATGAATGTAGTGCTTCGATCGTTTGCAGAGGAGTTTCAGCAGACTTGTTCCAGTCGCTCATGTACTCATATGGATATGAACCTTTTCTCTCGATGGTCTGTATTTGGGAACTAGCGCTCTGTGGACAATATGTGCGAGTGGATTCAAAGTTCGTCGCTGTTAGATTGCACACTTACTCAAGGACAACTTCGGAAGTTGCAACGAATCGATGAACTTCAGTTGACCCAATCTGAAGGTTACGTATTGCTGAATGTTGTTAGGGATGACGCTTTATTGAGGAGGTTAATGCCGTGGCTACTGCATGCATCACTACATAACCATCGTACCCACACAGGTTATGAAACACTAGAGAGATGTTTGTTTTGTTTTGTTAAATAGACGATTATAGATTGCATGCGTTGTGTGAGGCTCCTCTTTACGCACCAGTGACGTGACAATTGTCAGGGAATTTAAAATGTCCGGTTCCATTGGTGGAAATAATCGCTTCTTCATGGATCTAGTGATACAAATATTATCACGAGTTATAATCATGTCTGATGGTAAATTGAGTTCTTATCAAATCCATTTCGCTGTGCCTTCAATCGATTAAAAAAAAAAAAAACATCTAATCTGAATCCATGCCACTATACAACATTGGTGGTCCAATTACTAATTACTAGAAAAGAAAATCTGAATTGCACTTCTTCAACGATTGGTGTTGATTTGGCTGTTGACGGAAGCAGAACTGGATGCATTCGAGTCTTTGAAAACAAAGCTTTCCCCTGGAACATTGAGACAGTCAATGACCGCTTATATAATATAAGGAACTTTCATCATGCGTTGCACGGTAAATCAATTTCAGAATACATGTGACTAGTTCTGGCATTATTACCAGTTAGTTCAATAGTCCAACCACAGTAAAAGTTATGGTTGGTGAGCATTTGTTTGGACCCTTTTCTGTAAATTTCTTGAACAAAACCTTTTGGTTTGAATTTGATGATCGCCTGTCCTGATTTCCTCACATACTTGCGCTGCTACTCTTCTGCACCGTGATATAAAATTTTGTGAAATAAACACTGCTCTTTGATTAGGTGGAACCCAATTTCTATATATTACCAAGAAAACATTTGTAAATGTTGGTGTGCTTTTGGATGTCTTAACAAATGCAGCTAAAACTATCGCAAAAAACATCAAAGATAGCAGACCCTTCAGACGCAACAAGTTAGTTTTTCTAGCATTATATTATACAATACTTTATCTTTTACTTTCCATGATATACTTGACATATATTACTTGTTCCAAATCTAAGGTCATACCCATGGTATTCAATTTAACAGTGTTCTATGAAAAGGCATATCACGTCTTTTTAGCCTCTATCGTAATATTATATGATGCACTCAAACTGTACATTTGTTTTGTCTGCATAATGTTCTATATTTCAGTAATTTGGTACATTAATACAATTGTTAAAGATCTCCATAAATTCCTTCAAAATATTTTCGAGAATGCTGGTTGTTTTTTCATTATATACTATGATAACTCTTTAATATAATAGGATATTTATTCTACGGTATGGTAATATCGAAAAAATACGCCATTTATATTTATGTATACCAACAGCCTCGAGTACTGTTAATGACAGATAGTTATTTTAGGCCAACTTGAGGTTTCCAGCTCTCTTGCTAGAAATATTTCAGTTATTTGTCGATATTAGCAGAGCTGTTCTAAGACGATGCAGATTGAATGAAAAATAACTTATCTCTCTCTGAACTTAAATGCATGTAACTTGAAATGTTATGATAAAATCTCCATCGGTTGTATCTGGATGGTGTAATCACGTAGCAAGCTGATATATATATATATATATATATATATATATATATATATATATATATATATATATAATGTACACATTTTAAACAAAAGTCTGGTTTTAATCATCCATGGGTTGTAGATAGCATGAGCAGTGATAATCTGCCCGGTGTTTGGTTTTGCCTCTCGTGGTTTCATATACTTTAAAACCTATATTTTCGATGACTGGGGCATTTGTAGATTATTGATGCTAATCAAGCATGGGTTGCACATAGTATATAACTCGCTTGCCATGTCAGACTGTGTTATGTATATGGGCCCAAAAGAGCAAAACAGGGCAAAAACGTCATAATGCCACTACAATCGGGTCCCGCAGAGCACTGCCTATATTCATCAGTAGATTCCAAATATAACCATACTATATATGTGTGTGTGTGTGTGTGTGTGTGTGTGTGTGTGCTGTATTTACAGTTGATACGTATGATCAAAGTGCTGCATAAACAATTACACAATTACGAAATTATGACTGGATAATACAGTTGGTTCTTAAGTTTCCTCCCGGAAAAGCTGGGACAGTAAATTTTGAATAAGACTCAGTTTGGTGCAAAGAAATACTACGTAAATGTCTTCTTAAAAGATCAAATCATCATCCTCACTGTGTGAAAGTAAAACCAATGTTTCTCACTTTTACAGATGAAACATTGATTCCAAAGATAGGCATATTCAGGCATAATATTTCGGATTCTTCTCTAGTGTTACATTGTCATTCATTCCGCAAGTCCAAAGGGAAGTTTTCCTGGATGGTTAATGGATCACTGGTAAAACACAGTGATATATATTCACCTGACAATGCTTTCCTTTCTGTAAGACACTTAACAGCGGAAGACCAAAAGAACATATATACATGTAAAGAACCAGGAAGTGAACTCCACAGTGATCCTTTTCGGATAAAAACATGTAAGAAACTGAATATGTTTGTGTTTATTTATTTGAGGAAATAATGCTACACGTCAACCTTTGAATTTGTTTTCATCTTTCAAGTACTAATTATTCTGCCGGAAATGGTACGTACGTACGTTAAAATAAGCATTTGTTGGCTAATATCATGCCTACATCCATCCATGTGAGTCCAAACTAATATAAACAAGTTGATGTATTGAACATGTGAAAGAGGTAATATAAATATGATAAAATATGCTAACGTTTACCTAGAGCTTACATTTTTATGTCAATCTGGCATTTCGTATGTACATATTTTTCCATCTTATTATAAATTAGCACAGATTGATAGACAGTACAATTAACAGTAGATCGAATTACCGACACCCGATCTTTAGAACCTTTATGAGCTCGTAGTTATACGTAATTGTGACAATTGTTTGTATAATCCTTGCAGCTGGACCTACCTCCATCAGATTTAGTCCAAAATACTTGGTGGTCAAAGAATATAACGGGCTAAATGTGAGCTGCATTGCAGACTGCTATCATCTTTGCTCATTTCATTGGTTTAAATCTGATCCGTCTTCTGGACAAAAGAACGTTTATTCCGAAGAGAATGTATTGCAAATAACGAATATTCGAAGAGAGATGTCTGGGCAGTACTCATGCAAAGTTCAAAACATCATAACGGGGACATTTAATGAAAGTTCCTTATCATTGGATGTTCTTTGTGAGTATCGAATTAGTAGCAGTAGTAGTTTTAAAGGTCATATGATTATTATTATTATTATTATTATTATTATTATTATTATTATTATTATTATTATTATTATTATTTTAAGTCATTGTGCAACAAATGTAACGTATAAAAACACACAATCTTATGGATTGAGTTTTGTACCAACTAGCAGTATCAACAGGTTCAATCTATTTATGAAATTAGAGATGGCTCCATTTTTCAGAAACGCACAATAACGTTGTTTTGTAATGCTGGAACAATTGAATATACTAACCTCTCAGGAAATATTCATATACTGCGTACCATTAGCAAATTAATATTTTAGGAGAATGTTTGTTGAACATAACCCTAAACTTGTCGCCCGGAAATATTTACAGGTCTTCTCTTTGTTATGTTTGCTGTTTTGCATCAATTTTAAAGTTACGGTAAGTACCAAACATATTTCTAATCCAAGGCATTGTGTCAGTTCTATTCTATTGTATTTTTGATGTTACGGCTAATTTTAATCGTTCACCTTTCAGATGGTCCAGATAAAATTTTGTTTAATACATCCAACAACATTACTGAAGTGGTCGAGTTTGATTCCATAACAATAGTGTGCACTGCAGATTGCTTCCCTCCATGTCTAATTAGCTGGACTGAGAGATATAGAGAAACCATGATGCGACGCGGCTCAGACCTGAAGCTTGTTAATGTCCAAACGGATGGTACCTACACATGTCATGCGACAAATCCGGAAATTTCCAATGCCACAATTTTAGAGACTATCGTCATAAAAGTTAAATATGGTATCACTATACTTTATTATTACTATTTATGTTTATCTTATGGATACTTACACAGTACTAAAATTACACAAAAATAACAGTACATAACTTATGAATTTCTCTGCAATTAAATGCCACACGATTTGTCTTGAAATCCAGAGCTACCTTAATCGATATACACCCAAACACCAGTTAAGACTATTTGCTAAGATGTTAGTTTGTTTGTATAAAATCTATAACTATATAGTAATATGTATTAAATTGTTGTGAGAGTTGGTAACGCAGCATGCAAAAGACCAAAGCACATGCTTAAAAGGCAATAATGGGGTTAACTAGATAGTCTCAAGGTCTCTTTGCCAAGAGTATAGATTTAGAATCAAATTTGGTGAGACAGAGTATTACGTAAACCAACAAAATGTGGTCATGTAACAGCAGCTTACAGTTATTCTTATGTGATTAGATATTTGCCAACTGTAGGAAAACGGAAATCTTATATTCTTCTCACCTTTGCAGATGCAACACTGATTCCAAGGATAGTCATAGCCAAATATAATGCATCGGATTCTTCCATAGTCTTAAAGTGCCTCTCATCACGTACGTCAGCAGGACGGTTCTCATGGAGAGTTAATGGATCTATGATAATCAACAGCGATAAATATTCTGAAGACAATATGTTTCTTTTTGTAAAACATTTATCAGCTGATGATCAATATAACTCATATACGTGCACAGAACCCGGAAGTGGATTTCAGAGTGATCATTTCTCAATGAAAATATGTAAGTTGAGGAAAACTGTGGTTTTCATTCATTTTTTGAATCATTTATTTCGATGTTTATATGATACACCTGTCCCTGATTCTTGCCCATGGCACCAGCAATCGTTTGCAACACCATCGTAATAAACGTATTTAGCCTAAATAAAGAATTTCACAAATATAAGCAGAATATTGCAAATAGTTTTTAATCTTTTGACATATTAAAATATAATAAAGATTTGTTTATTATTCCTATTATATACACGAACCTAAAAAAGCCATTATGAGGTAAACAACATAGCATTTAGAGAGATCAGGTTACACAGATAAATCCTAAACGGGTTTTAGTCACGGATAGGAAGAAAAAGAGAAAGGATAGAAGTTCCGCTGTAAAAAGTTTCAGGGGGATCGGAATATCAACACTGTTTTAAGCCTGTCATCTGTGAAGTTATCTGACTCAGGCATAAGTCTCCACTCCTAGGATCGCAAGGCTAATGGCTATCGTAAGTGTCTTAGATACATCACCTTTGTAGTCAGTCAAAGCACCAAATTAAAAACAGAGCCAATTGACGAAAGTGACGTTTGGAAGAAAAGCAGGAGCCTTCTTGTCAATAAGTCAAGGTGACGAAGAAAGTTTATTTCAGTTCGCAAAATCAGCACTCACTCCGTAGTTGCTTTGATTTTTTTTCCTGTTTAACTTTGTGCGACGAGTTGTAGATTTATAATACTAGTCATGAAGATCATATAGATTTGATCCTTCCAACAAAGATCTAGCAAGTGATAAGGCATTTATAGCTGCTAATAACAAGGACAATAAATGTATATCCTAACGTGGTTCAGAGAAAAAGAAATATTTTCCGCTACTAATGCAGTAACCAATTCATATTTTTCACTATGATATATTGAAATATACCAGTGGGTTATATTGATCTCGCCTCAGTGGTACTTCCAAATTTATCTCGACAGTGGCGATATCAACTTTTGGAATTATTTTCGATTCGTTTTATATATTAGTTATGCCTCATACATGATCTTCAGGCATGTATTCTCATATTTAGGACATTTTTAATTTTTTTTGTATTTCTCTGTTTTACCCTTGTTCTCTCTTTCTCTGTATTCGTCCCTCTCTACCACTCTACGAGCTCTCTCTCTCTCTCTCTCTCTCTCTCTCGTCAGGATGAATAGTTGCTCAAATATGTAAAGACTATCGACCTTCTAATATACAGTCATGAAATCGATCAAATGTACAAAATTATTATGTGTCACCCAACCATATCGTATACTTGTTACACTTATTCACAAATAGTGTACATTATTTTATAAATAGTCGTCATTGCATATGGTAATAAAACAATTATGTTGCAAAATGTTTGTTCTAAACATTAAAATAAGCTCTTCTTCGAATCATATTTTTTGTCTGATATGTAAATACTGTTATGTAGAACACTGATATTACAAAACTGTCCTTGATTAGAACTGTTTTTAATCTGGTTTAGATTTTGATATTCCAACAGCGGGCTACATTTCGAGAATTGTTCAAATCTAATAATAGGAAGCTTGTTTAAGCGTTTAATGCATCGGACACTTATTTTCAGCCAGAGAACCAGTCTACTGGTGGAGAATAAGAAACAGAATGCTAAATTGTTTTCTAGCAAATAGCTTTAGTTGTTTTCCCTCCAATCTTTATGTTAATTCTCTTCCGTTATTCTTCTGTTAAACCACATATTACTGAAGATAGCTATATTGTCTTCTAAGTTAATTACAACATATTTTAAAGTACTAATTCAATTTTAATCTCTTGATAGTTTTGCTCGATTTCAAAACTCAAGCAATTGTTCGTTGTTCTAATTGCTTTTGAAATTTACTATACTATTCGAGATATTTCATAATTTCTAAATGCAAATATTCAGTGCATCTATCTTGCTGTGCGATGTGTTTTTATTGTATGTTTCCTTTCTCATAAATTGCACGGCTTGCATAGCATTATTAAACGTATTACCTCTCTTTTAAGTGTTATATATATATATATATATATATATATATATATATATATATATATATATATATATATATATATATCTTGCTGTTGAAAATCTCCATTTGTGACACCTGTATTCCATAACTTGTTTCGCTATATTATTCTTTCCAATAATTCACATCCAAAGGGTTATATGTTTTGTTATGGACACATTTTGTTCAAAATGTATGTTGTTTTATTAAGTACTCTGCTTGGGATACCTAGATTTGAGACTGGTTAGCGAGTCAAGATTAAGTCATTGCTTGTTGCTTGGTCAAAAGTTACAGCTTGTCCCTCTCTTATCACTAAGGATTTGAAACCACAATGACCTCTCAAAGTTTTCCCAAATAATTCCTTAACTTGCAAAAATGTAAATTGCTTCACCTAGGCGAAATATTTGTGGCAGTCACACCGTGAACATATATTACTTCACCGTCCTTATGTGTAACGCTTACATTTAATCTGTTTATGATATCTCTTAGAAGGAGATTTTAATAGCTACTAACACTGCCTGAATCGAAGTCACCATGAGCGCTCAGCAACTGAAACACCCATCACACTTGTAGTCACATTTTGATTTAGCTAATAGAATATTATATTTTATATTTCTTTCCGACACCTTTATCATGTTTGAATTCCTCCATAAACATGAGCCTAAAATTAATGCCACAGTTTGTCCGTGGAATACCAAACATAAGTTGAACACTTTGCATGATTTAAGGTTAATTGTAAAATGTACTTACACTATATTTCATTTATAATTTTAAGTCGTCCTACACTCATGATGAAATCTGAGCAGACTAACTTAAATAAGAATTAAATGAGGCAGCAAAGTTAAATAAACACAATGGCTAATATTGCTTGTTAATACGTGTGCAACGGACGTGGTGGCTACTGTAAACCCTGAACAGCAGAAACAGGAAGAGAGAAAATATTAAACACTGGAAGAAAGAAATCAATTACTCTTACAAATGGTAAAGACTAGAATGCGAGGAATTTGTAAATGAACAGTTTCTGAATCAAATATACCACAACGTTGAATAGCTTTGGTTCGCAAACATGAATAATAATTATACACGTGTTAAATCAAGACAACAAGCCCGATTTTGTTCTTTTCCTTTTTATTTTCTGATACAAAACAAACGAACACAAATGCCTTCAATGGTCAAACACGACATGAATATATGTTATTTATAATATGCATCAAAATGGTCACATGAAACAAGAAAACAGTAAACGCGATAGACTGAAGTTATTTAAAGCTTGCAATATTATCGTTGAGGTGAATATGGAGGATGTATTTAGTCTCACCTACTTATTTAAGTATCAAACAAACAGTCATAAAGTACTATGGTTATAATCCTTGCCAAGAGGAACAATACTTCGATTGCAAGACCAACGGTAAACATCTTATACCATTTATTTCAAAGATTTCCTTTAAGGCGAAACATTTCAAGTCTTGAGTTTTTCACGAACTTGTTTACTTTACTAAGAACGTTTAATGTTGCATATTCTCGACTGAGGTTGCAAGTAATGTATGTTAATATTATCCGGCTAGCGCTCAAATAAGATGGATAATATCTCAGCCTAAATCATGAAACCCATGACTGAACTGCATGCTTATTTTTCTTCATATAGTCTTTTAAAATTTTATATGCTCATTTTGTTCTCCATTAACTTTACATTGTCAGAATTGTGCAGTAGTTTACGATATAGCATTCGCGCGCACTTTATATTGAACACACGTTAATAATGGAAATATTTTCTAGTTGTAAATAAACAATATGCTAAAGCAGCTTCTATGTGGCAGTCCCCGAAACATGTGCTTTAGTTCATTCAGAAACAAACTTAATCAACTAAAACGTAAAGCGCATACTACGTGGGTGTACATGATTTGTTTACAAAGCAGTTATCATACAGCCATCGCTGCACCTTTCTGATATTACGTTCAGTCGCCTGCTTCGTTGAAAGTTTTTTTTAGTCTCTAAATTCATCCACAGTGTCAACCTTGGCATCTCTACTTTCAAATGGTTCAAACAGTTGGTATACTTCATCCACAAATAAAATAACTGAAATGTGCTAGCACACGACTAAATTCAAATTTATCTGAGACGGAGTTATGTGAGCATTAATAATGTTTTTGTTGTGTAATGATGAATATGCGCTTGTGCATTTAGTTTGGAATACGGAGTACATTCAGTTACTTTGTTTCTTGAAGTGTATTTTTTAAAAAATAATTAAGCCTTATGAAGTATAAATAATGAGAATATAATAAAAAGGTTACTGCATTTGTATGGGATAATATGAACTCCTTTTATCGGACAGATATACTGCAGTCCGAAGGCAGTGCACTATTTCTAGCCAAAAAACTCTTTGATATTTTCCCATACAGATGCAGTAACCTATAATTACTGAACGTCATATTAATGGTTTTCTTGATACTGCTTAACAATAACTGATATTAACTTCATTATATATGTCCTTTAAGCCACGCGGTTCAGTATACCAAACTTTCTCAATAGCTTAAACTTCAACGATTGTATCCAAAACCAATACTGTTTATTCCCCAAGCATTTTCTCAGAGTTTGAGGACTATTGTACTTTTGAGAGGATGCGGAATTGAGGAATGCCCCATAATAGGTAGTATAGGTATTTAACGTTTCAACGGATCATTGCCTCTTTGTTTTTTCATGCAAACATATTTCCTAGAATTAATATTTAATCGATGATAGTTGACTAATATTCACGCTTTTTTTTCTTCTCTGTATTGTTTTACATTAATTGTAAAGTTATTTTACCTTCTAAACCAGACATAGTAAAATGATACACAGAAGTACTAGGACATAACCGTGAGCAATTTGCTATATATTGTAATCACTGATGATTTGTTTGGTTAATGTTTGCAATTTAAGTAATTTTGTCGGAAATGCTACATATATTATCTATCCTTCTTTTTAGACGGCCCAGACAAAGTAGTCTTAAATACTTCCGAGAATAAAACAGAAGTGTATCGATTTAGTTCCACGACCGCATTCTGCTCTGCAGATTGCTTCCCACCGTGTCTGTTTAGATGGACGTTCTCATATACAGACACAGTTATGGAAGGTGCAAAACTGACTATTGTCAATGTGACATCAAATGGTAGTCTCACATGCCATGCCAAAAATCCAATGAATATGAATTCTACTCTCTCTGAGTCAATTGATATAATGGAGAAGCCAGGTAAGAGACAGCATTGAAAAATTATTTTATGTAAGGAGATTTATGTGAAGATATTTGTGTATATATATATATATATATATATATATATATATATATATATATATATATATATATATATATATATATATATATATATATATATATATATATATGTGTGTGTGTGTGTGTGTGTGTGTATTATACAAGCTAACATATTATTGAAGGTTATATCAATTTAATATTAATATGAAAATTTTAATTTTAAACGAGGATATCACTTATTTCGCGTGACATTAATATATGTTATCTTCATAAGTCTTCAAAATATTAGCATTAATAAGCGACGAATCACGATAATATTCATTTATTGTATTTGACACAGACAGTAACCAAGCATTTAAATTAAGTCGAAAGAGGTACAATTGGAATGTAGCCAGCAGAAAACCATTGCATACGTTATACAACGTCACGAAGTTTGGACAACGCCTGGGGGAAAATAACACACTTAAAACAAAGCAAGATAACCAGCGTGGCCGAGTGGTCTAACGCGCTCACCGTTACTGATCACTGCCATCTCACCTCTGTCTCGGTGGGTTCGAGTCTCTGGTTCGGCCAATGTGGGTACGTTAGAAAGCTTGCCAGTAGCTTCTCGTTGGTCGGTGGTTAATTCCGGGGTTTACTCGGGTTCTTCCTGCACCATTAATATTGGCCTCCATTTAAAGCCGATCTTGTGCTGGAAAATGGCGTTTAACCCTTTTAACAATAACAATACATAAAACAACATCCCTCTCAGGGGTCAACCAAACACACACACACACACACACACACACACATACACACACACACACACACACACACACACACACACACACACACACACATACACATTGATACACATGAAATTAAACGAGTATACAAACACAATCTATTTACAATTTTAAGCAGGTAACAAAATAATATGCACAATAATAAACATACATATGAATAAGAGAGTAAGACGGCGTACCTTCGTCGCTAGAAATGGCTCTATTTTTAGCAAATCAGTGTGGTTCAACAACAAATGTAGAAAGGATTTATTATCGACAATTTAAGATGGTGCAACTCCATATGCAATATATATATATATATATATATATATATATATATATATATATATATATATATATATATATATATATATATATATCGAGGAAAAAAGTGCCTGTCATATTGCATTACAAAATGTTATATTGCCATGTGAGGAGAAAGTATTGCCTAATCAACCATTTCATAAGGATGTTTTTCTATCCATAAATGCAAATCACGGACAATGTACACCATTTATGAGCTATATATAACTTTTAAATCCCAGCTGAATCGGTCTCATTAAAATGGTTGTAGATTCAAACCTCGCTTGTTCACAAAAAAGGTTTCATTTCATATATCATGCTCCTTAAACTGTCTCAAAGTAAAGAAGAGTAAACAATCAAAGACAAACACGGCGGAAACGTTCTTATTTTATGCGTATAATGTATTTCCTCTGTGCATTGCAGTGGACATTCGTCAAACAACGTCATCAATAGACAAGGACCAGGATAGAAAAGCTACTACCATAGGTAAAACAGTATTGTCTGCCCATATATGTTGACATAAATCAATGGACTCAAACGCATTTGCAGAAATAATTATGCACAAAAGGACAAAATGCTATTGTATGTAAAAAAGTAAAATATAGTTCCGTCGAGAAAGGTTCCAAATGAAAAAGTTCATTTTTTCATCTCAATATGCAGTCTAATTATTGTTCAGAATAATTTCTAAACTAAATAAGAATAATGATAATTCCATTTAATTAAAACACCATGCAGCAGAAATAATATATCAATATGTGAAGTGAAGACTGGTTTAAAATATGAAAAACATTAAACTTACTTTGTCGAACTAAAACTTGAATAAAGCAAATAGGTCGAACATACATGATGGATTGTAATTCTAGATACAAATAAGAAAATCTTACTTGCGCAATATTGTAAATAAAAATATGTTGATCATATGTGTATGATCAAGACACGGTGTATATCTACGACGTGGTCTAAATGCAACCTATTTATTTATCTTGTATTTTCTAATATACGTAATATATTCTGTGACATCAAATAAAATCTTTATCAAAGGCATAAAAACGGGAGAAAGTACGCTGCCTTTTTTTCTGACACGCTAATAACTTGTCACTTAATTTAAGCATTAGTGATTAACTCGAATATATATATATATATATATATATATATATATATATATATATATATATATATATATATATATATATATATATATATATGTGATAGGTTTTAAAAAAAACAAAATCTCTTTCAGACATTCCATCGATACGTTACCTGCTATACGTTATTACAGTCATTGGAGGAACTGGAGCTATTTTTATTGTCGTTTGCTGTCTGAGGAAGAATTATATACAATGGTATATGCCATTATTTGCATTCTACATAAAGTAAAATTGAAATGTTCTGAAGGACGATTATAACATGTACATACAGACATTCATATATATATATATATATATATATATATATATATATATATATATATATATACAGAGAGAGAGAGAGAGGGGTGGGAGAGAGAGAGAGAGAGAGAGAGAAAGACAGAGAGAGAGAGGGAGGGAGAGGGAGAGATACACTTTTAGTTTTTCAAATTTTCTTAACTTCTCAGACTAGAACAGAAACAACCGGTCTATGTGTTTGAAATGTGTTTTTAATAACTTCATCATTTTCATACGTAATACAAATGACTTTTGGATCGTTCAAGCGGTATCCGACGTAAATATTGCTATCTTGCGGGAATCATGCATATTGTTTATCATTATGTTTAAACACAAAGCCAATTGCCTCGAGTCAATTAAAACGTTTCAGTTTAGGATTTAGTTCAAATACCGCAAAGTGTCCACCAATATGCAGAATATCTCTCTGTCTTTGTCTGTCTGTCTATCACTCTCTCTCTGAATTTCAGATCGTGGTTACGAGCCTACCTTAAATGCATCAGTTCCATTGATTAAATGTCATATGGGAATGAAAGACGTCAACTGGAAAAGTGATTCATACTATAAATTGAAATACGTGTTAATTATTAAAATGCCAACAAAACAAACTTTCTTAATGATATTGTTCATTTCAGCTTAGGATACTTTTAAGTAAATGATATACGTTGTTAATAAAGGGATTAAAACAAAGAAGTGATATTGCTTACGGATGCCATGTTTTCAAAAATTCATAAGAAAGTGTCATTCATTTATCTTATGGAACCTATACATCAGAAGTTTACTTTTTATAGATCGTAGATCTGTCTTTGGGGTACGGACATATATTTCGGACGTTTACACCCCACGATGATATAAGTACGCTTAGCAATTTGTCACAGTGTGTGTACGCTAGAGAACGAGAGATATATAGAATATCCGTACGCGTTACAACAAAAGCGTTTACTACTGATTCAGCTTGTGTTGATGAAAATTAACTAAACCTTCCAGTTGTATAATAAATTGATTTTTAAATCATAGTTGCTTAATCACAATATATAGTTTTACTATTACTAATTGTGCCATAGTTAGGGAATCACTTAGATGAGGAACTATATCTCCTACCGTGATTGATCTCCATATAATAGAATGAGTTGATAATGGCTTTAATTACAGAATAATATGCTAAATTATGAATCATTGATATGCGTACATTTTTAGTCATGTTTCGAAATAATTATTTAAATCATACATGTTAATTATTGACGTCATAACTGAATTCTTATCTATACCCATGCATGCACTTTTATGACTATGAGAAGAATAATTATTGCTAAAGCATTTATTAAGATTTCACGTTTCAATTTTGTTACTATTGTATGTGATTGCAATCAGAATTTTTAAATTGTTTTCTATTTCAGCTCACGAGCAGCCCGAGTGTCAAATAATAATATAAATGCACCTTCTGATATAGGCGAAAGCAATCAAGAGGAAGCCTTATCGCAACATTACTGGACAATCGTGACTAATGCAAGAGGAGAATTTTGTACTGACCTTGAAAGCAATATTAATGTGGAACTCAGAGAGTTCGTCGATCAAGCTGCAAACAACACCCCAAGACACCACAATTCTGAAGAGCAGGAAGCATACTCCCATTCTTTCAATTCAGATCCCATAGATATTGCCACAAGCTGTTCAGATTCTGTAAAAAGTGAAGGATATATTAATCCTATTCCTTCAGATCCTACGAAATTCAATGAATATATCGATCCAAGATGGTCACATCCGATAGAATTGAACGAATACATACATCCTGTTCATTCAGATCATCTCGAACTTGATGGATATACTGATCCTACTCCTCCAGATTACAAAGGAGACAATGGCTCACACGATGATTCAATTCCATCACATCCCCGGGAACATGATGAATATACCGCTTCTGTCTGTTCAGATGCAATAGAACGTGATACAAATAGTGATCATGTTCCTAGCAAATAGTAGAAACTTATAGCTATTTCGATAATATTCCTTCAGATTCAGTTGAGATTGATCGGTGTATCGATCCCAGTCAGCCTGATACCATATGACTCGATATGCATATTGATCCAAGTATTTCTGATCCCACATACTTTGATAAGTAATCGAACCCATTTGTGCAGATAATGTCGAGTTTACAGAATACATCGTTTGAATCAGCTCAGATCAATTACATTTTGATGATTATATCCACCAAATTATGTCATTGCAATTGTCTTCTTAAATGCCATTATATGACCGATCACAAAGTCCTCAAATTGACATCGGTGTCACAAGTTCTCGTGATATGTGGCGTTTGTAGAACATGTTGCATTCTTTTACATCTGTTAGATTCAGATTTATATGGGGTTCCTTTCTATTGTACTATGAAAAGCCCTAATATCCACGTACGAAACGATAACAAACTACTCTGTTAGTTTTACAAATTATAGTATTAAATTGATCTGAAAAAAACTTACATCACGTAAAATTATTGAACTTTAGATTGGTAACGAAACTGATTCCATTGTTTAAAAATAGTTATCCAATGCATTTACTGTAGCAAGAACAATTTGAATATGTAAGTATGCCTCAGATACAAGAGTTATACATATAGGCGTCGATTATGCTTACGCCAATTATCTGGGTTAATCGTAGTACTGGGAAGCGGAGCGTTGAAAATCGGAAACACATATACACTATTTGCTATCATTTAAAGTGATAATTTCGATTTCATTAAAGACGCAGCACTGTATAATAATCTAATGCCAGCAAGATATTTTATATTCATAAAAGACCATCATATTTTAATATATCTTATGAATGAGATCAAGATGTTCACTAACTGGTTCTATGCCAATAGTCTGCAAGAAATTTCGTTATAGATAGCCATAAACTAACCTCTGATAACTATGTGAAATTTTGTGTCGGTAAAAGTGAAAGTTCAGATTAGCGTTATTTATCCTACTCACAATATCGACTATAAAAAATTCGTGGGTATCTTATATCATGCTTAATAGTACAACTAATTATTGGAATTGTACTAATAACAATATGTCAATTGTGACGTGTGGCAGTGAAATCTATTTCTACCTTGCTTGCCTTGACTAATCACTTTCACACGTGATTTCACCTGAAGATTTCGGCCACGACTTTCAGTGTTTAAAGAGCATATTTTAATATTTGACTAGTATAAACTGTATTTTACGTATTTAAACATTGTAGTGGTAGCAGCAGTTATAGTTGTCAGACCAACCTCATTAGATACGTTCATTCACAATTATACAGTCCAAGTTAAGATTGAACAGTCGAACACCTGGACCATTTTATCTCTACGAAATATCTTGTCTCCCTATATATATATATATATATATATATATATATATATATATATATATATATATATATATATATATATATATATATATATATATATATATATATATATATATATATATATATGTGTGTGTGTGTGTGTGTGTGTGTGTGTGTGTGTGTGCGATGTAATATAACTTTTGAATATGAAGTTACATGTCTTTGTCCGATTTGCCAATGTGCTTTATGTATATTATCGTAAAATTGATCAAATATTTTTCACAGAAATGTCGTATTTTGTATGATGGCAGATTGTAGTTTATATGTGTTTTGTTTCATGAAATATTTAAATCTCTTCATGCCGTATTCTTCAATATCTGTTTTTTGTAAATTTATATTGCACTATATAGCCAGCACTGTGATAAATAGCCATTGAACTGTACCTAATACATACATACATACATACATACATACATACATACATACATACATACATACGTGGGGCCCCGAGTGGCCTAATTGTCTAAAATGCTCACCGTTCCGGATCACAGCAATCTCATCTGTCTGCGTGGGTTCGACTTCAAGGCTCGGCTAGCGTGGGTACGTGGGAAAGCCTGCCAGTAACTTATCGTGGGTCGGTGGATCTTCCCTGGGTTTTCCACCAGTTATACTGGCCGCAATGTATAGCCTATCTTGTGCTGAAACATGGCGTTAAACCCTAGAACAACAACAACAACAACATGCATACGTGCAGGCAAGCATGGAGAACTCAGTTTCGTTGTCAATATTCTCTTGTACACGCATATCTTGGCGGAGCATGTTAGACTAGTAATATACTTGTTCGCCAAATTCAGCAAGGCCTACCTCAGAGAAACCCACCAAGTGTAGTATATAATATCTTAATTTGGAAATCAATATAGTTTCTTGTGGTACACGCAAAGAAAGAGTTTGTAATGATCTTATTGGATAATTGATCATTGCCAGAATTATAAAGTTGCCAGAAATGAATAAATCATTTGTATTTTGAATGAACAGATACGTCCAACACAGAAATAAAAACAGTTTTGTTACAGCACCTAGAGGGAAGAGGTACCATTTGTTTATGCTGTCAGGAAATAGCTGCATCATGGGCAAATCTACTCGTGATCTGCAATGAGTGATTTTCATTGGTGTGGGAAATAAAACTTTTCACATGTACCATTGCGAAACGGAATTTGTACTTGAAACGGACCAGCATCTAACTGTGTATTTTATTAATGTGAAAGTCTCTAACGCAAAGTCATGCATTGATAATTCACTTTTTGCTTCACTTTTTTATTGTAAAGGTAGGTATTAGCACGGAATTTTGTGTACTTAATGCGTATGTATTATGCATGCTCGCGATTTGTTAACTCTGGCAGTGTTAATTTTTTTTGTTTTTGTTTTCGTCATTATCTATTTCAAAATACAGTGTAAAGTTCACACATTGCTGCATTAGCATCGTGCCTGTAATGGTAAGCACGATTATCTTAAGTTCTCTGGCCGTTGATTTAACCATAACAAGGAGACTTATATAGTGGTTGTTGTTGTCGTAGAACTTAGCGTCATTTTTCAGCACACGAGGGGCTATTCATGGCCGTCAGTATAACATGTGGATGAAGAAGCCGGAAACAACGTGAAGAACCGTCGACCCACGGGAAACTACTGGCTAGCATTTTCACGTACCCTTACTGGCTGTACACTTTACAGATGGCCTCCTGACCAAAGCAGTGGTTTAAAGTAAAATACTTTACAGCCTGTTTGCCCAACCAAATCAGGTATTTATTGTATGTAGAGAAATACATAAAGAAATAACCGTCACGGATGGCTTCAAGAATAAACGAAAAAGACTTTCTAGTAAATTATCTTACAGTGGGCTCTGCCCAACCAAACCAGTTATCTACTGGTTGTTGAAAAATACATATACCAACAACCTTTACGATATAAACTGGCCTGTGAAATATAAAAATACATTATTTGTTATGTTATTCGTGTAATGTGACATTATTGATGGGTTTATTGAATGTTCCAGTATCTTTTTCCTAAACTTTATAGTTAGTCCGACATTTGTCATGTAACACAATGTTATCAGATATCCTATACTATGTTTCATGATAGCATTTTTAAGCTGAACATGCCAATTTAATACAATTATGCGTTATATACAGCGAATGGCGAGTTATGTTTGAGTTATTATATTCAGCGTGGTTTTGCTTATGGGATACAGGTTCATGAATGAACCATGCTATCATAATAACACTCGAGTGCAGTAGTTCTAATTAAATGATGTGGTATGTCTTAGAGCAAAGTCCTGTGCTAATTCACAACGTATATCCTGGGCCCAATTATTATATTTTTAGCTGTAACCTGTATGCTGCTGTCGTTGGACTGTAGTGCATTAAACGCGAGGGACTGAAACATCAGGACCAACGGATCTGCATCTTTTACGGAGGCTCTTCTGGGAACCTTCTGCAGACTGGGAGGAGTGTGCCATACGCTGTGGCTCTTTGACAATTTAACAAGAGATGTGTAACGGGATATATTTCATGGTCGTCAACAGGTCGACACGACATATACATGTTTGATTTTGTTTGTCAATATTCAGCATCACAATACGAATGATATCAATAATTTAGTATCACTATGAGTGACTATCAGAAATACGCATATCGTCTTTGTGGAAGAGATCTTCTGATATTTTTTGTAAACGTTATATACTCCCATGCTCTTATTGATAGTTGAAACATTGAAACATTGATTATATGTGTGCGTAAATTCTAAACATTCATCATCCATGGTGATAGATCCATACAGCAGTCATGTTTTGGTTATATGTTGATTCTGATTGATTACTCGCTGGAGTTACGTGTCTTGATTAGTTCCAGTACAGTACGATATAATTTTCTTATGTTAGTTCTTTAGCACGGTGCACACCATTCCGAAAGCCATTGTTGGGTTTATGCGCACGAGTATGGTGTCATATTTATTCTTCATTCAATTGCCTTATAAATACAACTCTCATTTATAAATTAGATTTCAGAGTGTCTACTAAGTCGAATTCCAAATCAACTTCATCCTGTTACACATATTCCTTTACGTTAGAACCAATAACGCCTGAAGTTGAAACTTAACGTATCATCATATTCGTATATTTACTGTACAGTATAATTGGCAAGACAAACAATAGCGCTAGTCATTTGGTAAACTTAGTCGCGCGTTACGCCATTGATGATGTGTATGTTATCATGTTGGTTTTATTTCATAAGTTTTCTTTAAGTAGGAATTTTTACAGAAGAAACGTAGCTGCACATTTTTACACAAGTATAAACAACCAAGGAATGTCAGCGGTTAAGTGACCAATGTAACGTGCTACAAGGTGAATCACGTACATCACTGAATTGATGGTCGTGTAAGCATATAATAAGTCTTTGTGAAATAAATGTCAACATATACAATCACATGTTTTAAATGCAGAAACCTGGATCGAATGAGTTGTTGAACAAAGGCATTACAGCAATTAAAGAGGTTTGTCCTTTTGTGCCTTGTTTTGGTTTAGGATGTTTATAGGGGGTGGCTTGTAACTATAATATGTGATACTGTATAAACAGCAATCTTGAGAATTCAACTTGAAATGTTGTTGTAAATTGTTTTCTCTTCCAACCTTTCTCCCACCTTTTTTAGTTTACACAATGATTATACGGACATCTGTCAGTCTGTTTTTCGTCCACAGCAATTATATTCTGTACATATATGTACATCTAGTCTGTTATGCTAGAGTATGGTTATGTGCTCCAAAACATGCGACAAATTAGCAAACACAGTAACTACAACCAATATAACGCATTCTAATGTAAACGTAATCTATTATTTAATATCCATGGAATGAAGCACCCATCCATGTACAAATGTAAGCACAGTGTTTTGTATAGACAAAACAGGTCACCAGATATCGTCGGCCTCAAGCATTGCAATGTATAAAAAAAATGTTTCATTGTTTTTTCTTGTTACTCTTGTTTTTGTTTTATTTTACACAATAAGGCTTTTTAATCCAAGAAAAAAAGAAGAAAAAATAACAATTGTGAGGCCCGGCAAAACAGCAACCGATTACAGCGTATTAAGGTCCCGTATATCTTGCTCATTGCAAGGACAGAAAATGCTAAAATAAAATAACAGCAAGCTGGTTGAGATCTGTTGTGAAAACAGGACCACGCTTAACCCCAATGGGTATACGCGCAGATAGATATACACATGCAATGTTATTTCCAAAAGCATTGGTGTATGGTTATGAAGATGGTTGTGATAATAATAATAATAATAATAATAATAAGAAGAAGAAGAAGAAGAAGAAAAAGAAGAAGAAGAAGAAGAAGAAAAAGAAGATTAAGTTATACCTAACAGGTCTCTGCATCGTAGATCATTTTTACATACAATCAAAAGGTAACGGATGAGAGGACTCCGACTCGTATAAGGTCGACAAAGAATGCTTTTTCAAACCATATTTCAATTTCAACATACATATTCTAGCGCATTTGAAATTATTTATTCTCATCAGGTTAAATGTGAAGACGACACGAAGGTTTTCATAGAGCATCTGCTTGAGAGACTACTTTCATTAACATGGAGCGAAAAACAACCCCACGAAATATGGACACTCTTGCTAGACTCCGATCGACTGCATATTGTCAACATGACTATGAGAGAGGCAAGATTCATGAAAAACAAAACAAGCCCGACATAATACCAAAATTGAATTGTCATGAAAGAGTACAAAAGGGAGAACATGAGAGTGCATCTAATGTTAGGTATAAAGCAGAAGATATAGAGATTATGCAAAAATAGAAGATAAAAAGCAATTAAAAATAATTTCTGTTTAGATTGTAGCCTTAAGATTTCCTCCGCTGAATTTGCGTGGAGATACAACTCATTCATATCTTAGATAAGATATAACAAACGTCACTTAGAAATCAATCATTTACCGGATCACACACCTGAGTAGATGTTGCAAATCAATGAAGATAAATACTCGAAATTAACGAACAACCATATCCGATTTCAGATGTTACCCACATATATAATATGTACCATTGCGACGGCTATGATATGATACAGACACAAACTATATATTCATTTTCTGAACATCTATATTTCCTTTTCTGTTAATATTTAGACCGAGGAAGATGCCATATTGAACTCTAGCAATACCTTGAAACTGTATATGTTTATTTCTCAGGTGAGCCCTCATTCAGAAATGCAAGCAGAAACATTGTATCACTTGTGCGTCTATCTGTGGTGAATTTGAATAGTTTCCGCTGCTATCTTCTATGCATTTCATTTGCTTATAAGATAAATGATTTCTGGTACTCTTCACTATTATTTAAATAGAAACGCATGAACATGAACCATCTGTGTACGAACGTCTATATGTTTTATACTGCTGAATTCACATGATATCTAAACTACGTTCTCCGAGAGTTTGCTGTGGATCAAAATATTTTGCAAACTTACTCTTGAATAATTAAGTGCAATATTTGTTTCGGATGGTTTTTTGGTGTGTTTCCTAACAGGTTTCGTAATCCTACATAACAAACTAGTATATTTCTCTATTTTATTTGTAGACCGAACCACTGATTATGACCGACTGTATTCAGATACAGCTTTTGTAAATGCTCTGAAACTGAGATGGGTTACATGTATTTTTATTTTAGAAAGCTGTTAGGGTGTTTCGTGTATTTACAATATTCTTTGGCATTCATAGGATCATCATATAGTAATAAAATTATAATAATAATCAAAATGCAAAGAATCAAAACAAGCATACAACACACATATATCGTGAAGAGGGAAGAGGAAGAATAATGAAGAGAAACAGGTAACACAAACACAACCGTGCTTTTTTGAGTGAGAGGAAAGCGCGAGTTTGATATAGCTTAGGAGTACTTTGAAGTCGTCCGGCCGATATGGATTTAAATACCATTTTAAATGCGTTTGTCCCTGACTCAAAACAAAACAAAGAACGCTGATGCAAATTTATTACATACCTCCTTTTTGCCAATTATAGATATGCTTAGATTTACTCTGTGAATGAAAAATAAAACTAACTGGGATTTGTGAACGTTTGATGCAATGTCAGTGGTAGAATACGAGTTTTAGTCCGGATATATTGTATTTGAGTTTACTGTATAACAAGGGTTGAGGCGAATGGAATAACATAATTACAGATAAATACAGTCAATTAAATTTACTTTATCTTTCAACAGAAGGAACAAGTCACAACATATTATGTGGTTAACTAGTACAAAACGTTGAGGGAAATGAAGTGCAATCGTTGTTGTATTCAATATTTCCCACGGGAGGGAATGTTCAACTTTTAGAGACGTCTTTACACAAAACAGAAACAAAATATGAAATATATTCTAGATTGTAATTCATTTGTTTTGATGATTTAAAATGGTGCAAATTTCAATGGAATTCTTTGCAATAAAGAGTTTTCCGTGCATGGAAAGAAGATGCATTGTACAGGCCTTAATAAATTGAGTTCACATTAAAGAGTGGTAAAAAATGTGTTGCTTGAAAGGAACGAAAATGATTACTCTTCAACCAGATGGGAAGGGGCGGAAGGCATGGAACATATAAAACATGCGAAAGACACAAATTAATTACCTTATATCTTAAACGACAACACCATAAGAAACTCATCGATCATAACATATTATGACATTGTGCAGGATGAAATAATTCCGTTGCGACATTTTCGATATACTGCTGGTTGGCACTGCCAAACTATAAGAACAATGAAAAATTTGCATGTAAAAATAATTTTTATTATCTCCAAAAACGGACAATATATGGTGACATAAAGGGTATAAACCTTTTCTATGACATCTTCTACAGGAAAGCACCATAGATGGTGCTCCCAATGGCTATGAGAGCACGTGGGTTTTAAGAGGTACTGTGATGTTCCAATACATGACTTATGTGGATTGACAAGTAATTTATATTCTTTACGGACTGAACACTCTGTACAAGAAAAGGAAATTAATTTGGGAAAAGGAAATTAATTAGTTTAATTATATTATCTCCTTCAGTCAAATTGCAAATTAAATGAATATGGCAAGTTCATACAATCATGAGATATACAACATTGGGTTATTTTAATTATATTTTATGTCAAACGTTCTTTTTATTCGACATAAGAAGCACATTGCCTCATACCCAATGTTATATACATTTGTAGTGAAATATTGTTGTGTTTTCTGCAAAGAAGACAACTTCGAACCTTGTATTCTATGTAAAATGTTCTACTAAAACTTGCTGAGTTCCCCTTTACATCTTTTGCGCTAGCATAAACACCAACCAGAAGCAAAGTAGTAAAGCCCTTGTAAAACTTAAATATGCAGTTGTAACCTTTACTTTAATGTATCACCATGATATGTCATAGTCGCCATATATTCCATATATAACCACTTAATACAGTAATTCATGTTGCACAGAAGAGTTGCGTCGATGATGACGATGTAGTTAAATAAGTTACTATATTATTAAAATAATTTTACAAGCTATTATATATGTGAAAGGATACTCAGTCATCACATAAACTAGTTCCCTTTTTAAAGAAAAGTAACACAGGATGCGTAAAATTAATAGATTCAAATGAGGAGCAAAATGCATTGAAAGAACTAAATGCCTCACAATGAGTACTACCAAATATGTATATCGTACCTTTTCTCGGGTTGACACAGTTTGTCTGTAGCTTTCGTGCAAATTATGTTAAATACGACTCAGCGTCAAATGGACAACTTTAATTAACGATATTGGGATTATAACTTATATGTTTAGTGCATCAAACCTAACTAAATATAAGAAGACAGAGAAACAAATAAATAGACTTTATTTTTTCATCAAAATAGAATATGACCTTAACATAATTAACAAAAATGAATCATATTTCGCGAAACAATAATTTCGTACGTACAAGATATACAATGAAAACGACTTTAAATGGCTTTACGTTGAGACTATTTCATCCTCATATGGAGAAACGACTGCCTAAAACTTACATCGTAGACTTAGATGGTCACATTACTAAATAATGTTTAAAAACCAATACCTTATGTAGAAAGTATGGCAAGGGGTATAATTAGCAATGCGCTATTGTTCGCATCATCCAACATATTCAAAACGATTAAGAAGAGAGATATACACAGGGACACGAATAAATTAAGTTTTCAAAATTGTGTTGTTCTGTGAATGCTTCTAGCATTTACTTATTTTTTCTACTTGTCAGGAATTTAGATAGATGTAGTACAGTAGAGAAATTATTACATCAAAATCAGTACACAACATATGTTTTAAACTGTTTCTATAGTGAAAGTAATACAGGTCATGTAGGCGTTCACTAACGACTATTTCAGTAATATGGGTGTAGTTAAAATTTCATTCTGCATACCCTTAAATGACGATTATTTACTTTCTTTGGATCCTCTAAGATTCATACACCTTTTTGAAGGTCATTATTTACACATCCGATAAGTACATATGTCATAGTCAATGCTGAAATACTTTGACAGTTTTGGAACTGATCAACCTAAAGGTTTGATATGGTACAGTCGGGATTGAATGTCCAGAGCTACGCAAGTCGAGAAGCAAATTCGTAATCCCGTGTAGTGTGACGATACTCTTTTTCTGTCACAATTTATTATCTGACCACAATTGTTGTAAAAGTCCACAGCAATTGATACATTTCTTCTGAAAGTTTCTTCCTCATAGTTAAAGCAAGAGCATACAATAATCACAATTGAATAGACTTCGCCTAAATAAACAGTATACAATTTTAAAACAATAATTTATATTTAATTTAAGATTAATAAATGATCATACATGACCTGTATGACTTTCACTATAGTATATGCCTTACGTATACGTTGCAGAATAACACCAAATAAATTTCGACACATACCCATCAACGTGAATACATGAAAACAATATTATCTGAGAAACGTTTTCAATTAAAAGGGTGAATACCTATCCAAGCTATTAAGAATGATTTGTATTATTTATAACATTATGTTTCTCAGGTAAAAATATTACATCATTTGTTACAAAACAATAAAGAAACTACACCTCTAATGAATGCTTCACATCGCAGATGAATCGAGAAAGATTAATATAGGAATATTTTCATAAGAAAGTATTGATTGCATTTATTACGCTATTCCTATGTCCAAAAGGTTCTTATGTACAAAATATGTAGGATGGCATTTCACGTTTTAAAGGACCAAATGCATCTCAGCAGAAACTATGAAAAATTTAAATTAATCTTGGTAATACCACGGTGTACTTATTTACAAAGGTACACATACATTTTGAATGGCATTATGTCACTTGAGAGACGAAAGGGTCGCTTTTACGCATGCGTTAAACCTATTCCCTACATTCGTAGTTATTTTATCCGTTTCTGCTCCACAGGGTTATTGTCTGTATACATGGGATATGCATAATCAGTCCATACCAATTTTGATTTTTTCCCTCATTTTTCTTTTCCAAAATGTGCATTTATAAGAATAAAATTAACTCCTCAAATTTAATGACAATATTTCTATTGTGTAGTTACATACAAGATGTTTCATATAAAGCGTACGTAATTTGTGGTTTATTATTTTATATAGAAAACGATTCAGAAGAGATGGGATTTCTCGCTTAAACACATCGAATGAAAGCACTAATTGAATTTGACTTGATGCCTGCAAGACGCCATGTCAATTAACCAATCAATGTATATCATATGATTTGCGCATGTTTATAAACATTATGTACATTAGGCTTAAAGATTTATTTCTTTTCTCAATTTTACAATTTCGGAAATATTCAGTCTGACACACATCGCACTAGAATTAATAAACAAGAGATAAATTTACATGCTGAAAACGAAGATCTTATATGTATTACTAATTTACCTTTAAATGGCTGGTACAATCCCAAGAGTTTAGACACAGATATAGTCCATGCAGACCAGACATTATTGGTTGTACTAATTTGAACAAGTTTTCTGAATAAAAGCCATATTATTGGCAAGAACCACTATTAGGTCTTGATTCAAACCTCAGAAACAGTTTATAACTCCATCCAGAAAATATCCAGAAAATGTACACACTTATTTGGAATTACAAAATGAGTTAATCTGTGTAGCATAGAATATGAGAACTGCCAAGGCGCGGTTAGGAAATGGATGGAGTCAGAACTTGAAAACCAATCAGTTCCCCACTCAAGACAGCTGCTGTGACTAATTGGTCAAGACATGAAAATTAGAACCAGAAGGCTGCTGATTGGAGCACACCGTCTACTCAGCCTGGAATCTAAATAAGCTTGCATTGAATTCGTCTGAGATCTTCGTGATACAACTTTACATGCCAGTCTGATCGAATACTGATCCAGTTATGGGTTCTATAGTGTTCATAATCTTAGGTAACTAGTTGCAAGATTTTCTCGGTAAAATGTTTCTTATTCATAAACAAATTATTCCAAGATCGTGTTGATACAAACTGAGATTGGAGGGCATATTTAAATCTTATCCAAAATCAATCATATAATTGTGCACAAACGAGTGCCTATGGACAAGGGACGGAAGGATGATACACGTCGAGTGTTGACACAGAACCATAATCTCACATGGCCATAGCCAGGTGAGCTGAAATTCAATTATATAACTGTTTAATTGAAACTTCTTCTTAGGGTCGTTACAATTATTTTGCCGTTTGCATGCAAACATTATGCATACTGCTGTATGTTTAATTTTTCCCTTCAGAGCGTGGCATTCTGACCACTGAATACTTAAATACTTCAGTGGGGAATCATGTTATATTCTCTTGCCAACTGACCCTAACTGCTTGTCAGATCGTCATATATATATATATATATATATATATATATATATATATATATATATATATATATATATATATATATATATATATATATATATATATTAGAGCTTATATTCATTCAAAACGAATATTCATTTTTTCCTTAACTTTTGCTCTACAAACTGGGCACATATCTAAAGGAATGCTGCATTTGGCACAGGTTGCCATATGTTTGCAAGGCATAAAACATACACTCATTTTGCTGCCAAAGCAGATTTTACACATGGCAGCGTCACGCAGTTCCAGGAGCTCTCTTATTTGTTCTGGGTCGGTGCCTGGTTGATGCTCATTTCTTGATTCTTCTATCTCGTGTTCCGGTTCTACAAAGGAGGTAAAACGATTTGCAATATTATAACGGTACGACAAACTACCCTTAAATCTTAATTTTGTTAGCAAAGTTAAAACATTCTAAGAAATAAATGCCTACCAATTTTGTTATTGCAAAAATGAATGTAACTTATAAGCTTATTAAACGTGCATACATTATTTAATAAATACCAGTGAGTTAGTAAGAAAGTCCATTTTTGCCCCATGTAGCATAATATGACCAATAGTAATGTGACATTTGAATGAGAACCCATTCCGTCTTCCATTACAACGTTTGCAGAAGAGGAGATGGAGTAAATGCGTCATGAATTTCGAATTGTGAACATTCCGTGTGGTTGTCGAAAAAGGAGACACTAGATAAGGAAACCTAAAGTCCATCTACATCTAGTGGGCACTTTCTCAGATAATTTTAATTTTGGCTTACGGATTTTAGTCACAGTGCCATGGAAGTCGGCACAGTAATCAACACAGGACAGGCATCCAACAACATGTATACTACCGTAGCTAGTGCCAATTTAATATCAGTACGAAACTAAAATAGCATTAGTTGTGGTATTTATGGGTTGCTTAATTCAGAATAGAAAGAAGTTCCAACTCCTATATTATCCTCGTTGATGTAGACTCATGGCACGGCCAGATATTTGTAAAAACTTAAAACAGATTCTTTTAAGTGGTTTGGTGGGCAAGACAACTTTCATTGAAAATTACACTTTTAAGGATATGATGGTTGTGATGGTTTTGGCTTTAGAAAATGACGCTAAGGACAGCTGTTGGCTCTTATTAATTAATTTGTTAGCGTCAAAGCCGATTACGGTGGGTCTTGAGGCCAAACAGACGACATACACACGTTCAAGCAAAACTATCAGAGAACATTTTAACTTCTGGGGCAACTGTTATGTATAGGTATGTATAGGTTTGAACTGCATCTGGAATGCATAATGTTTAGCTTAGTTCTAGAAGCTCATGTGGGGCTTCATTGCAAAGAGGTTGTTACGGATCTAGTGCGACTTGTAAAAGGAACTCCAAGAGATTATTCGTAGGGATTCCAATGGGGTTCTATTAAAAAATGTGTGTAATTAGATGATGCCACAACCCGCATACTAAACAGTCAGAAAAGCAAATGAATTTTGTCCTGGTTGGTTTAAGTTCATTGAGAAAAAAGGGGAGGGGCTAACATATGCCTTTTTACCATGAAATCTTCTCTTTTATCAACAAAATCCCATTCGCAACAGTTCTTTCAAATGTTTTAAATCGCTAGCTAGCCGCAAAAAGGTAACTTTGGCAGCGCACTTTTTCTCTTTGTTACACATTCACATTATATAGCCCATGCCGGTTGAGATATGCTTTCTTTCAGGATGTTGTCGTTCTGTTAGTTCTATAATTGTTGCTGATTGGGCCGCCAAATTAACTTAACTTATATTTTCATGGAGATTGCTCATAATCGTCTAGTGACTGTCAGCTGTTTTTCGTTTTAACATTTCTTCATTTACAACTGAAGTTGATACCTTCTACTACGCAACGTATATTTGATTGTGCATGGGCGTATCTTTAAAGACGTGAACATTTATGCAGATCACCTCTTCTTTGACATCACAGCTGTACTACTAAAAATAAAAGACGCCTTACGGCTCCGGTGGCCTAGTGGTTAGAGTGTCCGCTGCGGAAGCGGTAGGTCGTGGGTTCGAACCCCAGCCGAGTCATGCCAAAGACTTACAAAAATGATACCGACAGCTGCCTCGCTAGACGCTCTGCATGCAGAGGTTAGTGTTAGGACTGGTCGGTCTGGTGTCAGGATAATGTGACTGGGTGGGACATCATGCTACATGTCTGCAGCATGATGCCCCAGTGCTAGACATCACTATAAACTGCCACACTGCAGACATCGTAGCGATATGAATGAAAAATTGTTAAAGCTACGTTAAAAATAGTAATCACACACACACAATGGCGTGTTTGCTAAACTCTTTAGGATCGGCATTTGGTGCGTATTGGGAGAGATTACTTTCTGGTATGTTTTCTCAACACAAGTCAGATATGCTTCTAACCACACATCTCTGTGATGTAAACTTGACTCCACGCCGATTCTTCATCTTTTAGCATTGCGGAGATGATGCACACACACACATTCAATTAATACTGGGTTCACAGTTTTCAGTGGCGACCTGTTCATATGTACCTTGGTAACATGCATAACATGATCTATGGTTTCAAACGCAGAATACGCTGCAACCGAATAAAAGATGTTATCTGTGAGTTGTGTTGGGACAAGTCCAATATCTTTTTCTACCATACTTCTATTATATATGCTCAGTGGTGTGCGTCTCCTTTACGTTATTGATCGAGACAATGTACAGGATACACAGGATGATGTCGAAAAGATTGGAAGCTTAAACGCTTCTTGGTGGTCGACATATATTTTTGTGGAAATAATTTGTAGCTCTTTTGGCATCATCCACATTATAAATAATGGGACCTGCAGAAACGTGCATAAGCATGGCTCAGTGCACCATCTGTAATTTCTTGACAGCACTCTTCCCAAAATGGACGAACCGAACGTGCTTACCTGAACAGGTGGAAGGTTACATTTAAGTATGATATAACCCATGAATCTATTAAAATCGAGAAAAGAATAAGCTTACCTGATGACTGGGTAGATTTAGAGTTTGCAGCCTGATGTGTTGCCAACTCGGGAGCAGTTTCTTCTGGAAAGACATATAATAAAATGTTATTTGCAGATATGGTTTACCTGATTAATGAAGCAATAAATGATAATATATTATAAAGCTTCTGCATCTCTGATTAATTATTCCCTCTAAAAACACAGTAAGGCAGAAATATTCACATAGACCTGCCTCTGCCTGTTAACAATGGCTAACAGAGGTCAACATGTATGCATTTAGTGGCGTCTAGAATACCTGATGATGATTGTGGCTATATCACGCCGACTAAGGTAAAGTGGCAAAATAAAAACGAATGAAGAAGCTCACAACAATTAAGGAAGACAGCCATTACAAATGAATGCAAACATTGTTTGGCTTGGTTCTTTTTGTTTAGCTTGGAGCAACCAACAAGCTATATACAGCCATTGTGTCGAACTATAGCGGACACAGATGAGATTTGTGTATGATCTCTAAAGTCAGAGGCTTTAGACCACTCGACCATCCAGGGCTGCCAAAAGCAAAGATAGAGCTAGATAAAATATGACCAGAGAAGAATGTAAACATTATGTGAAATGTGTCTTAAATAAATGACAGCGATAACACATGAATACTGCTTAACACATACTTTTATTTTATTATGACTGCATTCATGCCAAAGGTATAAAATGTGCATGTTTATACAGTTTATTGATGCAACTCACATCAAAATACTCATGCCACGGATAGTGGAAATCGCTAATACAACAAGAATATGTTCTACAGTTAGTAGACACTTGTATGTTGTGCACTCTGGTGGAAGTTCCCCATCTAAGAAATATGTATGCGACTGAGGTATGTATGTCTGTTAAATGATTACTTAAAATTTACCATGTGATATAGGACACACTTGCATTGTGGATTTGATGTCTTCATCATTGCAGATGATAACAAACAGGATGATTTATATAATATTCTGAAGTCAGAATAAAAACATTTACATTCAGAAATGAATGATTACATGACCATTTCGGGTTCATTATCTGCATTCATAACAATGTGACACGACGTACATAGTACTTTACTCAGATTGCATGAGCACAGTATGACACAATTTGAAAGAGGTACATCGGTATTATCCTTCTATTGCTCTTTAGCATACTCTTTGTATTGTGCACTTTATTCATGATTTTCTTGGATGTACTCCAATCGATTGGACTATCATGATGGAGGGCAAGTATGAGTAGTATAATAAAGGAGGGCCGCTAGATCATCTTTATCACCATTAATACGGGCATTCCTTGTGGCATGATTTTGCTTGCTTAATAGTACCTGCTTAGCGGATTGCTTTCCTAGCATAGAGAGCAAGAAATAAAATTGCAGTGGTCTCATCAAATATTCACCAATTAAATACTTTGCTCGTGATAAATTTGGCGCGTTGCTAACAAATTATTCTGAGGTATACTTAAATTTGTTTGTGATTCTTAACTAGCTTTTTACGTGAAGTGTTCATAGGTCACATGCTTTCGAGAACGATAATTATTTACCAAGGTTATTTGGCATTGCAGTTACTTTTTCTCAAATTGTCCAAAATGGTTTACGATGAAATGCGGGTAACCTATGAGATTACAAGAGACTAAATAGATACATTTAGGCGTCCTCAATTTCTCGTTTGTTATCCTCCGCTCCATGATATCAACATGAAAAATCCAGTGATACCTGAACTTGACTCTACCTAGCGGTTACTGGGAAATCTCTGTCATATGCATCACAAATTACGTTTGCAGGCGGGATACGATTAATGTTACTAACCTCCCTTAGCAGGATCTACATGAATATTTCCCAACAGTAAACACCGTGTTATACATTTAGGCTTGTCTAGCGTATTGTTAAAGCTGACGACTTTGTAAGCATACAACCTGAGACAAGTTCGTGATATTTTCTTGTAGAAGTGTTATTAAGAACGTAATATTCACTAGATATGGGAACAAGTGGTAACTCTAAAGCAGCACAAATTATACAAGGAACACGTTTCTTACAACAGAAGTTTCCAAATTTCGATATGTGACATTGACATGGTCTCTGCCTTGATTAATAAGAAGTGTTTCGGTAGGAAAACCGTGTAAACATATTCTGTAATCGTAATTCGCATATTTGTGCTTGTTATATTGCCTATTTGTCAGGCCTGATAAATATTTAATCCAGACGTAGTGTCTGCTCTTGTCGTTGTTGTGTATGTATGTAGAGCAAGTCAACTGCACGCTCAGATGCCACTGAAGAAACCGGAAGCGGATTGGTTCTTTCACTGTCCCTAACAGAAGCAATATTTCCTTAAATACTTTTAGTATCTCAAATTTTGGCTGGTCCTTCACTTGCACAGGAAAATGTATGCCAGAGAAATTTAATGTATTTTCATACGTATTTGCCCTATGTGATGGAATGTTTCTTCGGTATGTAATGCGTGTAATTTATTGCACGTTGATACAATTCTGGCTGGATTCACGACCCATTGCTACCTACGTACGGGTAATAATAAAGAAAATAATTTATCTATTTATTTGTAGAGACGCTGTAAGCACATTAAAGCACATTGAATATATCACCAAATCAGATAACATGGCTCGTCATATTTTTTCATGCATTGAACCCAATCTAGTAAGCAACTATATTATCTATAAAATATACTTCAAAAATTGTAATTAAATAATATGCGAAATTAGATTTGTAGCGTACGTTGGTGATTGTTGAATAAGATGATCTGGTTTCTACGGCACACGAATAACAGATCATATCCCCTTTTGTGCCCAAATATAATTTTGCTCCAGCCATCGACAGAAGCCATTTTTTGCTCCTGTGATTCTACGTTTGACGCCTGCATGGGTCCTTGCGTCATATCTTTGCCTGTGCCACTTCGTCTGCAACATTCCAGTTGCATGTCCATTTCAAGGCTTTCTAATCTATTATAGATTATGTTGCCGTTCAGATGACCAAATACTAAATCGTATGGTTTGACTCCGCGATGACGTTCGTATAAAATTCTACTCGCCATCATTTTATTTGGCTCAGCGTCGCGACCCGAAACATTCAGTAAAATGAATCATATTGCGTCACCTTGACTTACAAGAAATCACTTAAGCCTAGCATCACTTATTTCAATACGTAAGATGGCTTCATAATTATTGTACATTTAGGTGTGTTCTGTTGGATGATATTTTATACAATACGTCTACTTGTAGGTTCAAGCTCAAGCAAGAAAGCAAAAATATAAAACGTAAGAAGAATAAAATATAAAAGAGCTATCATAAACCTTTAGTCTCTATCTTCTCTATCTTCGACAGAAAACAAGACCCAACAGCAGCTAATTTGAGAATAACATTTTTTCAAACTCAACAACAATAAAGTGCGATAGAAAGGCGGCTAGTTCGTTTCAATGTTATTTGTGTAAACTGGTTGAGCTGTCTTCTTTTTTTACTTTGCTAGTAAAAGTATTTACACAGGTCGTTATACTGCTTTTATGTTCTTTACCCTTTCATCCAGTATTTTGCATTTGAGATGATGAATATTAAAACCAATAGCAATTAGAAATACAAAGACAGTTTCCTTCTCCATCTGGCATCTTCTTATACTCTAGACTTCTATCAAATTTCATACTCTTCGTAATAATTTTGTGTACATTTCTTGTTTGTTTGTTTAATATAAATTGTATATGAGCCTTCTATGTCATTCTGTATAAGGAAAATTGAATTGTCTAATAGTAGAATTATTTGCGTTTTGTATTAAATGAGAATATAAGCTAACATAAGCTACCATCATTCGCTTTCATTTTTGTACAAAATCAATTATATAATAATCCGACTATTCATTATTCTGGAAACAAACATATATCAGTATAGTCGACTTCAGTTGGTAGTATAGAGAGATGGGGCTACTGTGCCACTCGTGACATTGATATATGCGCGAAGCAAAGTGTTTTCCGATAATACAATTCACAAACAAAATTTGTTTCCTCTGATGTTAGCTGATGCTGATGTCATCATATATCAAGGAAAATGACAATGGTATCTTCACTCATATTATAGGAAACAAACCAGTATTATTCTTGTATTAATGATACGGGTGAGCTCATCAACCCCATTTTAAAATACAACTAATATGTGTGCGTTGCCTTTAGTTCCCTTTAATTATACTAATATGGTAATCGAACCATGGTTCATTGGCTGAGCAAATTGGTATAGTTGTAGAAGGAGTACACAAAGTTCTAAATTCTAATAATCTGGTGACAACTATATTAGTTGCAGCATTAAATCTCTTTGGGTTAGACTAAATATGTCTAGTTAATTCCTGCCGTCAGAGCGTTCACTATCCATTCAGTCCTGATATCACAGCGTTGAGAACGTTGAAATTAGCTTTTCTGTAAACCTAGACAATGTATACAATGTAACAATGTACTTATAGGCAGATTGGAGTTTCGGGTTAACGCTGCTATATTAGAAGCATCATGGTGAAAGATACAAACTGAAAGGGTAAGAGGAGCAGCAACGTTTGTTGGGCTCTTTGGGCGTCGGGAATGAGTCTCTGTTTGTTTCAATCTTGAACCGCGAATTGATTGCCAAAGAAACCCTAAAACAGATACATACGACAGCGTTGCAAAACGTAAATTATTTGGTGATAAAAACATTAATACAAATGCAGGAAAAAGAAAACATGCGCTTTATTACAGCAAATGATACCTACCACAACGTATTTCCAAACTCTGCTGTTGAGTATCACTGATCGATTTCACATTATCTATAAAACAATAGAAAATTACTTCTCACGACAATCTAAAACAAAGAACAGCTTTTAATTTATATCAACACACTAAATAAAATAGAATGTTAGTGAAAGCTATTAATCTGTTAAAGTGACATTAACCGAAACATCAATCATTGAAATTTATTTTGTTCGAGACAAGGAATGTAGAATATGTATAATGACATCTCTGGACATTTAGTTTGGCAACTTTAAAGGAAAAATACCATAAATATAATTATTTTCGAGATATGTTTCCAAGCTGGACTGCTTATCGTAATGCCCATTGATTTCAAATTTAGCAGGTTAAAGCATGTATATACGCATACAGCTTGGTGTTTTTGACCAGGGTGTCATTTGTAATCGATTAAGCAAGAAATAAGAGGCTTTCGAGCCTGAAAGTAGTTAAAATGACCCACCTTGCTAATGTGGCATGTATAAAATGACATATGGTTTTAAACACAATGAGCTGGCAGATCAAGAAGGCTGATGACCATATATGAAATGAAAAGACGGAATTTGTTTGCGTGCATGAGGCATCTGGTCAGAAACCAGTCTCGAATATATCACAAGCTCAATAGGTGGACACTAGATGAATTGGTGATGTCTGAAGGTCTCTGTGCGGTATCCAACCTTTTCAGACACACCAGATCCAACCCGGAATTTAAAATTAAAAAATGAGGTAGATAAAGGCGAAACAACAGCAAAATATTGGCTCACAATGCCACCAAAAAGAACAGTACTATGTCTAATGTGTCCAGCAAGGCATGGATTAATCCCTTTATACTAAGAAAAAAATTATCAGTTCCTCTAGGTTTACCAAAAGGTCTAGCCTGACCACGACTGACCAGGAAAGAGACATATTTTGTTGTTGCCAGTATATATCAAGCTGTTGTCAATAACAAGAATAATACGGATCCCCACTGATTTTTTGGTAGGTGATCGTGTTGACCATTACTCTAGAATAGGTTTTGGGTGCAGAGGATAGACTGAAAGCCACAGAGCAAAACTAGAAACATCCCTGTCCTAGAATAAACTTGTCCTATTTTATGTCATCATGATACACAAAAAATCCTGGAGTAGAAAGCTGGAGACTTGACATTTAACGTTCTCTCTAATACACATTTTCCCTTAATCACACCAGATTTCACTGGCAAACAACCATGTCAGTCCAACCACGAATTGAAGCCGGTAACATCCGCTTATTATAAAGAAGACTCACTCCGCATCCACCATGCTCAACTAAGCATCTGAAACAGGGTTAATCTAACTGAAGAAAGAAGACCCACCCCTTAGGGGTGTCGCTAAGGATTATACCACGTCTTAAGAATTCGTAAAAAGGACCCAACGATCTTATCCCTGGATCCTTGTGTGGACCCATTCTAGCTCCTGGTGGGCGAGAGGGATGTATAATATGGGTTTGGATCTTGGACTGCGAGTGATCAGCATCATTTCTCTTCCTATCTTATTCCGATGAAACAGGGGCAAACAAGAGCGACGGGTGTTTTTGGTCATTCATATCTAAAGATTCAATAGTCCTCTGAAGAGGCTCGTTTACTCGAAAGTTTCAGTCTGAAAAATGCTCAGCGAGTAAATATTCATTGAAAAAAGTGATCTTGTTTGTTTTGACTATAAAACTGAAGTTGTTTTAACCGATATTAGTTGTGGAGATTCTAACATAAATGTTTCTAATGTCACATGAAATAGCCTACCTCCATTTACTTACATGACAGAAACAGGCCCATCCACAGTAGGAAACGATTAGATTATATTGTCTTATGTTCTCAGACTTATCTGGGTTTTTTTTTTGTTGTTGTGTTTTGGAGGTTGTGTCTGTTTTTGATTTGATCTAAAGTAATGACATTTTCATTTTCATTGCTTTTCAGTTTCTTTTCTCCGGTAGAATTAAAGATCATATGTGATATTACATAAACTCCATACCTGTTTGCCTGCTACTTGGTTCTTATCATTTGATCGACGACAGTTGCTAAAGCATGTTAATCAATTATGGATCCTGCTGACAGAGTGTTTTCTTGTCAGGAATTTGGTTGATTATAATAAAATTATAAAGTAAATAATGCTTTCACGCTAATTCTGCTAGAAAACTACCAAATGTGAAAATGTGTAAATTACATACCCCAAGGATACTATTATTCTAATCGTGTGCATTATTCAACTGGCAGCGTATCAATGAAGTACAACATTTCGACGGCAAATCAAGGATAGATGAACAAAAGAAAAGCAACCAATACGTACCACAATATGCTTGCAGCCCCTGTTGCTGATCATCATTTAGCAATTGCTTGATATCCTCCCACTTTAAAATGTCTGTAAAAGAAATAGTAATTTCTGTATTGACTATATAATATATAGAGCTGCTTTCGTTTATATCAATACACTAATCAAGCCAACTGTATATTATTTTTCCAACACGGTCACTTGTGTGCATGAACGTTGCACAAACAATACCTGATTTGTTTGTGTTAAGCCCAATTTCAGGCAATTTACGTATGACAAGCAATTTGCCAACAAGGTCTTTGGTGTGCATGATAAATGCACAAGCAATACATGATATGTTTGTGTTAAGCCCAATTTCAGGCAATTTGTGTGTAACAAACAATGTAGCAAATTCACTCGCATGACAAAATAACTTTTGAACCCAACTTATCCTTTATATATTGTTATCTTTGTAAGCGTTACTTATTATATTATTGTACATCTTCATTGCTCATTAACATAACGTAGTATATAATTTAAGTCCAAAGGTGTAGTATGTTAAAATAAAAGGTTTAATTAAAATGTTTTAATCCTAATTTGAAAACAAACAAAAAAATATTGTGTAACCTATTTAATGTTGTCCTGCATGAGGGAACTATTCATAACCGTAAAGCAATTATTTTCATAAATCTTATCAAAGTTACTTAAGTGGCTTTAATAGGCAAATTAGCAAGTGATTTTGATCATGTTTAGTCAACTATTTATTCAAACAATTAGCCATGTTTGATGGTAGATACGCATATGTTTACAAACTTCTAAAGGTCCTCATGTTAGTATCTTTCTGTCAAGTCCGGTCAAATGCTATACACGTTTGACCAAGGAGTCGTTTTGATGATTCTCAACTATTGTATCAATGTTGGTAATATTTGTTGATGAAATGGCATCATTTGCACATGCGTGCAGAGACTTAGTTCCATAATGATTTTAGCCTAACTTTTAACCAGATTCTATTTAACAGTTTCGGAGTTGTGAAAAAAGATTTTAATTAATTTTGTTAGTGATATTTGGTGGCGGATCTACGATAGTTATATAAATATATAAATGTGAAAGAACTTTGTCAAGATGAATTGCTTCAAACATTGGTAAAGACCTGTGGAGCAGTGTTTTTAATTTAAGTCGTTTAAACCTTCTATATATTTTAGTAACATTGGCCATATTGTGAAAAGTTGCTTAGATCCTTCTTCAACTTTTATTCACAACGTGAATATTTGATGATAGTTCATAATTGTTTGCATATTTTGTAACGATCTTCTTGAAATGATGATGTTGAAAAGATAAACAAGGTCGATCTCGCAGTCGTTAAATATTTTCTATATTTGCTAATGACAGTTACGGTTGTTTGTAGACGGCAGTTGCGATTGTTGGTAGAACAGAATCATTTGCATAAACTTGTAAAGTCTTCACACAATAATGTTTTATGCAAAGATTAGTCCAAATGTGTCGAACAGATCCTGAGAAGATGTCATTTAAAGGTTTTGGTAATTATAGTTGCTGTAGCAATGGTTGAAAATATTCATAAAACTAAGTAAACATCAGGATCCGAATATGACACGCCTATGGACAGATATGAATGAGTTTGGCTGAATCCTGTCATAAACAGGTCGCGAATGGTCCTATGTAACTCAGATGGTGGTGAAAGTCCGACGCTAGAGAAATGTGAGTCATTTGTAAATTTATGTGGTATACATGAAGTTTAATATCCTCATCAGAGTTAAATAAATGCGAACCGAAAGCAAACTCATTGCTCTCAGTGCCTCCACTAGGGTCGGGTGTGGGTTTACTCATTCGAGCTGGATATGGGATATGTTTCTGAGGATATTCGTCATACATAAACAAAATCCTCAGATGAAACTACCTCCAATTTTTCTACGCCTGGCAACGGTTTAAATGTCCATTATGGATCAAAAGGGTTTCAAAAATATTGAAGGATAGTAGTACCCAGTGGCACAGACCGGTGTCGGTTACTGCTATTACTCTGAAAAAGTCTCTTGATTGACCTAATATGAGAGAACAATACTAATATCTCGGTCCATACAAAGCCGGAGGTTCTTTTTATGAGGGGGCAATTTGGATGTGGAAAGTATATATCTTGCATGTCGATGGGGACCATCCAGTCACAAGGCCTTAAGGCATTATTAGCCGAGGTTTTGGACTCCAAAGGTTTGTCCCATGCAAGAATGAGCACGAATGAACTGTTAATAATCAAATGTTCCGCCTTCTTTTGATGCCAGAAAAATCAATATAAGTCTTCATAAAGGAATATTAACAGCCTCTCTACTGCACAATTTGGGGACGGAATCATAACTGTACCCTTAATTCCGCTACGAATAGGACCCTTGCCAGAGGATGATGTTCGCAAAACTGAAGCTTACATGATCGGTGTATTGTCGAGAGGACCCACCCATCATGTACTATGCTCAACCAAACCTCTGAAAAGAGTGTTACCTGAAAACCAATGGGAACTGAAAGAAAGGTGCCCCACAGGAGAGGAAGTGAACCCTGGAGGCAGCTCTCTCCAATTTGGAATTTATTCCCTTGCAATGGACTCTGGATCTAATCATAAGATGTGCTGACTGTTTGGAACAAACCTCATGGTTACAATGGACTTGCATATCTCACCATAGACTGATCCTATATACTCCTAGGAGTCTGTAGTACATTCCAACATTAAGTAGATACTCGTCTGAGACCCGAGAGACTCGGAGAAAGAATCAGTATGTTCTATAGATGATGATGAAATATGTCATTTTCTGTTCCCCCATCGATACAACTATTTTAACAAGGTCTTTCACCTCATCCGACCATGAAGGGCAATTGGGATATTATCACCGGAGAATTGCATATGTCAACATTCTCCTGAACTCGTCACTTATATAGATACAAACAAACTGAAAACAATAAACAATATTCACAAATGTTGATAATGCTATTAGCACATGGCGTGAGACCTGAAGTAAAATGCAATCTGAAATCATTAATACTGTTCCTCTCTGTATGGTATTGAGGATAAAGATGTGTCAAACACAATGAAGTTTCAACACTAAGCCGAGAAACGAAGACAATATTTTAATGACACCCAGAATGCATTATTATTGTTAAGAGCAAATATCATGGAGTGATATAAACTCGTGCTGCATGAGAAGCGTGTATTTCAGCCTGTAGTAAGCCATGTTTTAATACCATGACTACTTAACAACAGTTCCTGCGGCAATGAATGTATTGAAACGCCAAAACAATTATAAAGGACTTTTGCGTGACCACCTGAGCTAGCTCATTAAATATCTTAATGGTGTGAAACCTCCTAAATCAAGTCTACAACTGAATGAGCATATAGCATTACGTAAAGAATTTATAGTAATCAAATTATGTCAAATCAAATATCGACTAAACGTAGGTCACAACAAAGATGCAATTCAATGGGGGAGATTATGCTAAATTAAATGTTCGGTAAAATTAATTAAAATTAAATTGTAATAAAATGTAGGAACAATTACAGAACACCAAACTCACCAATATCGCAAAAGAATTATAAGGACAAAGCAGACAAACAAAACACGAATGTCACATGATCTCAAAAAGGGCAACAACGATAATCATGTATGCAATAGACTGAGAGACAACGTGTTACTAATTTTAAATAGATTATTTGTAGTCTGACTATACGTCTTTGTCAATTATAACATACAATTATAAACTATTACCATTTTATACTAATTTGTTAAATTTGTACCATACTGCTGTTCTCTAAGACACTTTTAAGCATAATAAAAATTAGCCAATCTATACTTCCATCCCCTCATTCGACTCAAGTTCAACCCGAATTATTAAGCAAACTCCTGAGACCGGCATGAAGCTAATATATTTGCTTAGGTTGTGGGATTCAACAATTTCCAAAATAATTATGCTAGCTTACAGCATATTCTGCAGTACAATATATTAATTGAAGAAGCAGAAAACAGAGAAATTATACTCACAAATAACAGAGAGGTTATTCAATCTTATGCAATAATCTATTACAAAATGAAAATCATTTTGACAGCAGAAGATTATTAGAAATAAAGAACTCATTAAAAAATAGAAACGTAAAGAACATTATACTCACCAAAATGTTTCTTCCATTGCTGCGGAAGGTTTGGCATTGATTCGGTATGTTCTCCATTTAGATTGTCTGTAAAACAAGATTTCATTATTTAGAATATTTCAAATAAAGTAATACTTATATGTATAACAACTTCGTTAACTTTGGAAATGAAACTCTGGACTATGCTGAAATGATACAAAGCACATAATCAGTTATCAAAGAGTGTTTTGCTTTAGACAAGAAAGATTGAATGAGGATAATTGTTTATGCTGTTTTGATAATTTTTATTGCCAAACCATATTATATCAAATTTTACCAATACCGCATTTATTACAGAAAATTCACTCGATTCATTTCGTATAAGAACCTATTTCACACATTTGATCACCATTCTATTACAGCAAAGGCTCTAGAAGGGTAAAGGTAATAATCTCAACAGATGTATCACTCTCATCCACTCGTATGGCAAGTCACACAAAGCATGATGAAAAGTGTGCAGATTCCTGCCAGAGAAGGATGTTCCCTGAACTCAATCCGGTAACCTCGATTTATTTTAGAGAAGACAAAGTTAACATCTACTAGGTACAACCAAACCTCTGAAAAGGGATGGTCAAGCATGTACAAAAATTGAACAATGAATTATTCCCAGTAGATCTGCTATGCTCAAGCAGACTTATAGCCAACACCCGCGGGAATTTGATGATCAGGAATGACTCAAAGGAGTGGCAGCTGGTCCATAGGGCTGAGAATGGAGAATGGTCTACATAATTTCTCTATGGACTTTTCTGGCGACTTCAGTTCAGCCGTGCTAGGCAATAGGGAAGTAAAATTTGGGATTGCCTCTTGTACTAATTATGTACTTGGAAAATCACTCAGCATTTATAACGACGTTTCATTCATAGGACAAAAGAGACAGAGAATTTACTGGATGAACATAACGAATGAAATTATCCTCTTTATAATATTAGTTTGATGACAATCGTCATAAATATAAACCTCTAAATAGATTATATAATTTCAGTCTATAAAGGGATAGCATCTAAGCAAATCTTATACTATACCACGATGTCACGAGCTTCATATCATAGAACTGCTCATACATGCAAACTATAGATGATGAAAAAATCTTTATATCGTGAATGGAAGCTAAAGTCGTCCTGAGATCAAGCACCTGGTGTGAAACTTGAACCCAGTACTCCAGCATATGAGTCATGTATGACATGCTTAAGAATAAACTAATGACATGCATAAAAATGCACAAGATACACATCTACGTCCCTTGTAACCTAAGCAATGACAGTTTTTGAGGTAATTTGTCTCGAGCTTTTACATATCTTTTGTAGAGCATTGTTGAAGATAAGCGTGCAGGCGGTAGCAAGTCTTATGTTATTTGCTTGGAAAACCGATGGTCAGGTTTTGTCCGGGTCACTTTAAGGCTAAACGGCAAAAGAAACAGCAAATCCATACACAGGACTGCACAAACACATTACCATTTAGTAGCATTTAGTATGTTTGTCATATGGTTTCAAATCGGGGAGGGGGGGGGGGGCTGCTATAAGAATGATTTACCTTGAAGTGTTTACCTTTACAACGAACTTTCTAAACAGTCTTATTGCTTAATAGAAATCCTTGAGTATAGCAAATCTAAGCAAGATAAGAGACGTTCACGTGTATTTACAAAAATAATGCCCCTCTTGTGACAAAAGGTGTCCATCGTTGTCGATGTGCTTGAGTGATGTGCTTTAAAGTATGAAGAAAATACTGTGTAGTTTGGAAACACCGCGCTAGCGACAGTTGAAAGAGGATGACCATTTAATCCTTGATGCTTATACAGAAAGGTCCTTAGATAGACGCAAGAATAAATAATTAAATACATTGAAGCAAATAGATGTTCCCGCTATACTGAAGGGGACCACTCCCTAAGCCCTCTGACCTGACACTGAGGGAACATTAAATTGGAGACTGTTCACTTACGCACTCTCACACAATTTGCACATGATAGCGTTTCTGCTACAGGTTAGTCCAGAAACAATTTCGGTAAAACTACTTTACCTTTCTGAGCAAGAATTCTTCTTCCCAAGAATATGCCAGACTTGGAAGGCAAATATCCACAGCCAAGGAGCTTCAAGACTCAGTGCAAACAAATGGGCTGATTTGCCTCAATGTCTCCTGGTGAACGCTACCACTAACGTTTTGTGATAGACAATCACTTAGCGGCACATTATTTAGACTCACTTAGTAATCAGATTCTGATGCTAGACACATTTTGATCCGCTAGAGATGCCTGTGACATCTCCATTTGACAGGTATAGAAACAGGAGTTTGTGTAAGTGCAACCTTCCTATGAAAATCTGAAAAAGCTTTTGGTGCCAAGGATAGACTGACCAGCAGAGAGGAAAGCTCCCGGTCCAGACAAAAGCAAGGAGTTGGAAATATTGAGATGTGGAGGTACGCATTTTGTGGGTCGATGGTGACCATCACTATGCTGGGCGGTAATATATTCCTTACTAGGGCAGTGATATACAACCTGTAAGGATACTCGCGAAGAGGATTGTTTAAGACAATACGGATGATAATCCACGAACATTTATTACCTTTCTCGGTAGACGAAAATTCTAAGAGTAGATGGTTGAGGACTCTGGTAAATATAATGCACTTGTCCCCATAATTGCATAAGAACTTTCTCGAGGAAAAGTATGGGTCCTTGCAAGAGGCAGATGTACCTGTAATAAAATCTCATATCCTTTCTTTTTTACATTCGGGATCTACCCATCACCCACTATGATCAACCTAATATCAGAAAAGAGGGTAAGTCGAACACAACCGGAAACTGAAACATGAAGGATATCTCGCAGAAGAGGCAATGAGATCCCAAGGCTTCTCTCTCGTACCACTCTGAAGTTTCCTCTCTTGGGATGGATCCTTGACCTAACCATACCAGTTGAAGACTGTAACTAGAGTCATATTTCCAAATGTAGATATTGACTTCTTATATCCCCTATGATTAGCAAGTGCTCTTAAGCATTGAATAGATGGTATCATAGAGTTTCAGATAACGATTGTATATGTTCTACAGAGAGGAAGGTCATGCCATCCCTTATGTATCGATGATCTTCTTTCGCAAAGCCCACACCTCATCTGACCAGAAAATTCCTAATAGACACCAGATAATACTTGGCAATTAGTATATGCCTGACAGGTATTACATGCAGGACAGGTATTCCATGGGGAATATGTATTCCAAAGTTTTTACATAATCTTCAGTGACATAGATACATCCAGACACCCACGAATTGACTCAAAATTAGTAATTACATTATTCATGGATTGCTTGAGAACTGAAGTCAATTGCAATCTAAAATCAGTAATTCTTTACATGCTTTCGTGCTTGTGATGAGTGAGGCTAGGCAGTGAAACCTTTAAAATTTAAGAAAATTAATTGAGCAAACCAATGAAAAGAACAATATTCTTAACAAAAACAAAAATGAGTGGATTGATGTCATCTCGCTATATATGAAGTAGCATGGTGTGAAAACTGTTGTCAAACACGATTTATTTTCAGCTTAACTTTAGTATTGGTGACAAAGAATGTTATAATCTCCATTAACATAGTTAAAATTTACATTTGTGCCACAGCCTGATCACATTGAAGAATATAATGCTGGATCGTGAATCACTAAATTAAGTCTACGTATCAACATATATCATTATTTACATAATTTTCATTAATCAACTCCTGGCAAAATTCAATGTTGACCAAAAGCCACAACAAATTCTGAACCGAATTGAAACTATGCCTACAAAAGTCAAGCAAATCCAATTACAATTGAAATGCGATAAATATAGTATGTTTGTTGAACACCAGAATCACTGATTGGCAACAAATTGTATTATGTATACAATAGACTGACATATAACTTATTACCCATATCATTGATATACATTTTCTTGATATTATATAATTATTTCTTTACTAGTAATACAGTATATATCTTCTTATGCCTATTGGCTCAAATCTGAGCAAACTTTTGTTTAAAATCATTTTGATCAAACTACATACATACAACTCTGAGTTTGTTTCTGCCTCCTTATCCAATGTTCACTCTTGTTCAGAACAAAGCTGCTTAGTTTAGAATGAACCATGTTGATATATTTGTTTTGGACGTGTGATTCTAAAAGATGCTTTAAATATAATATTTGCAAGAATATTCAAAGGTACCGAAATGTATCAGTTGACCAAAAAAGAAATCAATAAAGATAGAAACATATATAAACTAATTTCAAATGGGTAATCTAACCCGATGCATAGGTCTATGAGCTGATAGGGAAGGAGCAAAATTTATATTTGGATAGTAAACACTGGACATAAATACAGAACAAAATAAAGACAATGGTAAAGCACATAATATTTACCAAAATGGTTTGTTCCTGACCGAGATATTTCAAGCAATCGCACGGTTTGTTCACCGTTTGAATTTTCTGCAACAAAGAAGAGGTAATTACCAGAAATGTTTATTTTGCAAAAACTCATATATTTGTAGCACCCTAATAATTTGTTTGGAGCTTAAAGCTTGGTTCAAAAGTGTTTTGCTTAAGACTGATATAATAATTTTTTACCTTGTTTGGCTGTCTTTTTTTACTGCAGTGCTAAATATGCCAATGGCTTCCTTAAATCAAATTCACCCAATAATTTAAACATTTGATCAGAATTATATTAAATACAGAGGCTCTAGGGTGGTAGCAAGAATTCATTATCAAGAGGTGTAGCATGCTTGGGCATTCAACTGGCAAGTCATTCAGACCCTGATGAAAAGCACGGAAATTTTAACCAAAGGAGGACCTCCCCTAAAGTGAAACATGTATCCTCCTTTTATTATTGTGGGATGACCCATGACACACTGTGATCAACATCACCTCTGAAAAGGGCTAGTAGAACAAGTACAAGAACTGAGGTAAGAGAGATGATCCACGGGAGTAGGAGCTAGTCTCTAGGTCTGGTCCCACCTCAATAGGGAAGTACATAAAACAATTTGTCCCGGGAAGTCCTGGTGACCACCTCTAGCCTCCACCCTGCAAAGTGGAGGTAGAAATGTTTCTTGTTTCTTGGACGGAAATTGTGTCTTTAACAGAACGTCACTCGGATGCTACTGTGGTTGATCGGGATAAATAAGCTTCCAAGCAAGATTTGATGAGCCAGTGGTAAATGCGATAAACCGGTGCAGATGGTCATTCAGATCTTGAGAAGCCATGGAAGGAACGAACCCCTTATGTATTACCTCAATGGCTCCAAATAAACAGCCTGACAAACATTTTTCATTATAATGAATTGTCTGAAGATACTGCGATAATATACTGCCAATTATAAATCAGCCACATTCATCCGACTAATCTAGCTCAGCCAAATGTTTGACAACTTATAAACATGGATATTTCAATACTGACTGGTATTGCTTCTTAGTCTCGAACCTTGTCACATCATGGCTAGAGTCAAGACTACTAGCCAGCATATTCTTAGCTTGAACAGTCCAAGTCATAGATTATGTGGCTGAACGTTCTTCTTACAGAACCTTGTATTTTCAAATTATATACCTTTTCTGTATGTCCATTGTGGAAAATATCCTCCCCTACGCTGTGAATATTTATAATAGAGAGACTGTATTCCCTGATACAGCAAATATTCGATTATACCAATACTGGTCATTAGAAATTTGAAGATCGATTCATTGTTATATTTGTGACCAAAATTATATCAGTCATGCCAGTGATTATATCGACAAATCTATGTAACCAATCCCGATGGCTTTGGATGAGCAAATGCTTCCTTGTCTGTATTTAAACTAAACTCCTTTGTCAAACTTAAAATTCGTCAATTTATATGAAATAAAAATTTACTTTAAGCAATTACTTATCAATTCCGGAGTTTGTGTTTTCTAGGATGAATACATATTTGACGATTGTGCTAGGTTTAAAATATATAAGACGGTGTGATATTAAAATTCAAAATATATTCAAAGTTCAATATTTGATTTGTACTGATTACATTATTTTATATTCCACAAACAGTATCGTCAAATTATTTTAATATGTTAGCGTTACGATATTATAAAAGTTTGTCTCTCACTTTTCTAAATATTTAAAGTCCAATCCCAAGAGTAAATTATTAATCTCTCTGCCTTTGTACCACATTCAAAAAATTCACTTGATCTGTCAAAAACAGTACCTCTTTTGTAGCTCACCTACAACTATAAATACTTCATCGGACCCAAATGAATAACAGTCAAATAATAATGGTTAAAATGCGCATTCCATGGTAAATTAGAATGATTAATGAGTAGGACACATATTTATACCTGCAATCCTAAAGCTTAGCCGTCATAAAGGTGTTAATTACATTAATAACAGACAATTCGGAGGTCGGGCCCACTTTGGAATAACATTAAACTGTCCAAAGGTGTTCATATCCAATCATGACATCAAAACGCAATGTATTATTACCTTCAGAGAAATAATACACTGCGCAAAGTTTAAAAGCCGGACTTCATCTCTTTTTGTACCGTGCAAAACCAAATAAACCACAACATACAGATGATTCCTACTGCAGCAGCTGTGTAAAATTATGTTAGTTTTGTGTGGTGTGTCCTCCGCACAATAGGATAATAATTAAGTCTAAATTAGAACAACTCAACAATTCCAGTGAAGTAATTTCGCAATCCCAAGGATTATAAATCATGTAATACAATTATTTAGAAGATATTAAGTTATTGTCTTTAATAAATTACAACTGTGGAAACGATTTCAAGGTGTATCACAAGAAGCATTTATGCTCTTTAAAACAGAAACATGAAAAGGAACCATTCAAGCCTTTATAACAGTCTAGACAATTAAGTAGCACCACATATACTCGCTTATAGGGCGAGTCATACTGCAAACTCCAAAATCGCAGACGGCAGCACTGGGTCTACGCAGTGTCTTATCAGCACTCCGTAGAACAACCCAGATCCTCTTTTAGCGGAGCATTATTCGACGGCAGAACTTGGTCTATGTTGTGTTTAGATAGACTCAATTTATAGGACAGTATATATTGTGTATTGTATATATTACTATGTCACAATATTACAAAATTAATATCCTTTCGAGTTCATTAAATATGTTGATAATACCAAATTCAAATGTTTCATTCATTCATTTCTTCATATTGATTTTAAAAATCAACTTCTTGATACGTGTTCCTATTTTGCAAGCGGACGTTTGTTCAATCATAATAGAAGAGAATTTTTTAAAGTACAAAACGTAATTGCACAATAAGATTTTAATGAGGCCTGGAGAACTTAATTATTGAATACTCTATTAAGTCCTCTGAATGTATATGGCATGTTGTGTCCAACAGTGAAATTTTGTTTAAACTTTACGTTATCAATAAAACTTGATCTCGTCCAAAAATGTCCCCGGACTTATAGCATTTACTTTGTCGTATGTGCTTCTCGGGACGTGTAAAAAATGGATTCGCAAGGACTATACATGTGTGAGGATCCAAATAAAAGTTAGTATATATGTGTTAGGTAAAGCGAATTCTAAAAGGCACCCATTTATGACAATAATTGGTGTTGAACGCCTGCATGACCTGTATGACTTTATGTTATATAGACCGTTTAGTACAACCTTTTCCTTGTAATTTTTTCCATGTTTTCTTTTAAATTCTCAAATAGTGCCGGTATGTGAAAACCATATGATACAATTTATAGAACATATATAAGATGCTTTACGTACCAGGAATAAATTATAACTTACTTATTCTGCGAATTTTTCGGATGAGTATCAAAATCACAGCTATCGCCACAATGAATAGGATTGCCAAGACAATGCTAACCACGGTAAAGGCAGCCGTGTTACATGTCTCCGATGCTATTTTCGGACTTTTACCTGTAAAATGTCACAGCATATATATATACATACATATCTACTATTATAATTTACTAACGAAATATAAAGGTTTCATAACTAAAAGTCATCAGCTATTTTATTTTGTACAGAATCTTTAAGCAAAGTTCTGATGAATTTATATAATTGAGAAAAAAAATGAATGCATATGTATTTGTACTCCATTTATACCTGCTACATGTGATGATGAATAGGTGATATACCCATTTATTTCATTCAACCGGCTCATACAATACCTGTCAGTGGATTCTGAATCTGAAACGTATAAAGCAGGTTACAAACAAACCGATATTTATTTGCAATGCATTAAAATATCCTTATTGTGGAAACTATCACAGCCAAGTTCCAGAGATGTTCCTAATCTATTTTAGGTGGACACTGCATGAGTTTTTTTCGCCAGGTAAGACCCAATCCTCCTTGAGGTCCACCCAGGCTTAAATCTCGCTCGATTTGGCATGTGAATGAGGTTGTACTATGAATACTAATTAGGGCTGTACATTTGTTAGCATTACTTTTACCATTCACTACCATTAGAAAATATTATCTGAATGAAACAACTCTCACACCATTTTACCGGCAAATAACATTTGCGTCGCATCATATCGCATGTCAAGTTTATGTCTAATTGCTGCTTAACAAATTATTAGGCAATCTCATAAGAATCAACTGTAATATATCTCATCTGAATGAACAGATGTGAGTAATATCCAGTTGCATTACTGTAAACAGATACATTACGACACGATATTTATATTGCTCTAAATGTAATACTCTACACGCTCTCACTATGCCTGTTTTTGGTGGGAGTGGTAGTAGCGGTTGGGAAGAAGGGAACATTGTGTCACCTCTAAGCAATATATTTATGTTATTTTTAAAAAATACAGCATACGATAATAAGAATAACTTGGATAGTACTTTTGTTGTCAGGCTCACCACATCGTCAATCCTAATATGAACTATCACTGTCTGCATACGCAAAATAAGTTGCATATATATATATATATATATATATATATATATATAATTGGCCTCCAATTCAAACAAAAATTATGTATTGCATAATATAGGCTGCCGTGGCCGTACCCTACATTTGTTTTCAACAACCCTAATGTATACTACACATCTATGTACCAAAGCACACACACACAGTCGTAGTTCGTCATCGTGAATGAACTTATGTCAGTATGCATACAAGTTATTATTTTATTAGAGAAGCATAATTGCGAAAACATAACTACTGATTCGATCCAAAATTTGTTTTGAACAATCCTAATCAAGATGCCACATCCGTGTATACGAGTACTTTTGTATTGAGCTCATATTAGTCATAATATAAGTTAGTTTGCAAGTGTAGGATATTTATGTACGAAACTAAATAACAATTGTACAAACATTAACTAATGAAATTTTTAAAATGTAAATAAATATGTTTTGCTCTAACGGTTGTCTGAGCGCAAAAGAGCAGCGAATACACGCTACTCACTTATAATTTTATATTTTTGTAATTTTATATAGCAAACAGATATTTGATACAATAAATAATATTAAGGATTATGAATGAGTGTGCATAACACTGTAACAGAAAATAACGTTGAATTAAAAATAACACTGAACTGTAAAAATAAAAGTAAAATAATTTATGGTAGATTTCTGTTTTTGAATAATGTAAGTGTATAGCTAATAGTTTAACAGTATAAGCAAAGTCTGAGGAAATGTTAACTAAAGAAAAAAAATCGACAATAGACAACTTGTCGTTGAGGGACTTTATTACTTGTTAAAGGCAAAAAGGTTGAGATGCATGATACCACAATTAGAGCGCTACAGTATTCGCGGATGTGGCCAGTTATCTATGTCATTGCATGGTGATCGTGTTTCATAAGGTACTATATATTAGTGCATCATTATTCGCTTTTGGCCTTACACGTAGGACATACGTTTCACTACGATAAACAAAGATCATATTAACATTACAATGGAAGGTGGTAAATAGGTTTAAAATAATAATAATAATAATAATAATAATAATAATAATAATAATAATAATAAGAAGAAGAAGAAGAAGAAGAAGAAGAAGAAGAAGAAGAAGCAGAAGAACTTGATGAAGAAGACGAAGACGAGAAGGAAGAAGTAATTGGTGTAAATAGTGGAGAGTGAGGGTGAGTGAACAAAGAGGGAGCAATCTAATGTACGTTAGGTTAAACATATCACCTTTCGGCTAAAGCTTACATGAAAGGAAAATCATGTTTTCGGATCCACTGTATTCAATATTTCATTTGCTAGTTATTTATTAGTCCGCTTATTAAAAATTTAACAAAAAATATGCGGTACTCTTTCGAGATAATTTGCTGCAATTTGGCTCATATGGCTTGCTCTTTCCGACGTTTCAGGTGAGTTTAATACTTGTATCATCGCTAATATATCGCTGATAAAAGTACTCGGTTCCGATATATTTCATAAAGGAGCAGCTTATAATACTTGCCCGTGTTTCTTTCAATGTGTTTCCAAATAATAATTCAGTCATCATATTATGACGTTTCGGAGATATGCGATTGTTTTATATTGCTTTCAATGTGCTTGTTCTTTTACAATGGAAGTTCAACTACACTCATCATACACGAACGTTTATTAGTCAGTACCTTTAATTGTATATTTTGATTGTTTACACTCTGGCATTTTACAATCCATCATACCCTCAACAAAATTATCGAATGGACCAACAATTCAGTGGTGTCAAGATGCTTATAACTTCATGAAGAGTGGTGTTTCTCACCTCCATGTATGCATATTGTTACATACCTATATGATATAACAAAATTAAGTATGCCTTACTTCCTTCTATGGCGAATGGGGAACAATATTCTTGTGGCGTTGTTGTGTTTGCACATCTTATGGCTGGACCTTCAATGCAGGCATAATATATTCCAGATTCCTCTCCTGTGGTTAGCTTTAACATTGGTTCGTTCTGTAGTTGAACATTGTTATAAAGTATTATTTTCGTAATTGTACATGTTAAAGTAAAATTGCAATGCAGTATAATTTGATTGCCGCTTACCATAAAATAAGCATAGCATAAACTATCAGTATTGATGTTGAAAATTTACAAAATGGGCTTCTTGCTAAATATCCATATTTGATCCAATGCCTGTACTTATTGTTCATGTTCATTGTGCTTATGTTTCTCGTTAGAATTTTGTTTATTTTCAATCGGAAGCACTTTATGTACTGATAAAATTCATAAACTAAAATTCAGCTAGCATTTGTTACAAAATATTGTAAAATAAGTACATCCTAATTAATTTTGTTACTTATGGTTTCCGCTGGGAAATTCCTGAACTGACTGATATTTGTCATGTTATGTTTAAAATCTGACTTAAAGACGTGATCTTGTTTACAAGTTTGAATGTTCTAGAAATGAACATTTTACCGTCATCATGGTCCTCTTATTGTCTCTTTGGTTCTTATATTAAGGATGTTTTCATTATAAGTATTTCCTAATATCTTAACATGTATTGGAATCATTATTTTAGATGTGTTATGTTAAAATTCGAGAGGATTATTATATTTAAATTATTTATTTTGTATAACGAGGCGCTCAATAATACTTTGGGGACAGAATCACTCTTTTGGGATTATTGTGATTTTATTTGGGTACATTTTTGATTATATCATTTTGGCACAACATGACTTTTCGTACATGAACACTATTCTAGACCTTTGGTACAGCAACCCATTCAATGTTGTCATTCATTCGGAATACACTGAATTTCATTCGGAATAATCTTTACTTTTGAACTTTTAATGAAACTTTAAGAAGTATTAGGGTTTTAATTCACAATAATGAAAGTACTTTTTTAAATATTCACTTTTTATTCTAGGGATATCAATTATATGTTGTACTCTAATAAACATGTTGGTTTTCTCTCTTTTTTTACTTAATTTGCGACCATAGAGTTGCAACACTGGTAAAGCTAAATATCATTCCAAAACAATGCAACATAGATTCCTTTCGAAATCTGACTAAATAAATGATTTAATATTCCATTTTGTGTTATCCTTTCTCAATTCCATGCAATAGTATGCCAATGTGTAATTCAGTATTTGAAACGAAATTTGAACCCTTTTCGGACTCGATCTAATCAACGCATTATTTTGGCATGTAAATATAGGTGGAACAATGTGATTGGACCAGTTCCCCATTTCCACATTGCTCCACTAAAAAAGCAGATTGACATGTAGATATATATATAAATGATTAACGGATAGCAAGGTATAACCAAGCAAAGGATACTAAATCGCAACCGTTTCTTTACGACTAACTCTAGATTTAATTTAAACCATTTGATCTTCAAATGTAAGAGTACATTTTAAAGAAAATGGAATGCAAATGTATCCTTTGATTATCTGGGATCTGTAGCTATTACTTTCTTCGTGATGAGATTTACAGATCGCGTTGTCAGTCAGATAAAGTTCTTCAACTGAGTAAATGTCAGATAAAGCTAGAATGTATCATTTGCTATTAAAAGTACATTGAATCAAGTTAAAGTTCAATATTAAGACAGTGTCTCGAGTCCTTTAATTACCGTGCATTCCACGAATCTGTCAAACAGAGATGTCAAAGGTTTATCCACACTAGACAATGACAATTTTATTAACGCTATTTATTAATTCGTCCTTTTCATATACGGCGATTTAACCATATATGTTCATCGGTGCAGAAATAGATAGTAGAAAACCGAGCTTTCACAAAGCCCTATGTTAATGTTCACAGTTCCAAGAGTCCCAGTTAACTGCATTAATATATTTATTTATAGTTTAGCAATATATATGTAGTCATTGATATGCCAATCACATCGCCTTTTATTTAAAAGCAAAAATGTTAAAACAAATATTCCATCAATATAATACAACAAAAGACTAGATTCTACAACATGGCAGAAGTGCAAAAGTGATAATGAACACAGACATATGAATTATCGTTTCCTTTATTTTCAAAGAGAATCAGGCAAAAAAGGAATTTGCGAGAAGAAGTCGAATCTGATCCTGTTTTCAAAATATTTCAGCGGGCAGTGACTTGTGCCATGAATCCACTTGCAATAAAGTGCCGACAATTTTATTCACGTACAGCATTATGAGCAATCATATAAAACGTGAGCATGAACATACACATAACATAGCAATCAAAGTATTGAAAATTGATAGGAAAAGGAAAAACAAATACTGACATTAAACGATCACATAGGTGAATCAAGCAAAACACAAAATCAAAATGGACTAAGGCAGAATTATATCACTGAAACAATGGGAAGGATAATTCAGTAAACATATAATGAATGACTTATCTAAATATGTGATGATACCTGACTTGTTCTTTCGCTGCTCGTTCGTATTGTGTCATGTGCCATGACCCCAACCACCGTATTTAAATGTGATTGGATAGTCACAAGTAATGTCACTGGGTTGAGATATACACATGGATGCGATTTCCGCATAAATATTTTGAACATTATCGTCCGTTAATTACTTTTAGACTTGAATATCGTAATTTTCTTCAATCCAGTTTGTCTCAATATCAGAAATTTCAAGACAATTGAAAACGTAGCTGTTCGGGTCGTCCTTAGAGTACCTAAGACCGAGCACCTATCCCCTAATATGTATTCTCCAATGGCTGCCCGTTCGCACCAGCACCAAACTCAACATAAATTTTCTCTGTTATATTTTGTTAACTACCTCCAGTCTAAAATACTTCTAAAACTTCTCCCAATTGCACGGTCCTTCTAGAAAATTCCCCTACTCTTCTGAAACGCTTTATCGTATTATCCTTTCTACAAAATATAAGTACGTCGGGCCCATGTGCATTACTACACTGTATAACAATTTATGATTCAGAGGATGAGTCAGGTGGATCACTCAGAATCTCCATATCTTGTATAACATCAATTTTAGAATTGCGCGGTACCATATAATTATCACAGTTCTCTTGCTCAGCTATCTATTTTGAGAAAGATATATTTTAAGAGAAATCCCTGACTTTCAAATCACCGTGTGACAATGAGCGAGCACACCGTAAATAACTAGACCATTAATGAACAATCTGGCTGACTGAGCGATTGTACAGTTGGCATCCTTTTTTGACATTGTCCGAAATCATCCTTTTTCAAAGTGTACTTCGAGCATCCAAAGTGATATTATGGCAAAGTGTAGGTCACCATCTGGTTAATATCTGAATGAAGTATAATCGTGCAGGGAGATATTTGTGGATTTCTCGTCTTACTGATGTTTACAACTCAAAAAATAAATAAATATATTAACAAACTTAACATACGAATTATCTTTACAACAGTGTGATCGGAGTAGTTTTTTTAAATATTGTTTGAAATTTATGCATTAATATGTCAACTTATATTCTCTTCATTCAATACTTTCAAAATAGGTTTATTCTTTAGTCACTCTTTGTATTCCCTTCTTATGGGTTAAATTATATCCTTTGTACCATATGCACTTTTCAATTTGAATTGCAGTTTTACTTAGTAGAGAGTGATGTCACTATTTTTATACAATTACATAAAATCAGCACCAACAGCCCAATGGATAGAATAGTGCCTTCTTTTCGCGACAGGTCTTCGTGTAAATTATCAACTGATAGGGATACAATGGAAAAGTGACTTTTAGTACTTCAAAGCCCAAAAAGCAAGCAAATACCGTCTCTTTAAATAGAAAGACACATTATAACTTGAAAAGAATTGCAAGAACAAAATATTTATTGAATGCATGCTCATGAACATATTTTTCTCGTTTTTCTTTATAACGTACTGACTTTGATAGGCAAATATTTACCTTTCGGTTATCTTCGATCCCAACGTTGTATGGACTAATGACCACATATCACGAAAATCAAGTTTCATACTTGTAGGCTTTTCTTGTTTCATATTTGTAAGACTCATCACTAAAGTGTCTAAGATAAAGAACATGCCCTGAATAACGAGACACATCTCAAACATCAAACACAAAGATAGATTAATTCATCAGATTGCTTTGAACATAGGGAGGATCCATTTGACGAAACCAATCTATGCTATCACAATTATCGTGAATGCTGCACTTTATGACGTCTGCTGATACAAATTAAGTACGCGCTTCAGAAATATCTTCCTAACGCCGATTTCCCATAATGAAACAAATAATTGCTAAAGTCTAACAGAAACATACACAGATGTTAATCCAACCAAACAGACACACTCTAGTTCTATTACACTATGTTCTGTCATCTCAACACTAGCATATTGGACTGGACTCCTTCAAACAAAAATGATGAAGTAAAGATTAAATGGCTTGAATAAAATGAAAATCGCAAACTTCGGTTTCAATGTATTTTATATCGAATTTGCTAATTATTTCCGCAACCACGCGATATCATTGAAAATATGACCAGTATAAAAAAGACAGATTTGATAATATTATTTTTAAAAATTCTCTTTTGTATCATGTTTGACTTATTGGTGATTACACATCTTGTACCATGCTAGAAGCGTATATTAACGATTACACGACGAAGTTTGTAACACAATTTTGCTTATGTGTAAGAAGTCATTATTCGCAATAATGATTTTAGTTTACGCCGTCCAAACGAATTTTGAAAATTGCATGTATTCTTGTACAAAATGTAAACCCTCAGATGACTTGTCAAAATTTTTACTATTGACATTTAAATTCTACCAAATCTATAATATCAACGCACTCATTCGGCCGAAATTTATATTCAGGATATCTCTCTCTCTCTCTCTTGTTTCCCCGTTCTCTCTAAACGTTTTTTCAGGGTGTTATCAAGCGAGAGATAAGATGCATAACGGAATCAATCGTCGCTCAAAGTCATAAGGTATTGGTGTGGTTTGACCTGGGAATCAGAATATAACTTTTACATGAAACTCAAAACACTAAGTTTGCAACAGTTTGGGTGATCAAATGCTGCAAATCAAACTAGCTTCCATTCGTTAGGCCACCAGATACGTGTAATGATCTTTAAGCTCTTACTAATATAGTATTCCACCAGAAAGTGCTGGTCAATCGGCGATGTTTCGTTGCACATTATTCATGAATACAATAAATAGGCAAATATATTTAATCATTATAAGAAGGAAACTGCATATCCACCGATCTAACGATGGTGGTTTTGCAGAATAAACATAAACATAGGTATGGAATGAGTCGGTTTACTTACTGAGTCTAAACCACCACCATAGCCCTTCCAGTACGGAGTCGCTACAGGTTTGCCACAATCTTCAGATTTCAGACTTGCAAGGAGCTTGTTTCCCAATCGTACTATCGTCGGCTTGCAATCCTTACTTGGTGCGACTGTCGACGTTAGACATACAATATTCTAGTTATTCCATTAATATTTACGTGTGTAAAGTTCCATACCAATAGAAACGTTCTGTATTTCAAAGTATCATATTTAGTGTATTAATATGAGATGCTCATTTCAGTCTCATGTCTTAAAACAGCTACACGAAAGAATCAATCTATTTGATATAGTTATAAATTTACAATGCAATGCTAACAAGAATATCTTGAACATATTCACATAATTCCATAGGGATTCATATATTTAAGCTCCCTGGCATATCACAACATCGGTTTCTGCGGTGTTAGGTTATTCGTTATTCATTAACCATATAATACAATTAAAAGACATGATCGCACACATAGCGAAATCACAATTATTAGGATATGTATTGCTTGGCAAATTCAAACCCAATCACTCTCAATTTGTAATGCACTCTATCCCAGGAAAGCACACTTTTTAAATGCAATGCATAACCCTCTCTCATGCATACTAATTATTAGCACATAACCATATATAATAGAAGACACGACTAATATATATATATATATATATATATATATATATATATATATATATATATATATATATATATATATATATATATTGGTCATGTCGCCATTTTAAATCTGGTTATCACTGAGTAATGCGTTCTTGTTTTAAAAGACATATGCACAATGCTCAGTTTAGGACTTTATTCAAGCAAATGTCATTACACACTCTTTTTGAAGCAAATTCTGCCATAGTTAACAAAAGTTTGGAAATTGTTTAACATTTTACTTGCTATCCAAATCTCGTACATGCATACAAACAGACATACATATACACACACATACAAACACACATTAACATAGCACAAGTACAATAAGTACATATTATTTCCAGCTTGGTACACTAAATAAATAATAACGCAACAAAAATGCTTTTAAGAGTTTCGCCTTAAAAGCAGCAATTTCTGTTCAAAGCGATAGTATGTAAGTGTTTACAATTTTCTGTGTGATAGAGAAAAATTTAAATATGTGTATTTGTCAATTTAAAACAGCAAACTAGATACCGATAAATGGTGAGGAAATATGTCGATGTGCAGATGATATTGAAAGATGATCACACCGAAATAAGCAGTAACAACTTAGATATTTTGCTGTTTTAAAATAATACAGATCTGATAAATTGTCACAAGTTTATTTGGATAAATCTACGGAACTGTTTGAACATATGATAAATTTTCAAGGTCAATATGAAATGACTGAATAAAAGCAAACCAAATAAACAATGAAAATCAACCAAAAAGCAAATCAAGACATATGGAACTAAATGTTTAATATAAAACAGTATATCATCCATATCAACGGAACATATTTTCACAAGTTTCAAGGAACTCAGTAAATGCTACATGCTCATGGTGCATGCAAATTTGAATATATTCTACCTATGTTATAAATATAAAAATTGAAGTTAACTATTTTAAAATGTTTGCTTAGTAAAATACTGTACTTGGTGTTCATTCAACGACATTAACGTTGTGATATAGTATTTGCGTAAGATACGGGCAGAATGTAGGATTCAGTGTGTGATTATTTGGGTTTTCGTTTATAGTGCGCCTGCGAAAACGTGTTCGACAATACTTCTGTTCTGATCACAGTGTTGCCGGGCCAGCAAATCACTTTTATTATTATTTTGTGAAAATGTATGTGCTGTAACTCACCACTGTACACCGTCGTAAAGACACGCATGCAATCTAAATATCAAAATTATGGCTGAATGACTCAAATGCATACAATGGCTTAGCAAATGGCAATCCTAATGCAGTATATGTGTTTTCAATCCAGTGACGCGAGTGTATTCAAAAGTAACAGGAAACTTGATAATGGACGAATTGGTCAGGTTAAAAAGTATTTGGATTAAATATTTGGAAATTCTCAACGTATATAAATATTGGTTTGAAAACACTTTTAGGATAGATGCGGTTCTCAAATACCTGGTGAATGTAAACCGTTGTTTTACTCAAGCTGCAATGCACGAAACTTTTAAAATCTTTAATATCTAGCGGCAACAAAACTAAAAAAGTTTATAAACCTTTTGTTTGCCAGCTAAACTTTGCAAATCTATTAAGTGCACGTGTAGGATATATGTTGCTTTTGTAGCCCAATATGCCTTATTTCCTGTGCAATATCGCATAATTATTTTAAATTTTATAAGAATTTTGCGGCTTGTTTTCTATCATTTTTCTTTTCGGGAAAGGGTGTGTCCTGGCATGCATTACACTTCGGATTTTGTCTGGAGCACTGCAGTTTATAGGATATTCCTATCGGGAAGCTCCTCACATACACATACGTATGGAATATTAATAGGTTCATGTGTCATGTAGCCATGAGCAAAACGTCATTAATCACAGTACATGAACACACTCGTAAAGGAAAGACATGACAACGATTTATTCTTGGAATGAACAACGTGTACTGAATGGATTTACTTCACAAGGTGTGACATATGATGGGGTGACGCCAATATGATTGAATACTCACCCATTACATATATGTGTACTTCTTTTATTGATGGTAATGTATCCTTCTTAGAGATAACGACATATTTTCCCTGGTCAAAATGATGAAGGTTGTGTATCGTTATAGTTCCATTTTGGTCAAGAAACACCCGACCTTTATACTCCTTTAGAAGAGTTGCATTTAGTGTGCAGTTCTGCAATGACCAGGTGGCAATCGGTGTATTTCTCTCCCCATTTATATTAAGGGAAACAAGTGCATTGCAACGATCGAATTCAATGTTTTGAAACGCCTCCACAGAATCCCCTGGGCAAACATATTTCGAAGTAATTCCTGTTCCTGAAACTTAAAAGTACACAATATATAATTGGTATAGTTATTCAGATGTTTTTCCTCTCTCTCTCTCCTATAGCCCGACAGGTTGGGTATAGTACAGGAGTGTCCACTTATCTCCATTTCACTTAAGATACAAAGCAAAACAAGACATGGGCTATAGAAAAGAATATGTAGTGGATATTAAAGAATATGCTGAAAAGGCATAAAAAGTACCTGTATAGTTTTTTTTTGTGTGTGTGTGTGTGTGTGTGTGTGTGTGTGTGTGTGTGATCTGGAGTTTTAACGTAGCATTAACAATTGTTTAGTCATATCAGTACGATGTCTGCATTTTGGCAGTTTATAGCGATGTCTAGCACGGGTGCTTCATGTGGCAGGCATGTAGCCATGATGACCCACCCAGTCACATTATCCTGACACCAGGCCGACCAGACCTAACACTAACCTCGTAATGCTGAGCACCAAACGAGGGAACTGTTAGTACAATTTTTATGTCTTTGGTATGACGCGGCAGGGGATAGAACCCACGACCGCCGGTATCCAAGGCGGACGCTCTAACCACTAGGCCACTGGATCTGTACACATGCACAGTACCAGACATGCTGTCCACGAAATGCATATGGCAAAAAACGAGTAACACACTTTTAATCAATATCAGCGTAACCATTCATTAAGAAAAATGTTAATAATACTTGGTTGGCGTGTACTGACAATAAAAGGACGAAGGAGCATAGCAAACATGGTGAATATTTTAAAGTTTCATTTTAGTATGAACAAAACTAAACATACAGAGATTCATCACGCATTGTATTTTACGTATATTACTACCCCAGGTAGTATACTAGACGTTTTCAGGACCATAGTAAGAGGTATATTACAAGAAGATTTACTGTCACCAGACATTTTTTAATTGTGTGGATACCCTACTGACATTTGTATGACAGCACAAGTTCGGATACCGTCCAAGAAAGGACTCGGGAGAAATAAAATGTATTTACTGATGAATGATGACTCAAAACTATTGGCATAATTAATATGGGATAGACCCTTTAGTCCAGGCAGTAAATATTGCAATCTATGACATCCAGATGGAATATGCATCGATAAATACGCTATTCTAAGTATTCATCGCGATAAGATAAGACCATAACGAATATATACCAGGAGGAATTAGAGTCCTAATTGCAAACTAAACACAGCTAACAAATCATTGGCAGTCTTACAAAGCCGGAATCGTAGACTTGAATAAATTAAAACTTCAAAAGTAATGGATACCAATTTGTACTGTACCAATCGGCAATGCAAACAGATTGTACATGCCGAGGAAGAGATGGGAAGATAACCTTGATGAAGAAAGAATACCACCTCCAAGACAATGAAGACAGAATGAGTACCAACAAAATATCAGCACAAAATGGAAGAACATGAGAAGGAGAAAGGCAAAGCATGGACAGTTTATAAGATAACCAAAAGAAAAAGGACTATTTTAGATGGTAAAATTTAATATGCAAATAGACCGACTGTTGATGGCAGACGAATAACAAAAGCTCATGGTCACGAATGTAGTGGCGAGATACAGCTCGATATATCTAAATGTTATCCAGAATGGGGAAGAGGAAAGATATGAAAGAGAATCAGTTAATCAGTGTGTGCTGCAAACAAACATAGTACGGGCACAAAAAGCGTCATAGGAAATTTGTACTACTTTGCACTGGCAACATTCTCATATTTATAGAACAAAATGCTTATAAAAGTGCTACGAAACTGCAATAGATATCCTGTGAAATGTTCACATTCAGATGGTTGTTGTTGTTCTAAGGTTTAACGCCATTTTTCAGCACAAGATAGGCTATACACGGCGGCCAGTATAACTGGTGGAGGAAGAACCCTGGAAAACCCAGGGAAGGACCACCGACCCACGATAAGCTACTGGCAGGCTTTCCCACGTACCCACGCTAGCCGAGCCTTGGACTCACCCACGCAGACAGAGGTGAGATGGCAGTGATCCGCATCGTCACATTCAGATGGATAAGAGGATATACCATTGGAGGAAAGACAGTACGAATCTAGAAATATTGGAATCTAGCATGCCTTATACTCATTCCAGAGCCATTGGGAAGATCAGGTCGAACGGAGGGAATATAATAAATTAACTAAGCACTGTAAAATACAATATGTCTGGTTAATAAGCAAACTCTTAGCATGCCAGACATGATGATACCCTTGAAATAATAATCTACAAACACAGAGGCCTAATCAAATCCAGATCTACTGTAGAAAGAGAACCACATCGAGAAACGCAAGTAATACTACACATTATTAGCGAGTTCTAGGGTTGCAGGTAGTGTAAGTCCTCAAACTAAGAGGACCTCAGCGTTAAATACATCCTTTAAGAATCTATAATAGTAATAGTAATCATACGAATAATAAAATTAATCATAGTTAGTATTATAAATGCTAATATAAAGAATGATCGTACAAAAATATCCGATTGGCTAAAATGCATACTTCTCTCTCTCTCTCTCTCTCTCTCTCTCTCTCTCTCTCTCTCTCTCATTGACCATATTCAATAATATATTGAATTGTGATGCATACTTTTCTCTCTCTCTCTCTCTCTCTCTCTATCTCTCTCTCTTTCTCTCTCTCTCTCTGTCTCATTGACCATATTCAATAATATATTGAATTGTAATATAGACAATATTGGTTCCCATCCTCAACTAATCTGGAATACATATCAAATGTATAACATATATAAATGATTCGTAACATAAATTATAAAGCACGCTTTGCAATATACTTGTGAAATAAAAAAAACATAATTATAGTTGTACTAATAATCATGACATACGTCGCCACTTGCGTTCTTTCTTTTACTTTAATGCTATGCAAATATTTATCGCACCGCGATTTAATTTTATCCATATGGTGTTAAATTTAATTATGTATGTTCTTGTGTGTTTTGATAAATCGACAGAAAGTTCCAAGAAGTTGATTGTGCCATAAACAGTATTAATGGTCGGTATTACACATGTGCCTTCGTCCAAGAAATAAAATACTTTAAGCAATGGTTCCGATGGATATGTACTTTCAATAGCAATTACCTCAGTAATACAATATGCTTTCCCTTGACAATTTGTTTTCCATGGATGTAATTTAAGAAGAGAAAGTGAAGAGGAATGGGCGTGTCGTCCGGAATTAACGTAAAAGATGATCAATTTCCATGAGCACACACGCACACACACAGATATATATATATATATATATATATATATATATATATATATATATATATATATATATATATATATATATATAATAAAATATGTAGTTTGCAAATTAGCACAATGTACATATATAATATTGCATACCTGGTAACAATCCTGCAAATGCATTTACTAGTAGAAACATAAAACATTGGACTTCCGACATCATGCTCTATCTGAAAAGAAAAACATTGTGTTTAACAAACCCAAAATCCTAACGAGAGTAATAACAGAGAGTAAATTGTCAAACCTAAAAACACAATCAATGCGTTTTTCTATTTCTTGAGTCATGTGATAAATTAACTCCTTTCACATAATGAAGAGTCGTCTAACCAAAAACATAAACATATCTTGGTAAAGCGTTTGTAATGGTATAATAAGTTATAATTGCCTGTTATAAGCAAGTGCATATATGCATGTTTGACAGAGAAATCAATTGATTTATGTTTTATGTTGATACCTATTTTTTTCAAAAGCATCGTAGAATCACTTGGTAAATAATAACAGCAATTTAACTATATAAAATAAGATCTTTCTCATTTTTTAAAATTATATATCCAAAATTAGGAATGTTCGGCATTATACTAATGTAATTAACATGTAATAGATAATAAATAACATTCTCCTTCCTGCTATGCCAATCTTTATTTAATGATCAGATGATTCAGATTCTGCCTCGGATCATTTTTGTTTCAGCAATATTCGCAGATTTATATTTTAATTAAAATCCGTTACTGTTCTTTAATCCAGATAAATGCAAACCGTATATATGTCTGTAATCGTTTGTCAACATGACGCAGGGTATTTGCCCGACTTTGCAGTTAGATACACACACGTTTCTTAGTTTGTTTTTTTTTTTTACAAGAAATTATTGTATAAATTTCCAATCAAAAATGATAATTATAGCGACATAGAGTTGCCAAAATATTCAATTGTGAAAATTGTGAAACTTTCCAGCTTTAGAAACAGCAATAGTGGGAACGTGTTTGTTCACCAGGGCAATTGATTTTCTTGTGTTGACCTGTCCCCAATAAATTGCAGGTGCATCTAATAATTCAAAACAAGTCATCAGCGTGATACCAAACCACTAAAGATCGCCTTATATGGTTAGTTTAGCTACGTAACTTACAAATAACGAAGAAGAAAATCAGTTGCTTACTAACTGAAATTTACCTTCAGTCTAGACGCTCATACGACGCCTTAGCAGATAATGTGATTTAATCAGATATAAATTATTTGGATAGTTTAGTCGTTATCAGCGGTCATTTAGTTGACTTTCTCATGACAACTTTCATTACCATTTTGATTCATTCCGAGACTCAGCATATTTTATTTTTGCGCGAATGCAGCCACCAGACAAATCGTAGAATACAGATGCCGCTAAGGCATCCTCTTGCAACTGGTAGAATGAGCTCTGCACAAACTACATTATATTATGGATTAGATATGGTATTGGAGCCCCAGCAGGAGTCAGTTATTCTTTTTTGTATGCAGTGTGATGTAGACTACAAGACGTACAGCGGTTAAGATATCCTAATACTCGCTTTACTGCTTGTATGTTTAACGCAGGCATATATAATTCACTAAATGCTCGAGTAATACGTTTTAGCATATGTTAGTCAAAATCAGCAAATACAAATAAATTGTCTCTTAGATTTCTGAACTGCATTTGTATATGTGTGGTGCTGTTTGTCACTGTTATAAAGATTCAAAATCTATATAAGATTATGCCTTTCAAGTATCATGACAATTGAAAATTAAATATATATTATTCAACAAAGAACAGATTTTAATACCTTGTTGAGTTTAGCAGCAGTATTGATAGTAGTAGTAATGTTGGTAATGCTGGCAGTAGTAGTAGTAACTAATGTAGTGTTGAATCAAAAACAGAATAGTTGTTATTTAGGTTGCTTTGACTATTGCATTTGAAATAGCAATAGTTCTTGTTGCAGCTTGCCTTGTTTATGATTTTGCTGCTACTATACGGTAGTGGTTGCTGTTGTCTAGGAGCATGGGAATTTGATATATATATATATATCAATGGTTCTGAATAAATCTTTCCATTTGAGGAGTTTGCACGGAAAGGAAGTTCTAATCTAAAAGTTGGTATATATATCTATATCTATATCTATCTATCTATCTAAATATATATATATATATATATATATATATATATATATATATATATATATATATATATATATATATATATATATATATATATATATATATATATATATATATATATATTTCAAATACCGGGCTTGTTCTTATGGAAAGTCACACGAATTATTCGTAACCATTATATTGAAAAGGATTCGATTGTAGAAGTCAGCCCGTATCCTAACCAACTACAGTATTTCCTTGTTATCTGAGAAATGGCGGTTATCTTGAATAAAAACATCAATACTGCCCTCAGGAAAACTGTTGAACTCGATGTTGAGTTTGTGAGTATGAGTGCGAGATATCTTCTCAGTAATCTGGTGTAATAAACATAATGATCTGGTAAAATATGTAAAATTGTCATGTGACATATATTACGCATTATATCTCTTCTTTACAGCAGCCCAAGTGGATCACAACCGTCACCTATGTAAATAAAACAATGAATAACCATATCAAATTTCAAGTGACTGTTAACTACATTTGCCATACTTTGCTGATACGGACCAATTAATCTTTCTCGATAGGGAAACTTTCGTTATATTGATTGGTAACCATAATAAGAATAAAAGTATCGTTCTTCACACGATTTTTGCTTTAAGTTGGCTATAAACTAGTGTTATTTTCAGCCTACTGACAAACCCTTAAACATTAATCTTGAGTACACTTTCACAGACAGGCAATATATAGATAAGTAGACAGATTGATCTATGGATGGATGGATGGATGGATGGATGGATGCATGCATGCATACGTACATACATACATGCATGCATGCATACATACATACATACATATATACATAGATACGTACGTACGTACGTACATGCATGCATGCATGCATGCATACATACATACATACATACATACATACATACATACATACATACATACATACATAGAAAGCTGGATGGATGGATGGATGATGGGTGGATAGGTTGATGGACTTCAGCTACTTATCAACGAGGTGATATATTTCAACACCAACTTCAACCTTAATCTGGCCAGGGTCTCAATCGTATAACCGGTCATGATTACTTGTACAGCACTGTATTTTTCTTAAGGACGACCACATACAAAACTGGTCGATATCATTTTGATTTTGCATGTGACAATTTAAAAGGCCAATATTACAAAGGTGGTGTAGTAATAAACACAATCAGATGTCCTTACAGAAAGACAGGAAATAAGAAAGGACTAGAAGCTCGTTGCAAGTTCTTTTCTTATTCGTGTTGATATTTATACAGGACTTAATGATCGAATCGGTAATAAGGTTTATTTTTCTCTACGAATACATTCAGCATGACCTTTGTTTGAATCAGATATTGATCACTTTTCGATTGGTTTATAACATTTCTAGAACACTTTGTACATTCAGACTTGAAGTTGTCCTATCAAACGTTTATTAAAGCTACAACATCCTTTACGCATTTTTATTTCACTTTGTAATGTCCTCAAATTGTAAACAACTAACACCGTGTGCAACATGCGTATTTCAAGCTCCGTAGATGGATCTAACCCCCGATATTTCGAACATACTTTCGCCAATAACATGAGATATAATGTGCCTTTGGATCTTGTAGGTTAACGGCGGCATTCGATAACACTCCTAATTATTGTTAAACATCCTTAAACATATATGACCAAGGATATCAATCACTGAGACATCAGTAAGCGCGTTATATGTACACGATTAGATGGATCAATACAATTCTGTACCAGACTAAGAACTCAGTTGTGAGACCTATACTTTATTTTTGATTTGTATACCTGTCTGCTAAGACATTAAAATGACTAGTTTTGCCACATATGCTACGTTTGTATTAGAGTGTAAGAAGTGAACCCCAAGCAAGGATACTTTAAATTGTTCAATCCATACCGTAAAGTTGCATATGTAAAACGTTCATACAATGAAGGGCGTCAGTGTTAGATATGTTAGATTATACATTTCCTAATTCATTCAGCATGTTCCCTTCATCTCATTATCTAGCTATCGCGTTCTACTGGCACATCATATACATATATAAACAGTATTGCATTTATCCCCATTATGCCTAAGATTTGTATCATGTATGATTTACGCACACTTAACACTTGGGCAATGTATATTCTTTCCAATCCCGCAATTTTCTTCTTTATAATGAAAGCGTTTTCATGTCTCTTCTACAGTTTACCTTCAATTTCTGCTCGCTTTTAATTTGTTTAATACGGGCATGAAGCCACATGAAATTACTTGTTTTGTTTGTATCTTTTATTATTATTAGAAGTTGTAGTTTTATTACAAGGAAAACAAATGTTAATTGTTTAGTAAGGTGGGAATTAAACCTGTCGCTGCGTGACCAAATTGTAATCTTCATAGAGATTGGGCATATTTCACACCATTGACCATATCCTTGCTTTTAGCAAACCTTTATAACAGAACAATTATATCACTTTTATTTGCTTCACACTAAAGTATATATTGCAGTTAGAACGAATAATTATTTGCGAAACTAGGAGAACAAGATTACATAATGTCAGATGAGAATGTGATATGAAATGCAATAGTAACAATTCAGTTTTAACGAAAACGCATGTTCTATATCTCACAAAGTTTTTAAATACGGAATAAGTTGATAGATTATGGATGAATCTGGGTAACACCTGCAGTAATCAGATCAATAAATTCCATCACTATGTGCGTTTATCTTAGCCCCATGAGAGTATACTATCACAAGATATTACCTCAAATAATTATAAAATTGTAGCAACATACAATTTCACGTCGTGAGTAAGCAACGGTTGAAATTGACAGCATATGAAAATATACAGTGACCAATCTTATCGTATTTTTCCCCCATGAGACAGGTTAAGATGATCATATAATGACACATACACTTTCCATCAGACTTATAAATTAAATGAGGATGATGATATAAGCAGATAAGATATGAGTCTTATAAAATTGTGCAGCCAGGTGTTTAGTTCTCTTTCATACACTGTATGCCAACACTTGGATTCCCTTATTATGAAAGCAATAAAAGGAAACTAAAACCACTGTATAGGCTGTTCACTACCATACCTTTCTAAAATAATGCACACGATATATATACTAGAATATTTGTTAAATGTACCTTAATTGAGTTGGTGATAATGTATTAGGTCTTGACAAACTGCAAACTATGCCACATTTATATTATGACACAATTAGATTCCGTGCAGACAGAGCGAATACAAAATATGATAAATTGACATACGTATTTGTATCAATTGGTCCATAAGTATTAAAAGCTCTTTGTATGTCAAGGCTTGCAAGATCAAAGAGTAACATATATAGCATGATACCATATGTTCTGATGATGATAAGTTATGTTCTGCGCATGAAAAATGTGAACCATTAATGCACACAGAAATACATCTGGACTTATAATATATGTCAAGAAGACAGATGGAAAATTAAATTGAAACCAGGTAGCTTCTTAGTTTACGTCCAGTTGTATTAAGCGAACATTTGCTGAATAACTAGTTACTGTTGACATATTGCTTGTAAAGTTTATATCTGTTTACCTAGTTGTATGTACATACAATTGAATCACTTACCATAAAAGGTCACAAACAAGTTCTTCTGAAAATCCCTGCAAAAGTAAATGACTCATAGTACTTGCAAATGTCAAACTATGGCCTACATTATCATTCTATTATCATTATTGTAAGGAGAGATATAGAGATAGTTCATGTAGGTTGCCTTCTTTCTATACTGATTATACTGATTACGAGTATTCGATGGAACAAACCAACACTTGAAAAGCCCGCACATGCCAAAACTATTGTCATAAAAATCAATATTTTTAGTCTTAGCAAGTGTATCTATCCGCATGGAATGTTTTGTACTTCTTTGTCTCACGACTATTCTCATACAGTGCAGCAAAGTTTAATGAACATAAATTCATCAATAAAAAATATAAATAACACTTTGGATGAATACTTTATAAATTACGAAGCTGACAACAGGGTAAATAGTACATGCATGTTGTTTCAAAACATAACAACAGATAAGTCAGTTATAAACTGCTGGTATATGTTGGAGTAGACTAAATAAATAAAGTTAGCCATTCAAAATCTGTCATATATGACGCATTGATGGGTATATATATATATATATATATATATATATATATATATATATATATATATATATAGTTGTGTGTGTGTGTATGTGTCTGTGTGTGTTTGTGTGTGTCTATGTCAGAATGTCTGTGCGATTTAGCTATTTTTGCTTTACTCGACAGCTACTCGTTGAGAAATTTTTTCCTGTTTTCTCCCACCTTTACAAAATATAAGAGCTCTACATTCGAATTTTGTTTCCTTTTGCATTCATCTGAGTATGAGGCTAATGTTTTTCACCTAGATAAATTGGATTATGAAACGACTGCTGTAGATTAAGTTTCTATAGTAAACTTCACACTGGTCATGAGTTAAGAACCGATTATTTCAGTAATGGGCATTTTTTTTGCATTCGATTTTACATTCTTTTAAAGAGTAGTTATTCCCTTTATTTTGGATCCTCATATGTACATATTATTCTTCCAGGTAAATATTTACTTGCCCCGAGAAAGATATATTGCAAAAATCAATGTGAAATACGATTTAAATTGAATGTCGCATTTTACGTTGTCACACTATTGATTAATATATTCGCACTACCCTACACTGTGACGATTAGACTCAACATGCTCTTCTCTGGACAGTTTAGTAACTAGCAGCCATAGTAAATTGTCATAGCGATCGATAATGTTCGTCTGAAAGTTTCTTGATCACCATTAAGGTGCAGATCATTCAATAATTAGGATTGAATAGTCTTTGGTATATCAAAATTATTATTAAATTTTAAGCAACAGTTTAGATTTAATCTGAGATGATTAAATGCGCATACATGATATGTATGACCGTTACTATATATGAAATTTAATTGCAGATGTATTAGATGAAAATAATTGAATCTCAATGTCCATTAGACGTCATAAAACATCATTGTAATCAGTACAGTAATATTGAATATAATTTGAACAAACTGCCTTTTCTTCTCCCCCTTCTTATCATTATAATAATAATAATAATAATAATAATAATAATAATAATAATAATAATAATAACAATAATTATTATTATTATTATTATTATTATTGATATTAAACATTGAAGGATATGTATCACTTAAAAATATGTTAAAACCGTTTAAGTAATGTTGTTTAAGTACTGTTGATGAAAGCCGATAATTTATGTCGGCAAAATGCATTAAATACGATACTAATTAATGGAAGAGAATGGCTATATTAAATGTGTCTGTAGAAAACAAGCAAATGATATGAGGGTGTAATGTTATTATTCAATATGCTGTGTTGTAAAATTAGATAGATAGATAGATTGATAGATAGATAGATAGATAGACAAATAGATAGATATATAGATATATAGATAGATAGATGAATGGATAGATAGATAGATAGATAGATAGATAGATAGATAGATAGATAGATAGATAGATAGATAGATGTAAGAACGATCACAAGTAACCAGCAAGGAACACTCTAATACTATCTTCAAAATGTGTGTACGAGCATAATATTCTTAAACATATTCATAATAATGAACCTTTCCTTGCGAGAACGACCAAGAGCATACACTTATATGTCTGAATATGTTCAGTTGTCCTTGTTATGGTGTGTTTTTTATTGTCAACTGTGCAATGCATATAAAACTGAATGATGGTAGAAGAAAAGTTATAGCAATTTGTTTCATATTTCTCCAATTTAATTGCATAACATGAACAAAAACGATAACTGCGTTGCCCGTTCTCTTCTTATCTGGATATTATGACCAATTATCAATCGATATTCTGCATTACCCAAGTGCATTCAGTTGTGTTCTATCTCAACATAAGTAACATATGGATTGATTATCAGCTTTTGAACTTTGAGAAAATCTATCATGCCGCGAGGTTGCTTAATGTATAATTTCAGATGATATATAAATGAAAGGTAGTGACAAATTATTCAAAATATATATAAAAATCGGCCACTGACCATACTCAGTCACAATACCAGAAGAATCTTTAGGAACAATAAAGGACAGTTTTGTATATGGCACACTAATCAAATCTGTAAATAATATAATGTAAAAATATATTCTGTAGTTTTACATGTGAAGTATTTTAACTTCCGTATGATGCATTTCGGCCACAAAATACTTACAGATGTTTTCTTCTTACGACAGGAAATAAATGCAAAATAGAATTTGGCAAAAATTTAAATCTTTGGCCTTTTGATCATGACATTGTGCTTGATGTATATATTTAGTATACGCCATTCTAAGAAAAGGTGTTGTTTCGCTCACCGGTACTGTATTCGTGGTTCTTGTGAACTCAAGTGCTTCCAAATATATACGATATCTAATTTGTTTACAGATTAGGGCCTTCGGACCCTACACTTTTCTCATCTAGCCTGAATACCTCGCTTTACATATCTGCATTTTTCATGCCATTGAGCTATCGAATAAACTGTCATGCGCTCTAAATCAACATATCTTTTTATTATTTTGATAGTACTTTCAGAGACACGCAGTGAAGTTCAGCGGCGTAGTTAAAAGGAATTGCCAAGAATACGTCATTATGCTAGTAGATACTCAACCGAACGTACATAGCAACCTTTGTAAGCAACATACAGGAAAGGCAAGTTCATGATTATTGTACGCAAAACTGTTTCCGGAGATAATAGGACCAACTTGTTCCCACTATTTGCCGCTATCTTTAGTTGGCACATATAATACCGACATTATGAAATATACAAAATCTACGTTACACCGGCAACTATCCAAGCATGAATATTATCACAATTTCAAACACCAGTCATGACAAGAAAAAAATCGTTAATAACAAATATTTGCCTTTGAAGTTGTAATAGCATATAATATACTAAATGTACTGATACTTAGTAGCAGAAGCAGTGGTCACTGTTGCTTAAGGTATTGTTGTGCAATGTTGGTATTGTTGTATAACAAGAGACGAGGCAAAATCTATCTCTCGCGGTTGGGAATCGAGCCAGGTTCATTTGTCTCATAGTCGGAAACACAAAACACTATACTGAAAGGTCCGGATTATCTAGGCTGGCGATAGCCTTATATACATATACAAATGCAGATGTATTGGTTTGGTAGCAATATAAGGAATTTCTGGTCTGTCTGAACAATTTCGAAGTTAACAGTCAATGCAAAATCCTAACCGTGGAGTGATTATAGTTTTACCAATTAACGTTACTTTGCGTTATCTGATCACTGTACAGATATTAACCAGAATTAAAATTTCGAATTTCGATCCACGTAGTTGAACATTATAGCAAAATATTTACATGAACAATATGGACTAGCATATATTTATTATCCTACACATTTAGCTAAACACATATATATATATCCTTGTTGTCAAACGCGTATACAAACATCAATATGGTTCGATATTTTTGATTACTTTTTTTGCTTATTTATTTTCGAAAGAAGATTCACTTTCTGTGTCTATGCACATAAACGTGCTTTTATTAATATATCAACTCATTTAATAAATATATAAAGAAAATTATCCTCCTTATATAGTGCATCAAAACAAGCAAACATTATTCTAAGAAAATTAGGGTGCGTTAAGTCTGTTGAATTTGCAAGGTATGGCATGTTATATATTTATTGTATCAATAATATTAAGGGAAAAAACAATTAAAAATGAACATTATGATTAATGTGTTTCGAAACTAGTCTAGATAATTTAATTCAGGCCCCGAAATGAAAATACTACACTCTCTGATAATAATAATAACAATAATAACAATAATTGGCTTGATCTGTTTTAGCTATTTAGAATTTTAATCGGCTTGGTCTGTTTTAGCTATCGAGAACTGGAATAGAAGCGAAATACCTAATGGAGTGTTATTTTTAATGCTTACTGTTTCCTTTGCAGTAAATATCACAAACTTCTGCTACTTGGCATTTTATTTGATCATTATTGACATTTTACCTTAATGACAAAATTTTATTTGTGTTTGCGCATCTAGAACAAATATATTTCAGAGGTCATCCTTGAACAATATATGAGATATATCCGTAATAAGTAGCTTAATGTGGAAAAGTAATAGAAAGAACGTACGGAGAAGATTAAAAATGCACCTGTATTGAGCATATGCAGTGTCGACATATTCTCAGAAAAAGGATGAAATTATTTGTTGTTCAGAACAGACGTTACATATATATGTGTGTGTGTGTGTGTGTGTTCTCTTACAGATTGCACGCTCTTTCCTCAAGTATAAAAATTGTCAGATGAGATGCATTTGATTGGGAAATGGCGTATGCGTTTGTGCCATAGACTAAGTTTACCTTGCTGGATGAACGACAAAACTGTAATTTAGTATAGAGACGGGTTTGTTATTAATATGGTGATGTGGAAAGTACATTTAATACCACTTTACATACACCACAAAGATATTGCAATTTCATGCTGTGGCATTATTATTCGCAAATGTTTATTGCAGTAAAAATGAGAACACAGTGGTTATATACGACGTACCTTAAGCAAACCGCTTTAGAAATCCCACGCCAAATTTCAAACATCCGATCTCAAGAAAGAAAGGTCATCAACTTACATATTTATACCACAGCTAAAAATGTCATATTAGTTGTATATGCAACTGCTTACCTAATATGTCTTCTACAGTAATAGTACTGCTCTGATATACACTAAATTATAGCGTAGGTAAAGATAGTTACACCTGTATATAATGCATGGATTTCACCGTCAATATACCTATGTCCCATCCAATATCATACTATCTTGGCAACTGTGCAATCATGAAATGACATAATTTGCATGACCACATCAAAGTAGGCAAGCGATTAGCTGATACTTGCATGTACATACATGTGTAGATATATATTAGTGGTATTTATGCATCGGTATTGGATTTGTTTCGTTGGCGCAGTCTGTGTGGGGATCGTTCATCATAAAGCTGAGATAGGCACACTGGGTAGGATCAAACAAGGACACTAGTGAACTATTGATATATAGGAATGACGGAAACTGGAGTAATAATTTCATTTGACATTAGCTATTTCTATCTACAGAGGTTATAAATATTTCATTCCAATACGATTTGATTCTTTGAGTGTCGCTTTGATAGTCGCTTACATCTATTATTATCTGCATGCCATCGAAATCCGAAAAAGGTGTTAAAATCTAGTAAAGTGTATGAAAGCATTCTCATTTTCAATCAATGTTAGGACACAGCGTATACACTGACTACGATGAGTAAAGACTCTCCTCTTGTTTAACAAGAACATTCCAGCATACCATACATTGTTAAAAGCCCCCCACTCCTTCGCACACACACACACACACACACACGCACACACACACACACACACATACATACACACACACAGAGCAAGGATGGAACAATCCCAGTACAATTCAATAATTACAAAACAGAATATAACTCGAAGTGATATTTTTATGAAACTGATAACAGTTGTGTTTCTTTTATTTTTTTAATTACTGTTTTTATTGCTCTAATTTATATCCAGGGTTATTCATGATCTAGTGGACAATATGCACGTGTTTAGGTATTTTAAACTTTAACAAATGGATGGTGCAAAAGCATATTATACAACCGCCACTATTTTAATAGTTTTGTTTGTGAGAAGTAATAAGGCATAGGAAGCGCTGGTCATTTTTGAACATCGATTCTCAGTGACCTGGGCAGCTGGTCAATGTATGTGGTCTTAAAAGAAAGTTTGTGTGCAGGAAACATTTTTTCTTATTGAATCACTCAGAACGTAACTCCTGATAGTTGGATCCAAACTTCAACGCAATTCTCAGTTACCTTGGCTCATGAAAGTGAATGTGAAGAAAAACAAAATCATTACGTCAACTTACCATTGACCGTTTGATTACGAAATCAGTATGACTATTTCTTTCCCAATGTGTACGACATACACAAAATTTAGTGGTGGCACGACGTTGAAAAGTGAATTCTTTGTTCATAAACCACTTTTACTTTTAAGCCTAAAACGACTTTTATCTTGGACCATCAGACAACCCTCTATATAAATATGCTCCTGCCAGACATAAAGTACTTCTTTCTGTCACAATGACCATAACTCTAATACCCCAAACGATAGATTTCTTTCATATCCTATTCGTTAGCTATTTATAAAGATTATTAATGGTAGATCGTTCGATTAGGTCGAATTATTGTTCAAAAATTAAATTGGAACAAAATTAGTTGTGGTCGGATGCTTTAATATGTTACGTTCTGCACGTTTCTCAGACATAAAAAATATAGTAACACTATTGCTAGATGTGATTGCCTCAGACTAAATTATATCGCCCCATCCCCCCGCAAACAACACACACACATCACCTCTTCAGATGTATTCAATAGCATGTTTGCCACTAATTGATATTTGTTTAAGCTGCTTTGTTTGATAATCATAAAAGGGTAGACAATAATATATAAAAAACTGGCGTATAATTCTGTATTTAAATATTATTTAGTGAAAACAATAGTTGTTGTCCGCGGGGAAATGCACAAGACAAATGTTGGTGCCAAGCAATTGATGGCGCTAACCAGTAAAAACACAGACGCTGGCGGCATTTTGCAAGCTACAGCCGCGGATAAAGGCAAGGTCACAGTCAAAACTAATCCTTATGATGCCGGAGATACCATCGTCACTAGTTGTGAAGACCCAAATGATAAACGTCATGCGAGGGGAAGGGAAGGCACACATACCATAACCTTGCAGGCTATGACCACATACTCCCAGAATATAGTTGTAGACAGTAAGTATTCCACGCAAATAAATGCCAATCAGCATTTCTATCACCCCGGCTAAAATGTGTTGGCTTCTATGACTCGACACGGCTAACAAACCAAGAGTCCAACACTCTGGTATTTGATAAGCACGGCATTAAAGAGGTGAAATGTGCTTCAACTGCCATCAGCAGCAGGCATACGAATTCCATGTATACTTTGCCAAGAACAATGTGGCTAATACTTAAAATAAATTCTGAATTTTACGAGCCGCGATGAAAACCCGGACTCAGGAATCCTTATAAGTTAAAAGAACTTTGCAGTCTACAGCTTCAGCCAAGAGCACCACTACCTGATCAAGCAGTCTATCTGTTACAGGCCTACCGAATCTCCAGATGAAAGCCGAATTCTCCGGCTTTTTAGCTTCGTCTCAGAATGGTCAGTTCTGCATAAAATGTCTCCGTATTTCTGATTTTCAAAGTGTGAAACACGTTTTGGGTATATTGTGTTCATAACAATAATTGCAATAAAGTCTCAAGGCACAAAGAAATATAATGTCAAGTATTCTTCCCTCAAGTCTCAGTTAGAAAAGTGTCCAGATATTAAGAGTTGGTGCTTAAAAGCTACAAAACAATAATCGTTATATTTATTATTCGTTCTACGACAGAGATGTGAAAATAGCATCCAAAGTCATTCTGAGCATAAATAGTCACGAAAATACTGATGTAAATATAGAGAATGTTCAGTCAAGAACTGATACCAGAAATAACAATTCTCATGTGATTGCTACCAAGAAAGATACTTTTATCCAATCAAGAAACAAATGCAGACATAAAATGATTGCATTTCAGCAGGAAATAGCAGAGTTTTAAAATAAGTGACCACGTTCGTTTCTAAGTTATTTAACTGTATGTTTCCGTATTCAAAGATTGCTCAGTAATTAAAATGTGAGGTACAAAGGCAAAACCAGTTCTGCGTGTATCCGTGGCTAAAATTTAAAACAAATTGTTATTAATACAATGAAGACTTGAATGTTTGCACTTCTGGCAGACGACGCACTATATTTAACCACCAAATAGCAGTGTTGTATTTAGTTCTGCTATATGACGAGACATTTGGAACTGTCAGGGGACATGTTTCTAAAATTTTAAATTTTAACATCTGCCACATGATTGGATATGCTTGATGGAATAGTAAATGCTTTGAAGTCGGACAATATACCTGTAAAAATATACTAGCCATGGGTACTGCTCGTCTGAATACGGCGACCGAAATTTCAACAAATCGTCAAAGTATAATGTTGAACAGAAACAAAACAAGCGAAAAAAACAATACACAACTTTTGTGGAGTAATGAACCACAAGTTACTGAAACCTTCTCACATGTGATTTCTGGTCATGCATGAGATCCCCAAATGAAAATGGGAACCATTGAAATCGTACTTCAAGTTATTTCCTTCCGATTATGAGGTAGACATAGTAGGTAATGAGTTAACACAAATTGATAATGTACTGTTTACGACCAACTACACAATAATTTAAGATTTTGAAAGCAATATCTCCAAGGAAAGCGCAGGGGTAAGGGTATTTTAAGGCACTAGCGAAATGATTTCCAGATCTAATACGCAAAGAAGAGTTGAGACATTTAGATTCTGAATTGAAAAACTACTACACATTTGATATGGGTAAACTTAATGGACTTAAATAGAATAAAGGCACTGTTAAATACTGGAATCAAGTATATCGGATCAAATGCAAATGATTTCTTATCTTTCCAAAACTATTCAAACTTGTAAAATCACTGCTTGTCATTTCTTATGGAAACTTCACAATCTTTAAAACCGTTTAAAAGATTACAATTAATTAAACAAAATTTAGGACCAACATGTTTTCAGATACTTAAAATTGTATTTTTCCCGTAAATTCCAACTCTGTATGTGACTGTTTTGACTTAAAACCTACTCCAAAATTTATGTCGCCAGCAAAGATGGCATGAGCACATAGCAATTTAAAACAGTATGAGTGTGAATGTGATTCTTAGTTATCACGAAGTCGTATTAACTGAAAATGAAAACCAAAAAGAGCAAGGAAGAAGAAAACAATGATTTTATTTGTGCATAAACAAACATGGAATTGCAAACAGCTGCTTTCAAAGTGCCATAAACTAAACTGGAGTTAAAAATGTCAATGCATCATAACTTAATTTGTCAAAAGAGCTCGCGATTTACTTTAAAATTAAACTAATAATTAGAGACAATATCGAACGTAACTGCTAACTTAATGTGAAGGTAATCTGATTATTTTTGTTTCTTCAACTATGTGCCATTTTCAAAGTAACTGATCACAATCATCTATCATTATTATTTTATTGGGTGTTTGTTCACATATATTTGGTACAAACTATTAATACCTTTTTTATAAATGGATATGAATAATACATGATATAAAAAGGCAAATGTTAACTTACGTGTATATATTTATATAGAGAGAATGAGAGGAGAGAGACTCATTTTTGATGGAATATATCTGTCTCAAAATATCAAGTAGTAGATTTATAGCTGAGGGTATGGAAAATTAACTATTACAAAAGTAACAGTTAACTTGCAGAGAGAGACAGACAGACAGACAGAGAGACAGACAGAGACAGAGAGTAACAGATAAGCTCTTAATTTACTTTCTAAATAAAACGGTAATGGTTTCATACCAAAAAGATTGTCATTGTGTACTGAAAATATCTTGCGTAATGACACAAAGATAAACAGGTCAAATAATTCACTTTCCTCAGGTCCCTAAGATTAAACGAAATAGACTAAAACTAATACCATATTATTCATTTTAATTTTGAATAAGAATCGTTTTTACTTTTATAAACAATAATGAGAAGATGGCTTTTATAACGAAATAACAATGACAATCACTGTCATCTTGAGTCGAAACCGGACTGCATAAACTTTACACTTTCTTCGGTCGATCAGTGCAAAACGTCAAGTTTGCGGGAAACTAGTTCAACTCCACGTTTTACGTGAAACTGTGGCAATTATTCCTGATATTGATTATTGTAACTGAATAATGAAGTAGTGATGTGAATCCGGGGATATATTGCAAGTTTATGTGCACTATGGTCACAGTGCAAGTCAATGTGACGAAACACATCAGACACGTGATGAAATTCTGAGATATTTCCCCATCGTTGTTCTACACTGAAAAACATTATCCTATACATTTACGAACGTAATAAATGTATGTTTTCTATATCACTTGTTTCGATTATTATATCTTGTATTTGCATATAAGCCCAGATACCCGATTTGAAATCAGTAGAGCAATTATGTATGAAACATTATGGTCTAAATGACTCACTCGCTTCCTTTTTCCGTTTGGTTTCGTTCTACTAAATATTGAGATTAGAAATCTACATAGTCCCCACATTTGTCTACTCTGATCTTACCAGTTCTCTTTAACTTAAGATCTTACCAGATGTCTTTAACTTAAGTTCTATTGCCGTCTGTCCATAAAGGCCCGATTTTCTGGGTGCTCTTCTCTCTTGTTTCTTTTACATTCACGCTAACAATCAGACTTGCTTATATAAAGTATTATTGATTATTATAGAGTATTCTTTTACTCCCCCTACCCTCCATTGCAAGTTTAAAAATAGAAACAAAGAACGAATGGTATAAAAGTTATTTAAAAAACTTGGTCATTGTTTTAATTTAAAGTTTGAATGTATTACTTGATTGTCACCAGGAGCCCCAATCACTGTAGTCTTACTTGCGTTTCAAAGCTTGCAGATATCATGCAAACAACCATCGTACTTATTTTCATTTGCGGTTCTTGGAAAAGCCGATCATCCGTTAATGTTTGAGGTGCCTTGAACTAAACATGCATGAAATATACATACGTGTCGTCCTCATAGAATTTTGCAATGTTTAATTTAATATGTCTCAAAACACAATTGAAGATAAAAAGAGGACAGTTTTATCTAAATTGGTTGAAAATGATGCAACTCCCAAAGTTACTGAATGTACACGATTATTCAGGGCTTACAAAGGTCGAAAAAGTACCTCATTAGTGTCTGGAAAAATAAACTAGCTCATGAAAACAAGACTGCCGTGGTAATAAAGAGAAATGAGTGTTAGTGACCCCCTGGCGATAATCATGTTAGAAACTATAAATTAATAAATTAAATGCTGTGTATGGAATTTTGTGAGGGAGAGGGGTCAATCTGTTTGAAATGTAGGTAAATATTTTCATTTATTTCATTACTAGTATGCACTTTACACTCTTTAGTGGCAATTTGAATGGGATTTTAAGAGTCACAATTCAATTTCTTTACCGGATCCTATTTATCCTAATTAACTCTGATTCGATCGATGGATGAATTGACCTTTTCCCTTTCTTGTGTGTGCAGAAGATATCAGGGAAGTCCCAGTTAGTGTGCAGTTTAAATGTGTGCTCCTATTACACTTGCAAGTACAGGTGCATGCAATCAAACATTCTAAACATGTCAAGCCACTGTGCAAAAGATGTGTACATACATTGGAAGCCCACCTGTACGTGCGCCGTTAAGCGTTTTCCCTAATACCTCTAGGTAATACAGCTATCTATAAAGACCCTCAGCAACAAAAGGGTCGTTCTACCATGATAATACCAACGTTGTTATAGACTGTGTAGTATACTTTTAAAGCTGTGTTGTATATACCAGTATGAATGTTTATTCCCAGTAGAAATCATATAAGACTCGGCAATCCTATATTTAACATAACTTCATTACGAAACAAAATGCTTTAGTAATATTTCTACTTATTGCAACTTTTTCCCCAAACTCACGTAAACTCCAAGCTCCGTGACATTAATATGTGTTCTTTTACTAGTGAAACAACGCATGACTTATACAAGAAGAAGGTATATGTTGAGGTCATAAAAAGGCTTGTTATAAATGTGTTGCACTACACTGGACGGCCAGACCATGATACCTCGTATTAAGGAAGAGGCAAATTTATCCCATTTTCCAACAATACTAGAGGTGTGGAGTTGATTTATTATAGAGTAACAGTCAGATGTCTAGATAGATGAGATTTAGTTGCTTGGGCGTCATTTGATTACGTCTGCTACACACGATATGTATAAGTATGTGTCTATATATATATATATATATATATATATATATATATATAGAGAGAGAGAGAGAGAGAGAGAGAGAGAGAGAGAGAGAGAGAGAGTGAGAGAGAGAGGGAGAGAGAGAGAGAGAGAGAGGCATACAGACAGAGACAGAGAGACACAGACATAATTATATACACCAGACAAAACGGAAAGTGCTATTTGTTGGATTCTATAGAAGAATGCTTGCTAATAGTAGGCAGAATTAATATTTTAACACAAATAATACTCTCATGCAGGTTAGAAAATTTTTAATTCGTAGTCTACAAAGATTCGAACCCAGGTCCGCTGGTAAACGGCACACATCGCCTTGCCTGCTCAAACGAGAACATATTCCCTCACGACTAAGCAAACATCAACAAAACATGATGCTACTCAGTCGGTGTTATATACACTCATGTGTAACAGACATACTCGCATGACGACCAAGGAAGGAATTTATACAAATTCCCTAGTAGTCATTTTACGAATTTATTGATCAGTCATATCTTACGACAAAATCTTTTCAAAAATTATTTCTTAAAAAATAGTTATATTTGTTAGAAATTGATTTCGAACATTAAAGATATAATATATGAACAACAAATTTTCCCTGTCTATTCTATAAATAGTTTATCAAGTAGAGAATAGGTTTCAGAGTCAACACTATTTTCGTCAAAATGTTTTCTGATGTAATCACGGTGTATGTTACAGGGCGTGAGCTATCGAGTATAGATATTTTACTTTCTTTATCTTAAGATTTTTTTTTCTTCAGATAATGTAAAGGATATAATATGGTACTACTTGCTATAAATCGGAGCAAGATCTTGTTCCCGGTATTTGAAATTTAAATTGCTGGTCACTAATATGATATCAGTATACCATGGTTCCTATAGAAGCATGTTCAGAAATATCGTGGCACAATCCTTTATGTGGTACCCACCGCTAATGTATATATATATATATATATATATATATATATATATATATATATATATATATATATATATATATATATATATATATATATATATATATATATATATATATATATATATATATATATATGTATATATATATATGTATATATATATATATATATATATATATATATATATATATATATATATATATATATATATATATATATATATATATATATATATATATGTTCTTGGATAATTTACTAAACCTTTTTCTGCATTGCCTTTTTCTGGAACATAGTAGAAATAATCAATGAAATGTTTTTTGTGGATGCTTTCTGAAAATGAAAAGTGCCCCAGATTTAAATTGACAGACCCATATGTAACATGTACGTTTATCGGTTGGGTATTGGGAAGCATATTACAGCCTTTTATCCATTCACAACATAACGCCACATGCTTGATTTTTTCCGTTTTCGTTCTCGTTGGATTTGCAATAAATATTCCAAAAATACACAATACAGCCAAAATCTCTGATACATTGCATTTTATCTTTAGTAACGCATCACTTGACAAGCGAACTCCAGTACTGTATGCATATATAGATAACATCGAATGCAGAATTCAAAATAGTAGAAATAAACGAGGATGTTTAAAACAGCGCATATATAGGGCTTAGGAAGTTTAAAAATATTAACATGAAACGATTTGGCAGTATTCCTTATCTAAAAGAACAGACTACATCTACATATGCAAATATGATACATTAAAAAAATGTCCTATAGGACCTATTTGATCCAGGCCTAGTGAATATCATAACCATATGTGCCACATAATCAGGTTATTGGTCTTTCTGATGAACTGGAAAATTCTTAAATAATATAAAGACGTATACATGACTAGTATAGTGATTATATGAATGTGTTAAACGCTTCTTTATAATAGACCACTGACTCATTACAATGGTGGGGCCCCGAGTGGCCGAGTGGTCTAAAGCGCTCTTCGTTACGGATCACTGCCATCTCACCTCTGTCTGCGGCGGTTCGAGTCTCGGATTCAGCCAATGTGGGTATGTTAGAAAGCTTGCCAGTAGCTTCTCGTGGGTCGGTGGTTCTTTCCGGGATTTTCCCGGGTTCTTCCTCCACTATGAATACTGGCCGCAATGTATAGCCTATCGTGTGCTGAAAAATGGCGTTAAACCCCACAACAACAACAACAACAACAACAACATTACAATGGTGGCGTTAATATTCACTAATATTTGGTGCAGTTAGAACACAAAAGCATTTATCAAATACGTACCACAAGCAATGTCCGTTCTAATTTCCACGCCAAATTCACTCAGATGAATATGATGAAAGAAGATGCGTGAACTAGCACATGTACACTGCAAGTAAATGTTCGAATTATCTTTCTTTGTGATAGCTTCCCTAATAATCTACTGTATTCTGCACAACTAATGTAACAGACAGTACAATCTAGTATAAGTAGAAATAGGCAGACACGTATGTATTAAACATCTGTATATTACGTCATTTGAAAACAAAGCATGTACCCATGTCTATTCAAATGTCGCACGAAAATTTGGCAAAGACTCAAATGTGAATTGAATAACATGGCTAGGTCAAGTCTTAACAAGTAAGAGATAAAACGGTGCATATATGGCCGTATGTATTTAGATAATTGCTCTATTTCAACAAAGTTTTGGGTGTGTTTCGTTGGTACAATATGTATTGACATCAAGAAGATTGTCGAATACGACGTGGGTACGCAGGCTAGAATCCAACTAGTTCAATATGGATACATATAAATGACCAGAACCACAGTAAATATGTATTATAATATCCTCCGTTATATTCCTAAAATTACATAAATTTACAAAATTGGGCATGCTTCAAAACTTAATAATGACCTAAGTTTTCATGTACAACAATCTAGCTTTCTTGTGAAATACCATTATCTACGCTGGCTCGTTAATTAATTTGCAGGTCAAGTGTTCCAACTAAGATAAAATTAAAGAGACAGTCTGGAGAAAGGCAAAACATGCCACAAAAAGAAGGTATTTGGGTGATCGTCTAGGCTAAATAATTCGAACGTTTTGAGGTTATATTCAAATCGACAAGATGGATACTGTGAAAAATCTTTTCAAGTTAATATTGACCAGCAGTTTCTTGCAAAAGATAGATGTCTCCTTATTTCAAAACTAGAACTGTACTACATCCGGATGATATTTTGTTGTTAATTTCCTCATCAGTTTCATTGAGTACATTGCAGTTACAAAATATATCTTCATTTTGACATATTTATACCTGGCTTTCTCTCTATTTCATCATCTTTTCTGTTTATGTGCCCTCAACCAGATGTTTGGATGTTTTCATAGACTGGTGTCTGTTTTGACTGTTGATTGTTTTATAATAGAGACTATTTCATCTTGGTATTTAAATGTCAATTGCACGATACTTGAAACATCAATCAGTTGAATCGCACTGCGCAATAACGCAATTGTTGTATAGAGATTTCTGAACATGTACTTGTCTTTTATATTTTAGTACTGGATTAGGATGTGAACTGATCTTGACGAAGATCTTATTGCAAATAAGAAATGAACGACAATACTTTCTTTGTCATTATATCTAGCTTCTATAAAACTAAATTTATTATCTAATTTTTTTATCGAAAGATCACTCGTATTTTGAATTGAGGGTAAAGTATCAATATATCGTTGTTAGAATGCGAACAACAATCTAGCACTAACATCATCATCCTACATTGGCTGTAATTAAATGGTTGGCAGCCTAATATAAAGATCTTGCTAAATTCCAAACTATCTAACTGATAGTGTCGTAAGCAACATAAAAGCAAAACATGAATGTTAGTTTTCTGACTGCGTTCAATAATTCTCAGCAAGTATAAGATTCCAAAGTCAATCAAGAGTCCGAACTTTGCAAATTATAGTCCAAATGGCTTGATCATCTGCATGAGACATAATACAGTTTCCAGCTTTTTATATTGATAATAATATTTGACCTTACTATTGTTTTCATTACTCTTAATTCTCCTAGGGATATTAATGGTCAAATGATACTGTACGTGTGGTTTGGTATTCTAATCTTCAGCAAAAGTATCGTGTACATTTTACAGGTCTGCCCTGCAATGAATAGTTATGTATCTATAAATTAACAGGGCATGTTTGACTCAGAAAGACACGGACCAACAATTCTCACTGACCTTGACTTTTTAATCCAGGTATGCAGTCTTGGACTAAAGTTACTGTGCCACAGCTCATTAGTTCCATATAGGCTTACCTTTTATATAATTTCTGACCTTTAGGCCCCGACGTCTATACGTTTGGTTAAAGAGTTTTCTAAAAAACAAAACTGACTGTGAAACACCTATTTTGTTTTAAGTCAACATGACCTTGACCTTAGACAATATTTGATTAGCTTCTTTCTTACCCAGTATGAAATACATCCACACCCTGTGGCGAAACGTGGGGTTGAGAACTGAAATATGTGTGCATAATCCATTTTGTCACGTGTAAACTAAAATGAAAGTGATATTTAACCATTTGTCATCTCCCTACATAAATTACAAGCGAAACAAAACGTTTGGTACGTGTCTGTGATGTACAAATAATGCTAAGTTTGTCTGGGGATTCCTATTGTGGACATACTAACCTTGATCTTTGACCTTTTGACATCAAAATGGATAAACCTATTTCATATCCTAATAGCTAACTATTTATGAGGATTCGTGGCCGTAGGTGGTAGGGTGAGGTAAAGTTATTATTCTCCAATAAAATCGTAACATAGTGCCAATTCTGAGCTTCATGAGTCGCGAACAAAGCCTGAACTCGGGTGGCTAGATAAGCACAATGGACTTTGCTAGCCTCTACCTACTTTAACACCTTAACAATGTATACCTCAATCCAGTCAAGCTTTCTGTTGCAGTTTTTCTTCATGGCCACCATCCTCCAAATCATGACAATGCTGATTGACAACGTGAGGGGCAGATCAATTGTGATTAAAGATCCAGTGGAAACCGTAATTTAAACGACACAAGTAATCATATGTACATTCGCAGCATGCGCACAAGCCACACAAGATAACGACAAGTTCCTCTGTCTAGAGGGAGCGCTCTCATCATGATAACAACCACCCTATTGCAACCACCTCGAAGCGGCTTTAAGTCAAAACGCATTGTAGATCTTGAACTTTTGATTGTGACCCTGAAAGCCATGAACAAACAAGGTGGCTTTTCTGCTCCTGCTAGCCATTGCAATTCCAGCTTGTTTAGCCGCTGGCAAGGCAGCAGTGATCACAGGAAGTGGCCTCGCCTTCAATGAATTCGGTGAAGCCGCCATCAACCGCAGCAGTGGTTTCAGATATAAAAAATTGACGGTGTGTGTACCTGCCGGGGTACCGGTAAAGGCTCTCTCCAACGTTGAACTTCTGCCGTTGGCCAAACCCTTAAAGCAATTCGGCTTCAACATGTACAGTGAGCCAGACAGCTAGCAACAACTTCGAAATTGCAGAAGATCAAAGAGGTAATGTTCAGCGATTAGGGCGATGCCATAGTATGATTTTACATTGACTGGTACGCACTTGTACCGCCACCTGAACTAAATTTGTATTTGTGCAGAATAAGAGGTTGACTCCAGTCACTGTCGTTGACTTACTCCACGCTCCCTCCAGTAAACAAGACTGACAGTCATTTTAGAGGCCGTCTCTCCGTCGCAGTGCCTAACGAGCTTCAGTAAAATCTAACGCCTCGAATATGTTTGAGGTAGCGTTTTCTTTCCTCAGAAGCTAATATGGATGCAGCCTATTCTTTGGCATATTCTCGTTTGAAGAAAAATCAATGTCAGAAAAGATTTTCGGACCTTAGCACGTGGACCTCACCCCGTTTGCTCGGCTCCTCCAACTATACAACGAAAACTATCTTCATTGCATTTAGCAACCGCACTGTTAATACAGACCCAGATAAGTTGGATGTAATCTCCGATGCAGCCTTTAACATTAAAAAAAAAACCCTCAGATGCGATTCTCTATTCTCGTAAACTTTCCATCCAACATTGCGACCTTTACTACAAATGGCACAATAAACGAAAATTTTAAGCTTTTTGCCCATCTAGTTATTTACGAATCTGCAATCAACACTATCTGGTCTTATATGTATTGAACACAATGACGTCCACCATTCCACCATCATTTTACAGTCATATATATTCATTAAACGATATCTTTGAAGGGCTTCCCTTACCGCCAGCTTTCTCAGGTGACCTAGTGGTCAGAGCATCAGCCTCGGATGTGGGAGGTCGTGGGTTCGATCCCCGGCCGAGTCATACCAAATACTTATAAAATTGGTACTAACAGCTGCCTCGCTTGAAGCTCAGTGTTACGAGGTTAGTGGTATGACTGGTTGAACTGGTGTCAGGATATGACTGGGTGGGACATCATGCAATATGTCTGCGGCACTATGCCCCAGTGCTAGACATCACTATAAACTTCCGCACTGCAGACAGTAATATGACTCTGACAAATTTTTGTTTTGAAATTCGAACTTAGCGTTCCAGCCCCTGCCGAGAAGAAATACGTGAAGCCCAAGGATTACATAGGGGAGGTAATCGAAGTTCAGTATGCGAACAGCGCGCGTGACTCATTGCCAGTGGCTGTCATTGACCTCGATTCACCGTACGTGAAGGGGAAAATTGAAGCTGCGTTCTTGGATGGTCTATGAAATGGCGTCATACTGGGATGTCGTTATATGTTGCCACAACCGAACCCCGAAACCTGCACACCGATGCCGGTGAGTGATGTGGAAACCAGGTCCAAGAGTCGACAGACGAAAGCGAAACCGATGAAAGTTACATCGACACCGGTGAGTAACGTTCTTCGGCCGAGTTGAGGAAGCTGCAACAGGAAGACGCAACTCTGGCGCAGTTGCAAAAACACGCTTCAGCAGGAACTGAGAAAGAAACTCTGAATGGCGTGGTGAAGTTCGCATACAAGAAGGGGATCTTGTATCTCCACGCCAGGAATGGTAACGAACACTTTAATAAGTCGTCGTTCCAAAGGAAAAGCGAGGTGAAGTGTTGAAACTCACGCACGGGAGTCTCATGGGTGGACACATGGGAATTGCCAAGACGCGTGACCGTCTTGTCAAAGAATTCTACTGGCCAGGGGTCCAGGGAGACGTCAAGCGGTTCTGTCTCTCCTGTGACAAGTATCAGAGAATGGCACCGAAAGCGGATCATCGACCCGTCCCTTTGAGGAGTACAGCCATTATCGATGAACCGCTTAGACGCGTCAAGATGGACTTGATCGGACCGATAAAACCCGCGTCGTTGCACGGAAATCGGTATATTTTAACGGTCGTAGATTACGCTACACGCTATCTGGAGGCCGTCGCGCTGCGAAATATTGATTCGGAAACCGTCGCGGTACGCTGTTTGGGATTTGGTCAAGAGTCGGAGTGCCCGACGAGATCCTGACCGACCAAGGGACACAATTCATGAGTCGCGTGATGGCAGAGGTAAACCGACTGATGTCGACTAAACATCTTACGACTACCCCATATCACCCTCAATGTAACGGGCTTGTCGAACGATTTATCGGGACATTGAAGAACACGCTCAAGAAGCTGTGCGAAGGCCACCCTAAAGATCGTGATAGATACATTCCTGCAATGCTTTTCGCATATCGGGAAGTACCCCAAGCGAGTTTAAGGTTTTCTCCCTTTGAACTCTTTTACGGGAGGACCGTACGTGGCCCAGTCGCCGCACTGAGACAACTGTGGACGGACGATCAGGCTGTGGGGGAGGTACGCACTACCTAGCAGTACGTCGCGGACTTGCGCAACAAACTGGAGGAAGTTTGTTCCCTCGCACAGGAGAACCACAAGCGAGCGAAAGCGCATCAGGCGAAAAATGACAACAAGCGCGCAAAACCACTCCAGTTTGAAGTAGGGGAGAAGGTGTTGTTGCTGCTGCCCCAAGAACACAACAAGCTGCAAGTTTCTTGGAGGGGTCCATACGTTGTTACTGAGAAGGTCGGAGGTCAAACCTATCGGATACGGCTACCAACGAAGGAGAAATTGTACCATGCCAATCTCCTTAAGAGATACCGGGAAAGAGAGACCGTCAGCGATTTTGTTATCGCCACGATAGTCACCGAGGACGCCGAAGGCGATACGGAAGTGCCAACACTGTTCCGAGCTGTCCGTTAACGAGGGCTGTTACACCCGATGACGTGGAGTGCGACCCGATGTTGACTGCGGTACAGCGGGAAGAGATTGAGACGTTTCTGGCCGGGTATTCAGATGTGCTTACGGAAATACCCGGGAGAACGTCGCTTGTCGAGTTCGGGTTAAAGCTGGTTGACGACCGGCCAGTCGAACAGAAACCCTACCCCTTGCCCCACGCAAAACGACAAGTCGTAAGGGAGGAGATCGAGCAGATGATTGCTCTAAGAGTAATCGAACCCGCCGACTCTCCGTACAGCTTTCCGGTAGTCCTAGTGCAGAAGAAGGATGGTACACATCGGTTTGGTGTCCACTACCGGAAGCTGAATCAGGTGACGAAATTTCAAGTCGAAACGCTACCAGACCCAGAACATATTTTCGCTTCTGTATCGAAAGCGAAATATTTATCGAAGTTGGATTTGTCCAAGGGCTGTTGGCAAATTCTGGTAAGGAAGGAGGATAGGGCAAAGGTCGCTTTTGCTACTCCCGACGGGACCTACCAATAGTTGGTCATGCCTGTCGGGGTACAGAACGCGTCCAGCCCAGCGTCTTTACTAGGATGATGCGGAAACTTTTGGAATCCTTGCGCGATAGGGGTGTCCACACCTTCATGGATGACCTCTTGTTAGCCACAGAGACATGGGGTGAAAACATCACTCTGTTAGCTGACGTTTTGGAGCGGCTACGTCAGGCGGGATTGAGAGCTCGCCTTTCCAAATGTCACCTTGGGTTCCGGACATTGGACTATTTGGGACATACCCTGAGCCAAGGCACGCTGTCCCCAGAGAAGTCGAAGGTGGAGCAGCTGAGAAACGCCGCACAGCCCACCACAAAAACTGAGGTGAGGTCATTCATGGGATTGGCCGGGTATTACCGGAGGTATGTGGCCAATTTCAGTTCGATTGCGGGGCCGTTGTATGACCTAACCAAGACACGGGCCCCGAGTAAAGTTATTTGGACTGATTAGTGTGAGCACGCTTTCCAAACGCTAAAGGATAGGTTTACAGCCGACGCGGTTGTCTGTCTACCAGACCTATCCAAAGAATTCGTCTTTCGTACTGACGCATGTGACACGGGACTTGGAGCAGTACTACTGCAAGAGCACGAGGGTACGCTTTTTCCTGTTGCGTACGGCAGACGGAAACTGTCTGCTGCCGAGAAGAACTACTCTGTATCGGAGAGAGAATGCCTCGGAATCATTTTCGGAATATCACGGTTTGAGCGGTATTTGTACGGACGCAAGTTCATATTGGAAACTGAACACCAACCTCTCGCCTATCTCGGGCAGGCGAAATTGTCGAATGGACGCTTGATGCGATGGTTGCTGTTCAGCAGTACCAGATGCAGATCAGATACGTGAAAGGAACATAGAACGTTGGCGCTGATTTCATGAGTATTAGCGCTGAAATGTCATAGATCGCTTTGTAGATAACCGTATGTTGTGTGTATATTCGTGTCTGCAGTCAGCGTGTAGTGTCGCTATAATTTTGTTATTTTATTACGCGTAGTAACGCGCATTTGCATTTCAAGTAATTTGTTGAATAAAATCCCGATTTTATTCTCAACCGTGGGGGGATTGTCACGTTTGCCTGCCCGCGATTACGTAAGTTAGGAACAAAGGAATGGATTAGCGCAATGAGTATGTCGACCCTGCACTGTTACGGCGATTTTGTTTGTACAATAATCCCTCGTTATGTGTTATCACTCACATATAGATGTTAGAAGCTTTGTTCTAAGAACAAAGGACCCTCAGCGCTATTGTAAATCTCACCGCTTTGACAGATGGCCCCGAGGCTGGTCTGTTATTCTGGACCGACTGGGCGTGGAATTGATATCCAATCAGAACTGAGGAAGGGTTGGGCCATCAATTCGAACCAGAACTTAACAGTCATTTGAACTGATAACGAATTAGTGATTTGTAAGCCGTCCTACTGGTCAAGCAGAATATACTCACTCCGATGGAGCCACTCCTTATTTGGCGGGAAAACTCTTAGTACATTCTAAGGACAGAAAGCTTCGTAAAGGAAGCTTTTGGGGACAGAGTAGTCAAGTCCCGAGTCTCAGAGAGACAGGATAGAAGTAGGCGGAGAACGCCGAAAGGAGAAATAGAGATTAGAAGTAGGCGGGGAACAAGCCTCGTTGAAGGAGAAAGAGAGAAAAAAAAGGAGGAGGAGCAAGGAGGACAAAAGGGGAGGAGGAGAAATGAGGACAAAAGGGGGGGAGGACAGGAAGAATCGGAGAACGCCGGAAGGAGGAAAGCAATTGGCGTAGTAAACACAAATGAGTAGAAACCAAGTACAGGGGAAATATATCTCACAGTAAAATCACGTGATGAAATAGGTTGTCACATGGTCGAGAGGAAGCAGATTGGTTGAGAATTTAATATCGTTTAATTTGTATTAAATTGTTATTTTTTTGGATTTCACCTTCGTGTTCTTAATAATTTAATTGTCGGTATTGCTGACTGGGGGCTCGGAGCTTTACCTCTCTCTATCACTAATTTCACTTCCTACAAAAACGAGCCAGGGTGGGAATTCCACAGTAATTCAAATAAATTTGGGAGCACCCCACCCCAACCCATAACAGTGAGTCACACAGAATTTCACACCCTCCAGCCGCTTTTCTCGACTCGACATCCACATATATCAACAATATGACATGTACATCAGGCCCGAGTATGTCGAGAAAAACACATGCTAATGTATTCCTTTTATGTTTACGTTATATCGTCATATCTTTGTTTTCGTTCAATTTTCAGTTTTCTTTTCACTTTATTTTCAGTATTCCGTTTTTCTGTTCAAGCAAAGTATTCGATGTTTCTCTCTTCCATTATATCAGTCATGGTTTTGATCTAAGAATAATCCTTTTGATAGGCATTTCATACATTTATTTTCTAATTCTTCCATTATCTATCTTTATATTTATCTGAGCCACTTGCGCCATTTTCATCATCAAACTCTATTTCTCTTACTCCATTTATTTTCCCTTCTTTTTCCATCCATTATTGTATTATCTAGAAACAAATTTAATTGTTCGGTTTATGCATTCCCCTCTCTCCAACTGCAAGTTTTTAAATTTATAAAATGTTCAGTTGTAAGGATAAAGGAATTGCACCAATTATTTGGTTATAAACGAAGCCAATATCATTTTGGTTATATTAGTTGTGGTCTTATATTTTGTTGTTTCATATTTCAGTCAAGAAGAGAAGCTCGTGTGTGAAAATCGGCTTCACATCAAAACTAATGATGTATGATTTAGATACGTGAAACGAATAGTTTATTGTTAGCTCTGTACATTTTGGTGAAAACAAATGTTAAGTTTGTAAGTGAAGTATCGAATCGAACAGAATTGCGTTTGAAAGGATACTTGTTTGTTATTCTGAATTTACCCTCATTCATTGAGAAACTTTTCTATTGTTATCGTTATCGTCAAAAATATACGATTGATTGGTATGATCACTTATTCTTAATATAAAGTCTACTGTTGATCAGTTACAGATGTACAATGTCATTTACAGCCGATGATCTTGAAACAAATATTGTGAATGAGTACCGTTTATTAAGTCTGGTCCTATAACAAAACACCACTGGCATTTGAAAAAGAGTTTGTAAGCCATTTGATTTTTTTAATTATTTTATACAAATTATATTTCACTTCAAGCATTGTGCTGGGAGGTTTGCACTAGACATGTCATACCTCTTGAAGATCGTTTTCCAGTTAACATGGACCATTTACTGGCATCTCTAAAGTATCGACATTTTCAACAATAATTTAACCTGGAATGTAGAACCAATACTCGTACTCTTAATTAACATCAACTATTACAACTTATTTCAATGGCGATTCCGTTGGTCATGCCTAGAATTGTATAGGTCACAAATGTTCTGCATAATATATGTTCAAACTAGTTTGCGGACCTTTATCAGGAGTACCTCCCTAGTCATTTCAAATGGTGTTTTGAGTTTTTTCGTCGTTTTTTTTGGTGTTCGCATCTCAGCGAAACCATTACTAAGCTGGGTACGTTAAGTTTGAACAGCTGACACAAATTAAGATTATAAACTTTTAAATTTCGTATCTGTGATTATGAGGGATATTGTTGTTCATATATTATTTCGTAAGACCTTTGAGGTCCCTATTTTTACGGATTTTGAGTTGATGAACCATTTTCCACATCATCTTCCACACAATTCACATCCAGGTTCATTTTTAATTGAGGGAATATTACATGTAAAATCTCCATCAATAAAGTTTCCGCCACTTCTTACATTTTCTCATAGCTCGCTTCCATACATTTCGGTGCATTTTATAAATCTTCATAAACTATTTTGCTTTGGTCGACTCACCTCATCACATCAGTAGTTGTAACAGGGTTCGGGGACCTTCATCTATTGATTACACGAACAGATTGTGTCATTGTTCGTTAACATACAGGGCATGAATATCATTTATGTGACTCTCAATCTGAACATGCTGAAACAACTTTCTCAGTATTTCTTTCTACTGAGAATAACCATTGAGAACACCAGCATACCACAGGCCACCTAAAGGTATGTTGGACAGATTCATGTCCAAGTCCCAGCACGACAGAGCTTCAAACGCCTTCTGGCGTTGCATTTCATATGTATCCAAAGTCAGCTCTCTAATGTCTTCAAAACAATGTTACCATTTTGTAGCGTGCATATTGCTTTCAAGGATATTTCTTTACTGGTGTACAAGTTAAAGGGATTCAATCTAAAGTTCAAAAAGAAGTCTGCAGATACGCATTTATGACTGATTGATTCTCTAAGCGGTTTGGGTTAATTAGACACACGCGTTGATAATTTTGACTTGATGCCACAGTAGATAGCTTTGTGAAGATAAAACACCAGTTTGATTCCTTTTCTTGTTGTATTAAACTACAACAACGCTGTTATATCAGGCTTCTGGGAAAAACAATGTTCACTATCTACCTATAGGGCTTCCGTTTTACGAAGCATTGTAGATATGATTTGACTGTGGGTTCAGTGTAAACCATTCTCGTATGGCATATGAACTATGCAGCAGCGGCATTGACTCTATTGCCCATCAACATTTTGCTCTGTGCCTTGAGAGACCACGATAACGTTTCTTGACTTTGTGAACGTCTATGCAACATCCGTCAAGGCAGACAACATTTGGAATGTAAACTGACAAATTTTCCAGATAAGAGTAGCCAATTAATTCATTTTATTTCTAATTAAATAAATGGTCTTTTATCATGTTCTCTATTAAATACTGTTCCCTCAATATCACACTCTAGCCACTGAGGATGAAGCATTATAACTCTGGGTTATAATCATCGGGTGGAATTCTGTAATGATCTCTCTTACTCTTGGACATGCCAGATAAGATAGCGAAGAAAAAAAGAGAAGATCATCCTTGGTTATCTGCGGCGCAAGGTGCTAGTCAGCAACAAGAAAGTCAAACTTTCAAGATGCTTCTCACTTGTGTGACCTGACATTAAGTACTGCATAGTGAGAACACGATAACAAGTCAGAGATGATTCAGATGAAGGCTGCCATATACACCATCAACATGTATTGGATAACACTGCATATAGGAACATTAGCAGTTTCAAGACCAGTGCTGAATCATCTCCAGTGGGAGTCGAGTCCACGTCAACCAAAAGACAAGATGACCATGGTGTTCAAGATCGCCTAAAACAAATATCTGACCCCATTATCTAGTCAAACCAGGGTCAATCACAGCATGACGTTCATAAACATATCTGCAGCTTCTTACAAGTTCAGATTTTCTTCCGTGTACCAACACGGAACTGAACAACTTGCCGGCCACCATTGCCGAAGATTTAGATTTAATATAATGCAAGTAAGAATTATCCGCCATCACATGTTAATGTGGTCATCAGTTACAAATAAGACCTAGTGATTTCCATAGCTACGTCGGTTCGGGTACATTTGACTATTTGCCATTAGTCGGATGTTCTGAGTATGAAGGACAAAAATGTTGAATGACAATCTTTCACTTTTTCTATCTTGTTTTAACTATTCTACCAGTGCTGTCATTGCCATATTAAAATGATCATATTATCTTTATCAAGCATTGCCCGTTCTTTAAAAGTCAATCTTGATTATGTCAATGCATGTTGTAGATACTAATGTAGATGTCCCCCGTATCTTTGTCATTCGTTAAACGAACACCGCTGTGCCTCAGTGTTAAGCAGACAGGTCCCCATGGCATGAAAATAATGTTCCAATCATGTAGGTAAAACTTTATTGGCGGACATCCTCCACCATCTACAAAGACTCACCAATCACTTTTGTCTCTTTCTATGAATTTCTGTTTAGCATGTTAGTTCTTGGTTTTGATTTATCTGATATTCCCATTGTGTGTAGAACAGTTTTCATTATATACATGCTGTTTATTCACCAGTCATGGCAGAGAAAAACAAAGAACTCTACCCACCCAATCACCCAAAACAAGCAAAAAGGTAAACAAAACAACTGAGAAAATAGTGATGGTTGAAGCGACTATCAGCTAGGTCTCTAACAGGAAGATTTACATTTGATTCCTCAGAGTGATATTTCATTATCTAGGCCATACCAACTATAATGAGAAGTGTATACTTCAAAGATATCTTAATACTTGGTTTCCACTAGAAACAGCACCATTGATATTATATCCAGTCAATGCCATCTTAAAACTTCACCCGCTCCCCTTAATAAATGCTACTTAAAGAATTTGTGCTCTTGTGTACACATCGCGCTCTAAAATGTAAAGGAAAACATGCCTCTTCGTCTAAAGCTAAAATATGTAACAAGTTTGGGACCAACACCGTCAGCTTCATCACTTCATGGTCCTGCTACAGGTCTTTTTAACCAGGATAGTCATTAAAATTTAGTTTAGCAATTCTAAGGTTTGCTTGAGGTTTGAAATTGATAGTGATAAATCCAGGAGGATGGTTGATGTAGTTTGTGACGAATTGTGATTTATATTTACTTTTCCAAATGGGATTCATCAGCTGTGATGTTTTGGTCAGTGTACTCAACCTGGTTGTAATAACACGTTGCTCTGTGTGCCTGACCCTATATTTTTGATCTTTTTATCATAAAAAGATTCAGATTTGCTTTCTTGTTTCTTGTAATTGTTAATATAAAAGACATCAAAAACTGGATGTACAGCTGTCAAATAAGAATTACCGAACTGGCGTGTACACACACCACATGTCCTGATTAAAGGGAGGTGAGCAATCTAGATGAGCGGAGGGGCCTTTGTAGGTCTACATTTAAACCTCGAAAGCAACACTTGAACTGATGTCCTATATATGTGACACTATATATGTTATTATAGATATAATTGTCTAAGTATTAGATATGGTTTAATTTAACACACCATAACTGGTGTGATGACCAAAAATATGTACGATGCAAATACGAATGATAAACAAGCAATTAGCTGGATAATGATAACAAGACAATTTTAATCATTAAAGCAAACAACTGACATGGGTTATGCTGAAGCTAACTCCATTCTTTGGTTACACAATGGTTTCAATTATTCGTATAAAGTCTACAACATCAGAAGCAAAAACAGAAATAAAGAAACAGTGTAATAGCCTTGAATCACTGACGGAAATGGAAACTTATTTATATGCAATACAAACCAAAATGTAAGCTCAAGGTTAACCTCAAATTAGTGATATTATGTGCAACCATGATAGCTTTACAACATTGAGACTGCCTTTCAACATACTAGGAACATTATTATATATAGACAGCATATGGCATTATGACTTTCCTTTCTTTATGGTATTGGCAAACGTATCTCGAAACTTAGATTCTTCATTTAAACACACATACACACAAAGATATATAATCCTCATTTGATCTACATAACATCGTCTATAAACATGTCACTAAACAATTCACTTTGATATTTGATTTTTAGATGAAAACCCCATGTTGATATGACCATCCATAGAATATAGTTAGTGACAAGATTTTTAAGATGCCTACCATGATGGCTATACTGGATTATCATTAAGATATCATAATTAGATTTCTGGTGAAAATCCCAGGTGCGTATGAGTATCAATTTAGGAGAATTAGTGACAAGAGTTTCAGTAACCTCATTGTAATAGTCACATCTGAGGTCAAATCAACAAAATGTTGATTTAGTGGCAAAGAGGTGCCACAAGCCTTTTAGAGAATTCTCAATATTGATATCACTTTCCATTGTGCAGGACTAGTGGCAACATTTTCAGAATGGCTGCTATGACACATATTGGGTATCACATCAGCGAAATGTTTAATGAAAACCACCTAGACATGACAAGTCTCCTGGTGAAAACCGAAATCTTATGTCTATTTAGGGTACTGATAACAAGATTATCAAGATGGATGTGGTAGCTGTATATGATAAATGAAGGGGGTGCAAATTTTATTCATGACCAACATATTTGAAATCTTCTGTTAATAACCACATGCCGATATGACTTTCTATTTCTAAATAAAAAGATTCACAAGATGGTTGCCAAGATGACCATATTGGTTGCCGTATCTGCACTATTTTCATCTAGGACCAACTAGATATGAAAATGTGTTCAAAGAAAAGCCTATGCTGATATCTGCATTCATTGCCAATGACAAGTGCTAACAAGATTTTCAAGATGACTGCTATGGTGGCCTGTTGGATATTTGAGCAGAACTATTTTCATTAAGGACCAACTAAATAAGACCTTTTTCATTTCGGAAGAAGAAACGATAAGATTGTTCAAGATGGCTGGTATGATGGCCACATAGGACATGAGATTGGTACCATTTTCATTTAGGATCAAACAGACATCGTTAGTGTTTTAATTAAATCCTCATATTGATATCATCATCCATTCAAGAAGAGTATCAATAACATTTTCATGATGGCTGCTGTGGTGGCCAAACTGGATGTCTGAGCCGCACCATTTGTATTTTAGACCAGCTAGATCTCAGGATGAATGTGTGTAATACGTTTCATGACAGTCTTTGAAGTAGTTGAGGTGGAATTGTGATAACAAACTAGTGGCAACAGTTGGATGGATCCCATATGACAGACAACAATGGACAAATATGTCATAAAAAGGACAGCAGAAAACAGTCCATCCCATAAGCAAATATGGTCCATGACCTGTAGAGTTAATAAGACAAACAAACAAATTACGAAAAAAAACAATGATTTCATTTTTAAGTGATTTTTATCTTATTTGTCTTTTCTTTCAAGCAAGTTTGGATGTTTAAATCTTTTCTATCTCTGTTTCACAAAGGCTGAATGTGTGTGATTTGGATTTTTAACGTGGCTTTAACAATTGTTCAGCCATATCACTACGACATCTGCAGTGTGACAGTTTGTAGTGATGTTTAGCACTGGGGCATCATACCGCAGACGACACATATTATCATGTCCCACTATGTCATATTATTCTGACACCAGTCCAACCAGTCCTAGCGCTAACCTCTTAATGCTGAGCATGAAGTGAGCCAGCTACTGGTACCATTTTTATCAGTCTTTGGTATGAGTCGGCCAGGATTTGAACCTGTCTTCCTGCATCCAAGGCGGATGCTCAAACCGCTAAGTAACCAGGGCGGTCTGAGACTCTGATTAAAAAATACAAAGTTCTATGTGTGAATAATGAGTGGGTATGAAACATAACACACATTACTATGACTGGAATTGCATAGGAATTTTATTTTTTTCTAACATCATGTATAGCATGTTCTCAGTAGTTTAAATACCTAGAAAATAAAATGCACAGTAAAATAAATTCCATGTAATAACACTGCAATAAATCAAAGACATAGTGTCTTGTTTACATCCTCTTTTGCCACCTAAACAACCTTTATCAGATGCAGTGTCCCACTAAAAGATAACCTGGTAAAACAATGGAATGTTTATTCAAATGTGTAAATAGAAACAAAAGTACACAAAATATACGAGAATTTGGTCCCATTCTAGAATAAACATAAGCCTTTATAAAATCGAGTTCTACTTCTAGTTGGTGACCTCTAATCTATGTAAACTGCCTGTGTTGGTTTAATAATAATAATAATAATAATAATAATAATAATAATAATAATAATAATAATAATAAAAATAATAAGAATAATAATAATAATGATAATAATAATAATAATAATAATAAGAACAACAACAATAACAATACTACTACTACTACTACTACTGCTAATACTACTACTACTACTACTACTACTACTAATAATAATAATAATAATAATAATAATAATAATAATAATAATAATAATAGCAATAATAGTAATAACTTTATGAGGGTAACTGAATTAATACAAAAGTAATCTTTCTTTAGGTCCTGAAAAATGCCTTTTGTTGTCATCAGAAAATATCACAAGGAGAATCAGGATACTGAGGATTTAAGCATGGACCAGAAATTTCTGTTTCAATGTGAATTTCTTATATGGAATAATACATGACACCTTTACAATGTTTTGTATTTGTTTAGTCATTTGTCACCAAAAAGTTATACAATTCATACGACAAGTACTGGTTGGATTAGATTTAGAATTGTGAGGGAAAAAATCATCTGAATTTTAAAACAAATTTTAAGACAAATTATGTAAAAAGTCGACATTCAAGGTTAATGTCATTATCTACATTAAGAAATATCACGAATAAAATAGGAAAATCATTTCACTTTTGGCAGTTACAAATAGAGATGCTGCAAATGATTTATTTGAAAATAGTACATTACGCAATTTGTCATAATACATGTTAACAATTTACAAATACATTTTTGTTCTGCAAACATTTATCATTAAATAATGTATGTAATCATAATCAAATATATATAAATCACATGCAATAATTCAGTATTCGAATAAATACAAGATCTTTTTTACGAAGCAAATCTTATTTCTATCAAAGGCTTGTTTCCTCTTCAAGAAAATCAGTCATTTTATAATTTAAGTAAAACAATATAAAATTTAGTTGTTATAGATCACAATCAATAATTACCAGTCATGACTTTACTTTCTTAAAACAAGAAAAATCATATTGCTAGTAAACCAAAATCTCATTTCTGAGTGCATTCAAAGGCTACATCGATATATAACTATAACAATCGTAAAGTAAGTCTATTTCATGGATGTTCATAACATCATGACATACTATATCTATCAATGACAAACAAATTTATCGGATATTTTTGTTTTGCTTCTTTTTAAAGATTTCAACAACTTCATTCTAAGTAAATAAAGGCCATAGACTCGTACATTAAAAACAAAACAAATTTGTTTACCACACTCAGGCATTGATTACTATGTACAAATCCTGGCAAAAGAATAAAGACCTACATCAAAATGTCTCCCACTGTAGATTTCTAAGGATTTATTACACAAAAATAAAATACAAGTGTCAATTAATTTGTGACACATTCCACTCAACAGTATAACTATTTATTTTACACTGGTTTTATGCTTAATTTTTCTGTCCATCTATCCTACAAGTTTTGGCTTGTTTATTTTCCAAAGTGCAACTCAAACTCACTGATGACAAGTCACACGGATGGATTTATATTGTAAAACAAATCCAGGCACAAAAGAGAGTCAAAGATAAATTAGAAAACGTAAGATTAGGACTTCATGTTCGAGTCATCTTATAAGCAAGAACATATGATAGTGAAACAATCCTGACTACTAGTCAACTTATATTTTTATAAAGTGTATTTGCACATATCATTGTTTGAGATAATGTATAATCTCATTTTATTGTCAACATTCCCTTCATGTTGCAAAGTTGTACCTCTGTAAGTAGTAAATGTAGAATCAGTTTTGGATATATGACCCTAGCACAAAAGAAAAGTAATTTGATGCAATATGTAAATCGTATATAAATGATTTGTTTAAATATGTTTCCATATTTAGTCATATTCGTGAAAACCTATAAATAAGGGTGAGATTTGACAGTTGTGGTTCTACTGGACTCCAGTAAAGCTCTTACGACCGAGCAAAACAGAACAAAAGTCTCTAGTCATTTCAGCAGATAATTTCAAGCAAGGTTAGCTAGTTACAACCGACACATTACGTTGTTCCCAGGCTTTTCTAAATATAAATATCCAGGTCTTTTCCATGTTTTTTCCAGGATGAAATTAATTGTTTCAAGGTTAACATTGATGAATGGAATTAAAGAACATTTTGGATTATAAAACATGCCTTTTCCAAATCTGAATATGTTTCTCTTTCAAGACTCTCCAAAACATATGTTGGAACAGATGATCATGTACACAACCACAGAATGAGTCACAAGAAACAAATCTGACTGTATTTCTATAAACTGGCATTTAAAGCCATTTCAATGTACAGAATACAAATCCTAACTTTACTTTGCTGACCTGCATTATGTTGCTACGTGGAAACAACATAATGAACATAACTTATTGTGTTTCCTTTCAAACCTTTAATTTTAAAGAATTCTTGAGCAATGTATCTGCATGTTATACAAAAGTAAACATTTCCTATCACAGTATGAACTAAACAAACAATAAATGCGAAGTATTAGAATCCTATATTGTAAGGAAAAAGTTTAACCCTGAATTTATGTACCCCAGTAAAGTCTCAAACAAGATGTTTCAACCAAGATAAACTTCTTAAGAAGATTTGGTTAAAAATCCCCATTATTTAAAGACATTTACGAAAGGATTTATTTAAAATTGTACACAAGACTTTCAAAATTATACATTGTTGTATTACCATGGACTGAATTTTCTGTAGAATCAAAAAGTCTTCTTGTAGTTCAATAAACCAGTCCCTAAACCTGTATTGATAAATGGGCTCTCATCGTTTCTTGATATATAATAAAGGGACACCAATGCCCATTTATCCTGCGTTCTATTTAAAATATGTAACCAATGTTTCAAGCTACATGTCACTGTGTAATAGTTTCGCACCAAATTTCAGCTCAGATATTCGACATTTTTTAATTCGGGTTTCCTCTGAATATTCCAACCCCATTTTGCACATATAGACATTTAGTATTGAGTGTGAGTTCAGAGCTATTACATATCAAACATTTAGAATCTGCCGCCACAGTAAGATAGCTTACCGGCAGGCCTAACAACTTTAAACCTATGTTATAGCCACTTATAGCCGCATGTAAGCGATAGGAAATTTATTTATTGTCTCAAAATGGCAAGTATTATAATCGTTATGTCTTTAATCCGCTGACAGATGAGATGAAACTCGGCATAGATGAAACCTGACCTGGTACTCGCCTTTTAATTTAATAGTCACTTGACTTTACAACTCTCACACAAGGACATCTGAAGTCCAATAGCCACGTGATATCAACAACAAACTTCTTTTTAATGTCTTTGTTCAAGATTGTTGTTGTTGTTGTGGGGTTTAACGCCATTTTTCAGCACGATAGGCTATACATGGCGGCCAGTATTAATGGTGGAGGAAGAACCCGGAAAACCCCGGAAAGAACCACCGACCCACGAGAAGCTACTGGCAAGCTTTATCACATGTCCACATTGGCTGAATCTTAGACTCGACTGAAAGTCAGATCTTTTGCAAAAACCGGAAAGAATATATAATTCTGAACATATTTATTTCGAGGAGAACTACAAGAAACTTGGCCAGTCTGATTCATCCAGCAGGGTAGTCTGGTTCCATGCTTCGTGTGCTCCCTGCTAGAGAGTGCACATGTCAACTTGGTAGCCACGTGATGCAACAATACTTCTGAAGCTGGTCACGGTGTAAATACAGAGAATGTTGTGCTCTTTCGTTATTGTATTTTAATTGCAACCAGTATACGACATTCATTTAATTTTTATTTGAAAATGATGGTTGTCAGATTATGTCGAAATCGCTAGTACCAACTCAAACTTCATCAACGCATTGGTTTTATTGTCTTTCTGCGGATTAAATACCAAATGATTTTAATGCTCGTAATTTGTGAGGAAAAAATAATTTTCATATTGGCTTCATGCAGCTGATTTAGCTGACGCCACTGTCACTGTGTCGTCATCAACATAGCTGTCTGCTATCCATTGGGAATTTAGTATTGGCTTTATCGAATTTCCTACTCAGTTTCATGTATCATTTTGAAGTCACAAACTTCCATCCATTTTGTAGTGTCTGTGTCATTTAGATGTCGAAATATTATACCCGACACAACAACACACTTTGATGTTACAAAACGAAAAACTGTCGCATTCAACTCAAGCGACACACTATTGACATCCTGTTCAAAACGAGAACCTTAATCGAATGTACAAAATCATCACCTCTTCGTTTTGTCATATGAACATATTTTGAGAACCATTAACTTATTTTTATGTGCAAGATTAGTTTTGTAACTGGTATTATCTGAGTTACAGATTATGTGAATTAGGACAAATAGAACATGTATGCTGATTTTCACATGCAATTTAACACTGAAAATATTGTCATTTCAACATGCTTTATCAAACATCTGTTCTGAAAATTAGCAAATATTATATTTCACCATTTTGAACATACAATTTTGTGAAAAACACACAAGCCTGGAAACCATATAATAAACTGTGCTGCCTATTTATATTTGTTTTGTGCTTTAATGATCTGAATAAGAACATCGGTGGTGAACACACCATTTCGTGACACTGCAATAGATTGGATAGATCTAGTAACTGAAAAAGGCGTGAACTGTCCTTCTATTCCGTTTTATTTTACCTTGACCCTTGACACATTACAATACATGCCAGAATCCTAGCTTAAAAATGAACATTGCACATGAGGTACCAAAGTGATCATCTTTACTTCAGTGCCTTCCACATTTCACAACTTGTATTTGGATTATAATATACATCGATACTGTTAGATAGATTTGATTACTTTAAAGATCTTATGATGCGTTGTAGTTTTATATCAGGTATATGAAAGGAAATAATGTTGTGCACATCCTCTTTCAAAATATCAACGTTGACTTTGAACACAAAATTTTATATCTTCAAAAATACTGTTTGTTTCAAATCTCATGTTCATAACCCGACCATGGAGATAAGTTTAGCTATTTTGTATTGAGAATATCAAGTTCTTGACATTGATGTTGCTGCATCTTGCATATAGGTATGAAATTTTACAGCATTATCAACACCCACATTAAACTAAGTTGTAAATCAATCATAAAACAGTGGAAGCTAAAAGACTATATTGATATTTACGTCAAAGAACTCGTGTCAGTAAAGGTTTACGAAAGGTTTGTAATCTATGGGAGACAACTCAAAAGACACATGTGAAAGGAAATGTAATCAAAAATTCAAATTGTATCAAGCTTACTTGAAATGGCTATCATACAATTAGCAACACTTTTACAACCTTGGTTAGCAAGAATTTTTCAAGGTTACAGCTTCCTCCCATTAAAATCTGACATTTAGTATACATGATTATATGTTAAAAGTGTCAGTATTAGATTATTCATTTACAAGTAAGAGCAACTAAATATCCTCCGCATGTATTATTGAATCTTCTAAATGTTCTTCTTTTCAAATCACCAGCAATAAAAATATGAACTTCATTTAATTTACTTCACACATCAATTAGGTCATGCTCCAACAGTGACACACCATCACCTTTAGATATTTTTCTGTAAATGACTGATACTTCCAGAGAGATGTGTAGAAAAAGCTGATATCAAAAGACAAAAACAATATATCATTTGCATCCATATATTTAACTTTATATAGTGATATATTTATAATTATTTTTATTTTTTTATACAAAAGCTCTCCTCCCACGGACTCTCTTCCTTTATTAGGTTTTGTTCTACCTTAGGATATATGCAACACTAAGTCAATAAATAAATTGTAGGCATCAGGTCCTGTTTTTAACAAACCACACATGGTGTATTCTTTCAATGTGAAGTATAATACGTGTTATTGCATTTATTTTAAAACCAATTCACATTCCATTCATTCCATTCAAGTAACTTTATCAGAAAGAAATCATTGCAGTTTTGTCAACAAAGTTTTCTAGGTCATGACCCACATCCACTTTGGTTTCCAAATTTGTGTGTTGTAATGATTCCTATCCTGGATGTTCAGTGGTTACTGGTACTTCAGCACCCACAACTGCATCGATTTAGGTCAGCAAACAGGACCAGAAGGTATGCTACCGACTCCCAAAAAGTGGTGTTGACCTTGAGGCCCCTGTCCCTTCAATCAAGTCCCCATTTTGTAATACAGGCCTTAACAAATTTAGTGTTGTAGTTTGGGGACAAAATTAACACGTTACATTATTAGACATACTGAAATGTTGTATGTGAGTTGTAATTAAATCGTTGTTGTTATAATAATAATAATAATCATGAGAAAATCTGCACTAACTACGGAATCTCATACAAATAAACTAACCTAACAAGAACTAGAGGCAATTAAGAAATATAATAATCCTCAGTGATATTGTCAAACAGCAGCTATAAAAACGTCAGGAGTCAGGATGCTCATATAGAATTTACAGAAGGTACACAATAGTTATTTAAACCATTCACAAAAGCCACTAAAGATCTTTTTTCTGTCGTTGGTACAAACCGCTAAATAGACCAAGAAAATAGCGGAAAGAACTAAAAAAACAAAAAGATTATACAAGAACTTCCAGCTGAATGACTGCTGTTCAAGCACAATTACAGCTAGCAATACAGCAATCAATCGAGGGAATTGATCAAGCCAGTGCTGAAATCGGCAACGTATGGGATCTTGTTGCACCAGTTAACAAACCACCTGCCGAATTTACCAAGAAAGGTTTAAAACACTTCGCAATAAACCCATAGCAATTGCTGCAGCCAAATATTCAGCTCGTAGTATTAAACCTTGACCCATTAAAATATGACACTACCGGGTCTGCTTTCAATGTTGAAAGTTGACCCAGGTTCAGTTCTTAATGTTGAAGTTTGATTTTCACAGTTGTTGAAAACTGATATCATTGTTTAATTTTGATCCGATTTCCGGGTCATTTTTTAACAGATAATGTTTAAAGTTCCTCATACATGGGTTTATGAATGATCAATGAGGAAATGTATAGTATGTAAAAAAATCAACAAAAGAAATGTAATGCAGTAATGAAATTATGGATATAGTAATCTTCCTTATTTCAAATGGATATAACGTAATCTAGCTTGTACTTCGCCTGCTGCATTCCATCAAGCATATCATAAGTTTGCAGTAGTTTTCTAGGCATTACAAACTAGGTTGGACGATTTATCCCAAATAGTTCAACGGCCTTAACCAAACAGAATGATCCATTGAAATATACTGGGAAACATGACAAGATATTTGAAAAACTCAAACAAGATTTAACAAGTAACGCAATAATAGCGTATTTCAATCTTCATAATGAAACACAATTAATTGCAGATGCAACTCCTGTCGGTCGAGACCCTTTATTAACTCAAAATGGAAAGGCAATTGCTTACACCAGTAGAACACTTTCAGAGCTGGCAAAGCGGTACTAACAGGTGGAACGTGAAGCCCTAGCAATAGTTTGGATTTGAGGGTAGTTCCTTCTGTATCTCTTTTTGCAAGCTAATCAGTGACCACAAGCTCCTGTGAATTATTTTCAATAATTCAATATCACCCTTCCGACTAGCAAGAATCAAGAGCTGGTGATTGAGATTACAAGTGTACAGTTTCACAGTAGTTTACAAATCAGGTAAAACAAAATGGAGCAGAATACATTTCGCGACATCCAAAGGCTGGAACTGAGTGCTGTAAACATTCTGAAGTTGCAGAACCTTATGTTCAGTTCATATATGTTAATACTGTAGGTATCAAGTAACAATTCTATTACCAGAGACCTCAATACTAATGTTTTGTGAAATAGTTATACTTTCTATCCTACCTCAGCATTCCTGTCACACATTGTCATAAAGAACAATGTTAGACTGTCAATTTGGCAAGAACAGAACCAGGTACTCCAGTCCATTTAAGAGCAATAACTCTGCAGGAACTAAACAGGGTTGCACACAAGCCATATTTTACCATAAATAGTTAAATATTACCATCCTTCAATAAATTTTAAACACAGATACATTAACCGTAGCAAAAAGTTATTTCATGGATGATCGCTTTAATAAACGATCACCTGAAGGCTAGGAATCGAAACAGTCTGTCATAGTGAGTCAATATATGTATAAAGTTGCCTTGCATATTTTGGTTGTTCATTTAGGTTTCTTATTATATTAATAATATTAGCCATTTGAATAGTTTTAGTGACAGGATATTTATTCACTCCTCCTTTGTATCCTTGTACAGGTATTCTCGGTAAATAATGTAGATTTTCTTTCCAGTATCCTATTTAAAATTTTGTTAAATTTAGGAGATTAATCCTTCCGATCCTGTAGTTTTTCCATGCCTTAATTTCTGCATTACCTCATCAATTTCCGTACCTTTAACCTTCCCCTTAAATAATCTGCACTTTGTTTATCTGGTATGTTTTGCGATGTGTATAAATTAACATAATATGTTTGTATCTGTCTTAAAATGTTGGTCTTGTTCGTGTACACAATGTCATTTATACTATGTTCTTTTAGAGTTTTGTTCAGCTCCTTTCCATTTTGTCTTCTCCTTTCCGTATTTTTCTCTCTTATAAAGTCCTATATACACAATCGATCCGACCTTTCCATTTCTTCATGAAGAGTCCATTTGATTTTGATATGTTAAGTTTTACTCCAGAAGCTTGGTAATAAAATTTGGACCAAAATAAATATGTCTCAATTGATTTTTCAGAAGAACAGAAGCCCATACTGTGGTCTGCAAATACAGAGATTTTACAGGACTCTGTTGTACTGGGAATTTGGATGCCAATGATTTCCTTTTCTGATCATATTCTATCTGAAAAGGATTTAGTTACTCATGCATGGTCCTCCTAAATACCGCAACGTCATGCAAAGTCAAAGTCATGCTGCATTTTACACTCAGTAGATTACGGCATTGGAATACAACTGAGCTACTGTATTGTAACTATAAGATTTTGCTGGATGCAATGAGCGTTAGATTTTGCATGTACATTGTGCCTTGCATAGTGCATGAGAAAAACGTGACCATGCTACATATGGGGGGCTTCCATATTGGTCTTCTTAACTCACGACAGTCATGTGGCTGAGAGTCATAATTACATGCATATCGTTAATCTGATGGGCATAAAACGTTCCATATAGAAACTATACTTATGGTTAATTAGGTTAATACTAATAATAGGTTAATTCATAATAACAGCAAATATTATTCTGGACCATTACTGGTATAGACAGTATAAAATGGGTCCTGTGTTTGTTTACATTCCACTTCCTGTTTTTCCCTTTGCCACATATAGTACATTCAATATGTTTTTGTGCTGAAGTGTATATCTTCTGGTATTATTCCTTTGGTCTTGATACTGGTGTAATGGTAATTAAAAGAACATAAGCTAAATATTATAAATATGCATTAATTGTTATGCATATATTTAAATTATGAACATTAGTACTTGTAGGCTGTATTTCCACTTGTGTGTGATAAGGCAATTCCTGCATCGCAAGAGTGTGGTTCAAAAGAAGAGAAAGACACATTTCAGGATAATTACGGAAAAGGAGCATTTGTACAATTTGTTAGACTGTTATATCATTATTTATTTTGAATATTACAATTGTCAACAATCATCTGGTTGAAGTAAGTGCATTGTAACATGGTACTAGGCAAGGATGACATGCATGCATGTACAAATCCATGTGTTGTTCTACAGTGGATTGTTCGGAGTGTCGAATAAGCCACGTATAGCTGAAGAACTTAGACATGTTTGTACACATAATGTTATACATACTTTTTGTACTTAGTGAAATATTTGATATTTCTTTTCAGTATTTATTTATATAGTTTTGTTTGTTAATTTTGGACACTTTAGGTAAGTTGGTTATTATCATCCTTCAGTATAATGATTTTGCATCGCCATGGGGTGTCTCAAAAAGAAGGATGTTAAGTGTGATTTAATACTGCTGGTGGTCCACACATTCAAAAATATATGCAAGCCATGAAGTACACTTGTACGTCCAGAGATGATGAGGTGCAACATCATTGTACGGACAAGATTAGATGCCCCCTATATCAGTTGTATGCTGGAGAGAAAGCCACCAAAATTATTCGTTTTCATCACATTCCTATACAGCACATTACGAAGATGCATGATAATAAGAATAATGTTTTATTTAATATCAAACAATTTGATGACATTTTGGATGGTTACATAGTTATAAACTTAAACTATCTAAATAGCATGTCATGGAGATCTCAAGTCACTCTGTTTATATAATGAGGCACGATAGATAGTAGACAATGACAGCAGTCTTGTAATAGTGCATACCAAAAGTAATACAAGGGAACATATGAACATTTATGGTGCATTGGCCATGGTTGAGGAAACAAATTAATAATGAATATCAACCCAAGCCTGAGTGATTGGACAAGTACTGATATCTATGTACAAGCTGTATGGAAAAGTATGTAAACGTTTGCTGGCACATTTTCATTGAAATAACTATTAGGCACTATTGCAGCTTCAGGTATAGTTGGAAAAATAAATTTTTCCCGTGAGCACAAGTTTGGGAAAAGGAGGAAGTCTATACTGGAGAGGAAATTATGAAAGTTGGGGCAGAAAAGAAAGGATATGCTACATGATGGGGTGGCTATGATTAGAATGTGCCAGTCATCAATGTGGCATGTGATGCAGGTGGAGTCGATGAATACATAAGCATACATACATTGCACTGAGAGGTGTAGTGTCATATTTGTGGCTGAAACAAAACACAAGCTGTATTTAGGTGTATGCAGCAAATTGTTTTAGATATGACAGTAAGCTGAACGAAAGAGTTGTCAATAACCAAAACATGACTGCTTTAAAAACTGGATCGAGAGCCCACAGCCAATGGAGGCTGACATGATATAGGAAGATTTAAAAAAGGTTGAGTCTCTTCTTGGTTTAAGCGACACGTGGATCATGGCTAACGGCCACAGTTATTTTGATGCCGAAATACAAATGATGGTGCCATTGTGGGGTCGATATGTAAAATAAAACTAGTATGGGCAAATAACAAGTGTTTGAGAGTTACATTACAGAAAATGGTACAAGAAAAGACACAACATAAAGGGAGAGTAAAGTTAACCAAAGTGAAGTAAGTACCACTTACTGCAACTGTTCTATGTGAATACAAATGACAAGTATTGATAAAAATGACAACTCTTTGCATAGGACATCCATAACTACAGGAAGCATGTTTTATATTTCCATGATAACTACAAATTTGTGCAATAAAATACCTAATTTGCATAAAAAGTCTGAAGTTTGTACTAGTGATGATGATGTAGGGACTAACAGTTATGATGATGAAATAAACAGCATATTAGAAGGTCAGAGTTAGTTTTGGAAAATGGCACGCGATGAAGAACTAAATGAGTCTTGCATGGCCACATCAGGTTGTTGGGACGATACTAGAGACAGCATTAGAGATGTGTCTATCATCTTGAACAGGATTACTAATAAAAGTGAACGGCTGATTGTTAACGATATTAATAATGTGGCTGAAAGTCGGATGTCCATCAGGTCCAAATATCATTGTGGAAGGTTTATCATGGCCCTCTGAAAACACAATATTTAAAGCTTTTTAGCTTATATCACAAGTTTTGAGATATACAAGCTTTGCACATAGGTCATGAACATCACAAAAGAAGGATGATGTCAAATTACAAAGAAAGAGAGTGCGACTTGAAAAGCAAGCAAAGAAGGACATAAAATACCATGGACCAGATATGCTGAATGATACCAGATGTAACACCGGATAAGCTATTCAATCTTTGCTCATTATACTTAGAAAAGGTCATACAAAAGACAGATGAGGATATTAAGAACATTGAAGAAGCAACCAGACAGCAGTATTGTAGATATGGAAAAGAGAACTAAACATTTGACTTACGTTGAAACTTTGGGAAATAATGGTTTGCAAAACTGCTAAAGTCCCCAACAAATTAGTGAAAAATCTTTACGACACCGTATTCCAATTTCCATGGCAATATAGTCACAGTCAGGGCTTTGTTACTGGTAAGCAACACTGTAACATAATACGGACATCAAAAGCGTGATATAACTTTGGTGGTCATTAATAGAGACCACCTGCATCTGGCATCATATAGTGATGAAACGTTTATAGAAAAAGATGGAAATGTTTCCTTTCAGGAGATTAAAAAGTTTGCCGAGAACAGCCAGATCTCATTAAAAGAAGCAGTTCTCAAGATTATTTTTTTAAAGTGTGACAAAGAAGGGACATGAAAATTAAAAGAAATTCATGACTTTTGCTTTCAATACCAAGGTCAGTTGTACATCCTGAAATGACTGGTTGAACTTTCATTTCAGGCTGACCAGTCCATTTGAAATTTTTGTTCAGCATATCTATAAATGCCTCTTGTTCAAGGAAATGCTCCCCAAACTTCTCACCTTCTGCACACCTCCTTATCCCAATGGATACAACTTACTTTGCATGGATGAAACAGATAAGTATATAGCTTGTCATTGTCATTAAAGACAATAAATGTACTTCTGGATGAAATTTTTGTTAATTCTTCAACTGTTAGCTTTATAGCTATATTATTGACAGCTGCTATACACTATGGACATACTGATTTTAGACTGCTGATGGAGCCGGGAAAGGTTAAACAGGTCTGCTTCCACACTAATTATGTTCTGCCAGCATTACTTCTGCCACCACCGCCTTGAGTAGATTTACGTTTCAAATCATACCTGCTTTAACATGTCATGTTGCACAAAAATCATGATTTTGGACTCAAAACGGTCATGTTTTGAAAAACACAATTTTGAGAAATTTTAGTGTCAAAGTTTTCTCAGTAAAAAAAAAAATACCAGAAACATTTGTTGACCACCGTGATATAATTAGGTATGTAATCAATACGTATGAACGGTAAACGATCTTGCTCAATGCTCACCTCAGGGAAACAGTTGATATTAGAGGCAATTAAAAGTATCACAAACTGAAATGAACAACCACATTTCAGAGATTGTTTAACAATAGCTAGAGTGAAATGTTGAGTCAAAGTCTACAGTGTGTTATTCCATTACTTATTCAAATACATTCCCCAGTTACATTATGTTAGGAATATTAACCTGCTATTTCGCAAATCCAGCCCCACTAAAAGACGAAAATCATCTTACATTGTTTATTTTTAGATAGACAAAGGGCATAACTCTTGTCCATTGCCTCCCCTTGATACCACCAGGTCTCGCCAGTGTTAGCATCAGTGTTGTGCAGTACACACCGAGTGCTATAGCCTATAACAATCCAGCCTTGTTCTTCTGACCTATAGGCCCATCCATCAAGCATTTTGAATTTATTCAGTGGATTTATTCATCTCCTGCAGGTTTGATATTTTACAACTCCAGTAAAAAATCTGACAGATTGTGCTATTTATTGGGACTTCCTCTGTGAGACCCCATCTCAGCACGTTATTGCTGACCTCCATAAGGTCATTCTGTGTTGCGGGTGAATTAGACTTTTTTATTTCGCTCACGATGTTTGTTGCTGAGCGGTTTTAATGACTACAATTTAGTGTCACTGGATATTTAAGATCATGTCATTAATTTTACGCTATTTTAATAGTATTGTGGTTAACTAGGTTAAGTCCATTATGGCCTTAGAATAATGTTGCAACTCTTAAATTATTTGTCCATTTGACAGTGTCTTTTAGCATATTAGTAATTCAAGGTGCATAAAATGTAAAAGATTTAAATCCAGGGAGGACACTCATGACCCTAACATTACATGTACAAAATGCCCATTTCATTTGGCATGCAAAATATGCAGTGTTTGCTCAGGAAACACATGAATGGCTGTACTTCAGAAAGCAGCAAAGAGGAGAAACAGTTTACATAACAGCAGGATACCTCTGACATCCTTAGTCTCCACCCCAAATCAGCCTCATTGTCAAGTCTTGTGGGGATGCTGGGTTTCCTCCCCACCACTAAAATTTGTCACACGGGACCAATACATTCTGCAACGTCTGGGGCAGAGAAGATAAAGGAGGGGACCATCCGTCTCTGGATAAGATGCATCATTTGGTAAGTTGGAAGAAGACATAACTCATTCAATCTGAGCAAAATCAGCCTTCTCTTCCCATTATTTGTTCCTACGGACACAATAGGGGAATAGTCTCAAAAGTTTAGGCAAATTTTAGGTATCCCAGATGTGGCAACCCTTCCCACATGTCAAAGCATGTCTTTCAGGCCTGTAAGTTGGAGTTCATGGGATTAATGATAGAACAGCTGGACCCAAATAATAATAATACTGCCAAACCGACACCAGCCAACATTGGCAGTCTCCGCAACATCACAAGCCGACGCCAGCAGTACTACCGTCCAAGTATGAAGACCTCTTTGCCAGAATGGTTGAACTACACAGTGTTTATGGGGAACATAGTGATATATCTTTCCGACCGGCTGGGCAGCCAGCAACATATTATTATTTCACTGGTATTGGAGCGACCACCACCAGACTACCATGTATACAGCAAGTTCCAAGGTTGTCCTCACACTGCTGACACCAGCTTGCAGCAATGCTGGCAGAGCTGCCGATGCGTGATATTAGATTACTCACGGCTTATCCTCAAGGGAGAGCTCATGTCTTGGACAGATATGACTGAGCAGATTCGTTAATGCCACCCGGCAATTACTTATGCCGAGCTTAAAGACAAGTCGGATGAGGATCTGGCACACAGTGAGAGTGATGAGTCACTGACAGTTCTCTCTTATGCTGACGCAACTATGGAGCAGACCAAATTCAGCTTTCAAGCTGCCATTTAATACATTTATCAGGTGTTGGCCACTTTTGAGTGTACCCCCACACAAAACTTAAAAGCCAAGGGGTCAGTGAATGTTGGGGACGAGAGGGATACGCTGTCATGCCGGCATCTCCTCCAATCTTCTAAGATTAAGGAGATTAGCAACTGGCTTTCGGGTAGAATTGGCTACCCCTTGTAGTTCAATATTTGTTTTCTCGGAATGTCAGATTGCAGGTTACTTCACCTCGCTAGAATGATACACACTCCAACACTTTAGCATGGACCTTCTGGCATTTGACAAGAATATGTTAGCTGTTCGTATGTCGGCTCCATTGTATTACATACTAGAGAAGTATGTGTACCATGCCACGTCGGAGCTGGTTCAGAAGATAGTGGCGATATCTTCCATGTTAGATTTGGCATCATTGGCAATTTTTGAACTCTCCAAGCAATCCAGTGGTAGCTTCAGCTAGGAGCCCTCTTGTCATTAATCAAGCAGCTTACCATACTATGGCCAATGCCTTGATAGCTTGGCCAATCTTGATCTTATCCATTGTGACGCATGTCTATGGTTGGCACCACTTAAACCAGATCAAATGCTTGCATTGCGCCCACCTCTGTTTGAATCTCTGTTGATATTTGGAGGATGAATTGAAGCTATTCGTAGGCAGGCAGCTCAGGAGTTAGCCATCCAATTTGTTACTTACCCCTACACATGCATGTGGAACCCTCAGTTCATCTGGATTTGTAATAAATTGGGAAACGTCCAACCTTAATCCATCCTAGAACTTTGTTTATCTGGCTATGGAGTTTTTCACCAGCCTGAATCTTGTGTGGCTTCCTAGTGTCCCCGTTGGCAAAATAATAGAACTGGTCGAGTCTGTGTGTGATAAACCATGAATTCAGCAAGAGAGCTTCCTGTGTCTCCTCGTTCATTTAAGGTGGCAGAAGACTTGCACATCTTTTTATGCGCCCTTACAGATGTCACTGCTGACTCAGTTGTTTCCTTCCCGGTCCCCTCGATCAAACCTTCCAGATGATGTGAGAGATTTGATCCTTCTTGCATCCATGGTGCACCCCAGGTTAGCTGTCCAGGGGACTCCCACTGGAGAAGCCCCAAGGAGAAAAAACTGTTTGCACTTGCACCAGTGCATATAGTTTGGGGCATCCACCTGTTGATGGACTTCACTACTGTAGACGGCACATGGGAACCATATTAGTGGCCTATGCACATCAGCATCCTAGAAATGAAGGCTGTCGTAAAGGTCTTTCACTTCAGAGAAGATCGACTCTCAGGCAAAATTGTCCTCGTTATGTCCGACTATTCAGTAGTGGTGACTTATCCACAAACGGTGGGCAATAAATCAGGTCCTTCACATGGAATGATCTCTCAAGCCAGCGATCTTTACCCAGATCTTGGCCCTCTGGGGACGACAAATAATCGATTCTTATGCGAGAAGATTTAACCGCAGGTTTCTCACCTTTATCTCTCATGTTCCAGATCAAGAAGCCTGGGCCATGGATGCACTGTCAATCAGTTGGGAGAGGCTTTAGGCGTTTGCCTAACCTCCCAAAATCCTCATACCAAAAATAGTTCAGAAGTTATTGATTCATAATTGCAAGATGATTCTGATCATATCTCTGAAGTGGGAAAGTTTCTGGGTCACCGACCTACCTGATCTAGGGATAGATCTACCCAGTCTGATCCGAATCTCCTCATGCAACCACTGTCAAAGGTGGTCCATCCCTGCAAGGACCATTTTATTTTCTTCTACATGCTTGGCTCTTATCAGTTCAGCCTTACGAGTCAAACAATTCAAGTCATCGATTGTGGAGAGAATCTCAAGAGCAAGAAGGCTCTCCACTCTGAAGGCTTACGAGGGGTAATGGTGTGTGTTCAGGGACTGGTGCCAAACCCATCATGTCATCCATTTGCGTGCCTTAGTCCCTCATTTGGCCAACATTTTTCTTTGGCTCTTTGATGAGTAACAGTTGGCTCCGATCACTAGTAAAGACCATCACTCTATGATCTCGGACACTTTCCATCATCACTGAATATATGACAGTGGGTATGATATAGATCTCTCAGATATGTTAGCTGTTTTTTATCTCCAGCGACCAAAATCCATAACATTATCTCTAAAATGGAATTTGTCCTGTGTTCTAACTTGGCTCAACTCAAGCAAGTTTGAACCTCTCGCTCAAGCTTCACTAACATTCCTATCATGCAAGACATGAGTCAATGACCTACATGCTCTTTCATTTGACCCGAAGTATCCAGTTTAGATAGTATAGTTTGGTAGTCCTCCTTAAACAGGTTTCATTGCCAAGAATATGCGGCCATCCGTATATACCACCAGGTTGTCATTTGTCCTCTCTCTCTGACGTAGACAATTTGAGAGTGGCAGTCATGCAAGATCACTACTTGAGACGCACAGAGAAACATGACTTGTGCAAACGTCTCTTCCTTCCTTCCTATATATCTTGGGTCATTATAAGCACGCATTATGTTTCATATGGGGAATCCAGCTACCTCTCTTCAGACGGATACCCGAGATAGAAGTCTGATGCTCAGCATCCCCTCCTCCTATTATGTATTCTATTAACGTGATGTGATTGGGGAATATATTGGAAGAACAAAGCAAATTTTTAAAGTAAATTGTATTTCTCTGAGAATACTTACACAATCACATTACTTAAAAACCCTACTGGGGGGGGGGGGCATTTAATTGATTGCACATTCCGTAACAGAGCTACATTAGTCATTCTGATATATGCAATGTCCGCTGAAATACGATCATCGTGCTGCATTGAGCAATCATATTAGTTCTCTTTATTTTCAATTTATTATCACACTTTTGTTAAAATTAATTGATTCATACTTTTCAGGATGATTGTAGCCAGGAAATAGATTGATTGAAAGACAATAATAAGCATTTGCCTGTGTTTGTATTGTTGATTTGTGTTGATGCAGCATGAACACCCAAACTGGACAGGGACTTTTATTACTGCTGTATTAGCTGTAAGGATCCTATTAAACGTAAAAACATGTTCTTCCCGTTCCCCCAATGAAATGGTCACTCAGTTACCTGGGTCTCCCCAAAGTCACATATAATTAGTATAGTCACATTAGTACGTTAATGGACTGTACATTCCTGAATCATGCTGACAATTATTGATGGTCACAATGAATAATGCTTATGTTTTATATTGAGCATATTTAGATATATTGTGAGTTTGGTTTCAAGCCTAGGCCATATGAATTATTGCACTGAAAAGATGCATGTGCCAGTAAATTGTCAGGTGTTTATAGTAGCATAAATTCTGCAATTATAGCATATCAACATGATAATTGAATACAAACTCAACACATTTGTCACTTATTGGTGCAAACGAATTATCACACGATTATCAAATAATTGATATCAATTGATATGTTTAAGCTTATTTGTTTTATGCACCTGCAAGCTTTAATAACCACAGATTGTCATTATCCATGGCCTAGTAACTACTTTCTCTTCGCAATCTGTTATGGCGATAGCAATTAGTTAGGATTACAAGTACAAAATCATGTGAATGTGCTCATTCCATAGGTATTATGCTTTGAAAAAAGAATATCTTTGTACAATACAAAATGTTTTGGCCAGTATCCATGTATTACCCCAAGAGAATATATGTGTATTAATACTGAAACATGCTTCATTACATACTTAATGTATATTCCTTAAATTTATAGTTCATCCCACAACAAGGCAAATCCACGAAGAGGAAGGTGACAAGTGGGATAGAAATGGCAGCTGACGATCTTGAAAATAAAGGGTTAACATGTACAGGATTACCAGAAGCAGGACCAAGTGGTGAACACAACATGTGTACAATACGTTTTCTGTCATTCATTACTGTATTTGGTCTTTTAGTCTACCATGTCTTGTATATTGACTTAACCTTATTGATAGAGCACTGAGTGACAATCAGATATGGCACATGTGCACTTTGAAACACATAGGTTAACTTTTTAATTTTCTGCTTCTATTCCAGGTTACAGTCAGGTAGTGGGATATGATATAATTCGTCCTGCATGTTATAGTCCTTATATTATCCAGTGAAGTTTTAGACTAGTTAGTTTCTTTCATGTTTTAGGGCCCGGAGTGTCCGAGTGGTCTAAAGGGCTCACTGTTATGGACCATTGCCATCTCACCTCTGTCTGCGTGGTTTTGAGTCTCGGGTTCGGCCAGTGTGGGTATGTGAGAAAACTTGCCAGTATCTTCTGTATTCAAACTCGAGTGCCCAGATACACATCGACATTTTTAGTAGTTTGTTATAAAAATCTGGTCATACTTGTATTTTGCAAACATGTTCAACATGTAGATGGAATGATAGTAATAAATATTTCTGAGTTTTTTTCTGGGTATTGGTCTTTCTTATGTGGAATAGGTTACAAGCAAGTAGATTTTGAATATGCTTAACCTATGAGATCTAATAAGAAAAATGGACAATATACTTAAAGGTTTGTGGCCTCATGTTTTTGATTGTAGGGATTCTTGTTAGCCATCTATTGCTAGTCATTGTATTAACAGTTGGTGTGTATAAATTCAGTTATCCAAATAGGTCAGGGGATCAGTAAACATTGACAATGAGGAAACCTTCGTATGAGAGCCGGACAGTATTACATTTTCCAATTTGCAACTGTGTGCACACATGTGTGCATTGATATTGCAAAGTATGTGCCTTCTGTGGCACAATCCTTGCTTGGAAATGTGTAAGTTCAGTATAGTTATTTCTTTTACAAATGTGTTACTAACTTAGACTTTCTCACAATTTCTCACGTTGATGCGGTTAGGCTTTTTTCTTCTGGATCAAATAAGGATACTTCCTCTGTATTTTAATTTACTTTAACTTGACTGATACGGTTCAGGAAAATGTATTGGTAGCATGTTGTATGGAAATGATGCAAATATTCTAAATTTTGCAGAGCTAAACACAAAGAGCGTGTACACCCCGGTGACCTCAGCGTTATGTTTGATTGTGTTACTTTGTTTTGGCAATGATGCTGATCCTGACCCCACCATGTATACCACTTTGATGAATGAAGCCGTATGAATTATGTCTGCGTCAATCATTTTGATTTTTCCGTCTATGTAAGCGAGCTTTACGTTGAGGAGAGCATTGGATTTCCTAGGAAATATTGAGCAACTTTATTAAATCTCACAGTGTTTCTGCAAACATTTGTAAATGAACATCATACCCAGATCACGATGTGGTCAGTTTATCACCCGTTGTTAATAGCATGGTACTGATCATGGCATCGCTGTTTTCCACGTGTTTCATCATCGCCTATTGCTGGGTCTCACAGAACAACAATTCTCTTTCCGTTCATGTCAAGTCAACCAGTCATTGTATCGCCGGTTTTAGAACGCATTTACTGGCCTCATTGCGGATCTCGTTTCTAATCATCGCAATTAATATGTTTGAGACTGATTCTTCCGCCATCAGTAAATACTGGGATATTATCAGCGATCACACATAAAGCTCTCCGGACAATATCACCCCACTTAATATTGCTCACCTTTAGCCACCCAACAACTTCATTCCGGTCAACGCCGGCGAGGTTCATAAGATCAGCAAGCACATGTTGTGTCACATATATTGTAAAATCAATGTCACCAAGACCAGGTGTCTTAACTCTAGTGAAATATCTTTCATAAATATATACCATTATAAATTATTAACCTGTTTAAAATGACATCAGATGGCTATGCAGTCTGCTGGTATACTCATGCACGCCTTTATGCTGCAGAGAACAACAAGTACTTCTGGACTGCATATAGGTGGATCCGAAAATGTTGAATACCAGATCGGAGCAGTAGTACCACTGGTATATTGTAAAAAATAATTTGGTGGTGCCAATCCGCACGAATCAAAATAAACAACACCATGTGAATCAACCACGTATGCAACCCAGTAAGTGCCTGGACCAGAACGGCCATCGAGATTAATGATACCAGATTCAATGCGGTTTGGGGTTTCCGGTAACTGATCATGCATGAACACACCTCTGAAGTTGTTTGTATTTAATCGCCGAACAGCATCACGTAAATCAAAATTGGACATGGCGAGTTTTAGCGAAATACCCCGGCAGTGGCAGACCTTAACCTTGTCATGCTCACCATAATCTTATACCCCGTCCCTTTTTTCAATGCGCTTTTTTTATCACGTGCAAACATGATCATTCTCAAAATTCAGTAACATTTCTTCAGATGGTTTTTGATGTTCATTTGTTCTCAGAGAAACTTAACTAACCCAGGTGTGTCAAACACCTTTGGGGTTTGCTGTTGTGAATCTACTCGTGTACTATCCTAAAACACTATGCATATATGTCGTGGTACTGAAACTCCATGATGTGATATTCGTTGCTGCGACTTCAGTTCCAGTGGCGTTCATTCTCACATTACTGTTTTTGAGATGATTAGTGGTATCCTTCGCGAACATCTTTGATGGAATGGAAGATTGTGAATACTCACTGGAATATCTTGACAGACCCAATATCATCGTGGCAAAGTCAATATTTTTGAGACATGATTTAATTTTCTTTCCATCAATGTTGTACGTGGCACTGTTAAAGAATGCCAACACCATTGTTAACTAAACCAGCTTGATCTCAAACTCTGTATGCAGTATCATCAGTTTTCAGAAGTTCCTCTTCAGTGTCCGTGAATGCCTCAGCAGGCAAGAAATATCTACCAATATCTTGTACTTGTAGCTAGAGTCATCTACTTGCTTCAAGTGCTTCAGGTACATGCGCGTCATAACAATAATACTGATTATTCAAAGGATAACCCGTTTTACTCTGCAGATAAGAAAAAGGTTCTTGGATAGTTCAAGGACAAAACCAATTGAGTTGTCATAGTCGAATTCATCGCATTAAGGTAAAAAATATAGTGTTTCACAACAAACACAGGTGTGATCAAGAAAAAGGTCAAAGGTGTCAACAAATATGCTGTCAGCCATTCTGTTACCACCAACCATTCCAAAGAATCCGTATACAGAGGTCTTCATTATTACATCATGAAAACATTAAAGTTCGACCTAGATCTCATAGCCAAATGCTTATCAACAAAAAAGGATTTCTCAACTTTGATGATAAAAGATACGGCACTAATGGTATCTCCACATTAACCTTTGGGCATAAAAACATCAAGCACCTTTCCTAGTCTAACTAACAGCACATGTTGCCACCCAATACATTCACACAGACCCCATTAAACTGATCAAAGCCAACACTTTCTTCACTGCATTTGGATACGCAACATTTTACACGTTTGCGTTAACACCCATTAAGCCCCCACTTTTTCTGCTATAGACAGACCACCATTAAAAATGTGGTCCACAACCCCCACTTGTTCTGCAACTGAGAGACCCCTCCTGAAAAATTTGTCCAGAACCCACCACTTTACTATAATACTCAAGTGGGCAGAGTTTAAGGTGCTGGGAACATTGTATTCATATACAACATAACTAACTATGATTGGTGCATTAGATAAGAGTTGTAGTTTCTCTCAGGCTTAAATAAATGTTGAGTCTCTTGGCAACATGTGAGATTGTGTTAATTCATAACTAGATCATTTTTGGTGTTTCTTATGATTTTTAAAAAATGCCATTATTAACCCTGGTTTATTTAAGTATTTTAACCAGCATTTGTTTTTATAACTTGCATTGCTTGTTAGTTATACACTTTATTTTGCATATGTAAATCTTTATCATGTAAACCTTATGTGGCGCTTTATAGTACTACAGTGCTGGTGCACTGTAAAATCCACAATCAAGTAATCAACGTTACGTTTGAAGTTATTGAACAGTTGCCAAGTCTTTCGTATGACCTTTTGATTATATGTATTCATACATACATGTTTGTTTTTCGACTAAGCTTGGTGGTGAGATGATATTGTCTATACCTGCACACACTGTTAGCTAATATATCAGACCTGTTGAACCATACCAATGTGAGGTAGTCTTTTGAAAGTTATTCAGTTGACGAAAATAGTGTCAAACTATTTCAAGTGACTTTGTATTGTTGTCGCTATAGGCATTATTGACTCTACCCACGAAGAAATGGAGTGTATGTTTCAAACGTACCAGATAATGTAGTACTATGTTAAAGGCACTATCATAATAGACAGTAAACGTATCCAGGAATCTACGTATAGTGTATATATAAAAGTGGAAGACTTTCGTATTGTATCGTCGCTTATAAGAGCGAATTTGCTGTGAAAATGACATCGGGGCTTACTTGTGGTAAGTACGACATAACGTTTGTTCTCATACCACCCTACTCTTTTGTGACAAATAAGGTCCATATATTAACTTGTATGTCTGCTGCTTGTTGTTCACTATTAAGTATACAACGAACTGCATATATATGCCTGCACAGAGATAGGTATACATATATACAATACATAATTTCACTCTGTATTATCACTCATCCTCGAGTAGGATCAACGGCGAGTGCTTTCCCACTATATATGGTGTGTACTTTTACTTATCTATATTAATTTTCATACGCAGTGATTACTGCTCTATGTTAGCTGAATTATTGTGACTAGTCGTCTTCATGCATGTCTGTTGCACACAAATGCTTATGCCAGTGACACTTTTCCAGTTTCGTTTGGGGATGTGCGCATAATCGATGGCTATAGGGTTTGGTGCGGAAGGACAACGTGATTGTTGCGGTATCCCGCCGACCCATGTTCGAATCTCACATAGGAAACCACTTTAAAATTCATTAACGTTTATGATAACATTATTTCCCTTTAGATAATTCAAAGCTATATTATCACGGACAGTTGTGTATTTAGATATTAACTTTTATAATGATGTACCGACCGTCCCACGCCAACCCTTCCTTTCCCTCAATAAATGTCTCCATGGTACTGCCATCCTGAACGCAAGATATTACTTGCACAACTGATTCCATTGACACCATATTATCTCTCTCTCTTTCTCTCTCTCTCTATCCATCAAGGTGTTTTGTTGTATATAAGTGTTATATATATTTGTTTACATATCACTCTATTAAGGTTCAGGTAATTTAAAGTGTAATAAAGTAATAGTATATATGTACAAAAATACGTTGAAAGTATAATGTACCTTCCGAAATAAATTATTTTGGATGGGGTGGGGAAACATGTAATGGTCAGCTAATACGTGTTATGGCTGTTGGCCAAAACATGTTTAGAGGTGAAATCGGGGTGGGGGTTCCCTCGTCTCAATGTATGGGCACCCTTGGTCCCTAGGTCAAATAGTATGTCTTATGTGTGTTTACAAAATTGTCATGAAGCGAAATACATGTATTTGCTTGTCAGCAGAGATAAACATTGATATCGATAAGTTTAAACATAGACCATACATTATCTCTCTCTCTCCACCCACCCATCTATCCATCCATCCACCCACCCGTCCATCCATCCATCCATACACGCATGCATACAAACACACACAAATACATACATACATACATGCATACATACATACATACATGCATACATACATACATACATATATACATACATACATACATACATACATACATACATACATACATACATACATACACACACACATGCATGCATGCATGCATACATACATACATACATACATACATACATCATACATATATATACATACATACATACATACATACATACATACATACATACATACATACATACATACATACATACATACATACATACATATATACATACATACATACATGTTGCATTGCTCTTGGGTGAGGACTGAGAAGTGTGTGTAATGGTTATGTCAGCCTTACAAGGTGTTTTGTTGTATATAAGTGTTATATATAGCTGTTTACATCTCATTGCATTAAGGTTTAGGTAATTTAAAGTGTAATGTCGTAATAATATATGTGTACAAAGTACTTTGAAAGTATAATGTACCTTCCTAAATAAATAATTTTTGAGGCGGTGGGAAAACATGTAATGATCAGGTAATACATTTTATGGCTGTTGGCCAAAATATGTTTAGAGGTGAAATGGGGGGTGGGTGGGTTGGTTCCCTTGTCGCAATGTACGGGCACCCTTGGTCCCTATGTCAAATAGTATGTCTTCTGTGTGTTTACAAAATTGTCATGCAGCGAAATACATGTATTTGCTTGTCAGCAGAGATATGCATTGATATAGATAAGTTTAAATATAGACCATACATTTTCTCACTCTTTATTAGCATGCATTCTCATTTATTATCCACATACAGTATTTTCCAATCTGTCTAGTTTATATTTGTATATATGTTTACTAATATCTATACACCTTGATGACTGCCGTATGTATGTGGAATGACTGCGAGTGGGTATTCCTCGTGTGTTTGTTACCCACAAATGCTTATGCCAGCAACTATGGTCCAGCCTGTCTTGCGGATGTGCGTATGATCAACGTGTCTTGTTTATATTTTGGGACGTCCAGACAGAGCGATTAATGCCAACCCATGTTCGAATCTCAGAAGGGGAATCACATAAAATATATCTAGCCTGTATGATAGTATTTCGTCCTTTAAGATGTTTTCAGGCTATATTATAAAGTAGCCTCTTGCAGGATCCAGGCAATAAAATTTTTAAATGACTGGACATACAAGCTTCCTTGCACCACTGGATCCAGGGATAGTGCTTTCATCTCCGACTGGAATATAGTTTGCAAATCTCTCTCTCTCTCTCTCTCTCTCTCTCTCTCTCTCTCTCTCTCTCTCTCTCTCTCTCTCTCTCTCTCTCTCTCTCTCTCTCTCTCTCACACACACACACACACACACACACACACACACACACATGTATGGTATATGTTGAGTGTAGTCCTACAATGTAAGACGTCACCCCATATATTTTGCTTTGTACGTCACCGTTTTACTGCCTATATAACGGCGTTGTGTAGCACGTTAAGCTTATTAGCTTTAGTTTCAGACTGCTATCTGCACTAACTCTCCCGGCGATGACTGACAGCTCCCTCCCTGCAAAAAATCCTGCGAACGCCCATGTTTGCTGAATTGTTCTTAGGTTAGTACTGTGAAGGATGTTTAATGGTAGTGTCATACTTGGAGAAAGGTATGTTTGGTTTGTACTGGTATGGAAGTGTTACATAGACGTGATTACTTTTCGTCCAATTGACGTTGAGGTAACCTAACTTGTAATACGTAAAATTGTATCTTTAAAACAAAATGCAGTGAAAATATAATGTACCTACATGAACAACACTCGACGATTATACGAACGCACCTTGAGGAATGATATATGAATATATTATTGAAAATATGTTGATCCGGTAAATGAACATATTTGCTTTTCTTTTCACACACATACAGACGCACACACACACTTGATTATGTATACAAATTTATCCGTTATTGCGTAGACACTGCAGGAGAATTTACTTCCGTTTATAATGGCTTTCAATGCTTTCTGATAACCTTTGACAAGGCCCTGGTATGTATTGCTAGATTGTTTTTTATTGACATAAGCGGCATATATTTCTTATCTTGCACTACACAGATACTCATTAATAGTAGAGACGTTAAACCTGACCTTGAAAAGACTGGGACATCTTGTAACAGATTTCGACAAGAGTTATAGGCGTCATTAGGGCGTTACTAGTGAAATGCATGGGCAAATGTAACGTTCTTCTTCTTGTACCAAACTGTTTCCCACAACGACGTGTCTTATCACTCGTTTCCTTTCTAAAGCTTGCAAGATATTTTTTTGCTTTGGTTAATGCGTGACAGTCAATAGTGAAAGTTAGTTTAGGAAAGAAATCATGCTGAGTCAATATATTACTTCAATTAATAATATAAATAGTCGATAATTGTTACTTCCAAGACTTTATCGAATAATTTGTTACTTCTGTGGTGTATTCCAATATAACATAAACTGTAGTGCTTTGTTCTTTTCTTAGTGCAATTCTAAGCGCATTATAATCCATTTAGTTTAAACAAAACATGTTGCGCCAAAATGATTTTCATAAAAATTGTATAGTGTGGGATACTGTAGA